>CAWUFW010012090.1:0-565227 GCA_963921515.1 Calotriton arnoldi
GATGTCCTGCACATCTAACCTGGGCTTCTATTGGAATTCCATAACGCATATTAGCAAGCCCATTATCGCCGCTTTAGCGGCAGTTTCCTGCCGCTAAAACGGCGATAATTTTAACGTGGGTCTTGCTAATATGCCCCACGATAATGTAGGTCAATTCAAAGCCTGCAGACCCGGCACGCTGGAACAAGTTGCATTTTTGGTTTGCTCTTAATTCTCCAGGAGTATTCCACTGCTGAAAATAATATTGCCTGTGTTTACTATATAGGCAAATCACTCTCTGCTAGTCTGCAGTGACAGGGAATCATGCCTGACTTTGTGAATCTTACGACACAATTATCTACACAGTGCCTACTCCTCGGGGCTTGCCTTCTGTTTGCAAACAAAACTTGGGAACGTACTGCTTGGAACACGTCAGCCAATAACATGTTCCTGCTACTCCGCGGACGGGGTGGAAATGGCTGGCAACACTTGTACTTTCAATGGTTCGCAGCCAATGAACATTAAGCTTGGGAAGGTCCTGCTTGGAACACGTCAGCCAATCAGATGTCCCTGCTACTCTGCGGACGGGGAGGAAATGGCTGGCAACACTTCTACTTTCAATGGTTCGCAGCCAATGAACATTAAGCTTGGGAAGGTCCTGCTTGGAACACGTCAGCCAATCAGATGTCCCTGCTATTCCGCGGACGGGGAGGAAATGGCTGGCAACACTTCTACTTTCAATGGTTCGCAGCCAATGAACATTGAGCTCGTTGTTGGAACACCTCAGCCAATTAAACGTTAATTTTGTTCCAGACACACGAACAGAACACGCCCTCCCACATAATATTAATTTTTGTGTAAGAAAGTGACAATGTCCGTGATAAAAGTGAACACCGCATTATAAGTAAACATTACTGCGCATTATATTAAAGGAAGGCTGCAATACGGCGCATTGTTATTTTCCCGACGGGATTTCCAGAGCCTACGCCACCTTGCCGCAATACCGCGCACTGTTGTTCTGCGGACGTGATTTCCACGTCTGCGGACGTGATTTCCACGGCCTACGCAACATTCAAACTCCCTGCCTCTGCACCGTACAGACAGCTTAAACTAAGACCACAGTGTTCCTACTATACCCTCTTATACAATTTTTCTCTTTTGTTTCACCCTACGCCTTTCAAGTCAGTCACAAAATGGCTGCCAACACTTCCTAGTTTCAACAGTTCGCAACCAATGAGCCGCACGCTCGTAACGACTCAGCCAATCAGATGTCAGAATTCTCAAATATCGATATCTGTAAATTTTGATATTTCTCTAAAACTACTGAACGGACTTACCCCATTTACACAAAAGCGTGCTTTCTGGACCAAGATCTTTCTCCCTGCCAAATTTGGCGTAATTCCGTTCAGCAGTTTGACCTGTAGTCTTGTCTAAAGTTTCCTATGGAAATTACATGGAGAAAACACGTTTTGGGACCCCCCTTTTTTCTCAGCCCCCCATTCACGAATCACCCCCAAACTTTCAGGATAGGAGCTCACCTGAAAAGAGGAACTTTTTGGAAAATTTCGTAAAGATTCAGAAAACGACGCCAAAGTTATAAGCACATCAAAAAATGCTTTTCCTATGGAAACTAGGTTCTAACTATAACTACCTACTGGCGACCGCCAGTAGGTAATATATATATATATATATATATATATATATATATATATATATATATATATATATATATATATATATATATATTCTGCTCCAAAGGTTGTCCACCTGGTAAGTAGCACTCGATCAGCAGCTTTATTTATGATAGGCAGGGACGAGGATCCGCTTGTAGAAGCTGCTCCGTAATGGAATTGCATGACGCGTTTCGAAGCTCCATATGCTTCTCTTCAGAGGCTTGAACGGAGACAGTGTCGAAGCTCCATATGCTTCTCTTCAGAGGCTTGAACGGAGACACTGTGTGCAAACGCTGAACCCACTTCGCCATTTTCATATTGCACACCCACCAATGGGAAGCTCGAATGAGACTGTGCATTGTGGGAAATGTGGTCCGGATAGCACACAAATCTTGTCCTGTATGGACCCTACAACTGGACTCGTCCTCGATCCTGTTTGCAGCTGCTGGTCCACATAGCCGACATGATAGTTACCATGTTGGGTGGCCCCCATAACATTACGGGGTGGTGCACACTCCGCGGCAGGACGGCCGCGTATTACATTCTGCTCCAAAGGTTGTCCACCTGGTGAGTAGCACTCGATCAGCAGCTTTATTTATGATAGGCAGGGACGAGGATCCGCTTGTAGAAGCTGCTCCGTAATGGAATTGCCTGTTGCGTTTCGAAGCTCCATATGCTTCTCTTCAGAGGCTTGAACGGAGACAGTGTCGAAGCTCCATATGCTTCTCTTCAGAGGCTTGAACGGAGACAGTGTGTGCAAACGCTGAACCCACTTCGCCATTTTCATATTGCACACCCACCAATGGGAAGCTCGAATGAGACTGTGCATTGTGGGAAATGTGGTCCGGATCGCACACAAATCTTGTCCTGTATGGACCCTACAACTGGACTCGTCCTCGATCCTGTTTGCGGCTGCTGGTCCACATAGCCGACATGATATTACCATGTCGGGTGGCCCCCATAACATTACGGGGTGGTGCACCCTCCGCGGCAGGACGGCCTCGTATTACATTCTGCTCCAAAGGTTGTCCACCTGGTGAGTAGCACTCGATCAGCAGCTTTATTTATGATAGGCAGGGACGAGGATCCGCTTGTAGAAGCTGCTCCGTAATGGAATTGCCTGACGCGTTTCGAAGCTCCATATGCTTCTCTTCAGAGGCTTGAACGGAGACAGTGTCGAAGCTCCATATGCTTCTCTTCAGAGGCTTGAACGGAGACAGTGTGTGCAAACGCTGAACCCACTTCGCCATTTTCATATTGCACACCCAGCAATGGGAAGCTCGAAGGAGACTGTGCATTGTGGGAAATGTGGTCCGGATAGCACACAAATCTTGTCCTGTATGGACCCTACAACTGGACTCATCCTCGATCCTATTTGCGGCTGCTGGTCCACATAGCCGACATGATAGTTAACATGTCGGGTGGCCCCCATAACATTACGGGGTTGTGCACACTCCGCGGCAGGACAGCCGCATATTACATTCTGCTCCAAAGGTTGTCCACCTGGTGAGTAGCACTCGATCAGAAGCTTTATTTATGATAGGCAGGGACGAGGATCCGCTTGTAGAAGCTGCTCCGTAATGGAATTGCCTGACGCGTTTCGAAGCTCCATATGCTTCTCTTCAGAGGCTTGAACGGAGACAGTGTCGAAGCTCCATATGCTTCTCTTCAGAGGCTTGAACGGAGACAGTGTGTGCAAACGCTGAACCCACTTCGCCATTTTCATATTGCACACCCACCAATGGGAAGCTCGAATGAGACTGTGCATTGTGGGAAATCTGGTCCGGATAGCACACAAATCTTGTCCTGTATGGACCCTACAACTGGACTCGTCCTCGATCCTGTTTGCGGCTGCTGGTCCACATAGCCGACTTGATAGTTACCATGTCGGGTGGCCCCCATAACATTACGGGGTGGTGCACACTCCGCGGCAGGACGGCCGCGTATTACATTCTGCTCCAAAGGTTGTCCACCTGGTGAGTAGCACTCGATCAGCAGCTTTATTTATGATAGGCAGGGACGAGGATCCGCTTGTAGAAGCTGCTCCGTAATGGAATTGCCTGACGCGTTTCAAGCTCCATATGCTTCTCTTCAGAGGCTTGAACGGAGACAGTGTCGAAGCTCCATATGCTTCTCTTCAGAGGCTTGAACGGAGACAGTGTGTGCAAACGCTGAACCCACTTCGCCATTTTCATATTGCACACCCACCAATGGGAAGCTCGATCATCATCAACAAAGCTGCTGATCGAGTGCTACTCACCTGGTGGACAACCTTTGGAGCAGAATATATATATATATATATACATATATGTCTCGGAACTGCACTTCTGTGAACAAAAACATCCAGGAACAACCCAGACATTGTAGCCAATGTATTTAGGAGTGGCACAAGGAGGGTCAGCATGAATGATCTACCATCAACTACATTCCTACCCCTGACATGTATACAATAGGAAAAGGGTGAGGAAAAAGACTGAGAATGAGACTGATGGAATGCAGTTCCTCATTTTGCAAATTAAGCCTGTTTTATTAACAAAGTGCAATTTGCCATATTAAATTACATGTGCAATTTTAACAATTTAATTTGTAGTAGGTAACCACCCTTAACTAATATAAGTAAACACTCAAGTTACCATGTCATAGTGAAATAAGTCTAATATTAATGTAATTCCAAATGTCAGCTTTACAGGTGAGGCCAAGCGGCCTCCTCACCTAGTTACGCGGTTGCTTTGCTCGAGATTTATTTCTTCCCTTTGCAGATGGTGTATTTTTCCAGAAACCTTCTGTTAGCTAGTGAATAGCTATTTGTTAAATATTAGGCCACTGATAGTGAGGTTCTCATCGGAAGAAAAGGAAGATGCCAGGAAGTGCGACTCAAGGGAAGAGCTGTATGAACCACATGATTCTGTCCAGTGTAACAACTCAAGAATGTAGTCATGTTTGCACCATTGTC
This sequence comes from Calotriton arnoldi, assembly GCA_963921515.1. Classification (NCBI taxonomy): domain Eukaryota; kingdom Metazoa; phylum Chordata; class Amphibia; order Caudata; family Salamandridae; genus Calotriton; species Calotriton arnoldi. The sequence continues at coordinate 4,606 of CAWUFW010012090.1, forward strand.
ATAGCCTGAGAGAAATGGGAGTTCAGGGCTTGGTAGAAAATGATTGGTCCATGAGAGTGGGAACAAATTGAAATGTAGCAAGTAATGTTTTTTGAATTATATTAGTGTATGTTCCTTAGACTAGAGGAGGACTCCCTTCTTACTTCTCTCTCGCACACTTAGAGAGATGCTTACTGACTTTGAATGAGAAAATCTCTCTCACTTCTGAAAATCTCCATGATTTGAGTGTGAAGGCTTCATGCCTGAGCATTTTTTTCAACTCTCATCAGAAAACTTGATTTGGTTTTCTGAAGCTGACACCTTGCCTAATTTTGTTAAACTAAATGCCTTTCACACCTTACCTTTCCCGCTTTTAGAATATGGATTTTCCTTAATGGAACACACTTGTATATTCTGCATCCTATTTGTAATTCTTACCAATGTTCTATTTTATGCTATTTTGAAATATCAACTTTTTGAATATCTAAATCTGTAATAATGATGACTGAAATTTGAATATTTAATGACTAATGATCTGATTTTGACTAATTTTCTTAATAAGTCCCTTTAAACTCACTTACATTCTCTTAGTTGTTTCCTGTGAAGACCTAATTGGTCATCACTGTCTATGGAAATGAATGTAAATGACATCTCCTTTATCCACTCTCCTCGTTCACCAATGGCAGGGTTTGTATAATGATGATGATTATATCCTAAGTTTGAAACACAAGAATCCCCTGTGTGTTTTAGGACCAAAAGACTGTTTAAGATGTCTCACCTGCCTCAGGTTTTCTAAAAAATAATACATAATCTTTTGTGTATTGTATACAATAGTATGTGTATGAAAATGATATTGAGTTTTGATGTGGCAGATGCAGACTCTGTCGAAGGAGGTTGAGGAGTATGGAGGGCAGCTGTCAGACTGAGATGTCAAGCTAGTGAGGGGGCCCAGTTACTTAGCTTGCACTAGGGCCCTTGGCAACCTAGCTACACCACTGTGGACAAGATGGTATTATCGAGACAAACTATGCACGATCATACTATGGTGGCCCCTTGGAACTACAATACCAGTTATAGAACAACATTTTATATACAGTATGAATGTGACTATGTCAAAGGTAAGATATACTGGTGAGATATCTTGCTTACAAAAAAATATAAAATGAAGTTGCCCGAGTTCATAGCAGGTTCCTCAAATTATACATGACTTAGAATAGATTAGATGACAGTGGCTAAAATGTGAAACAAGGATAACACTAGTTACATTAGATTATAAATGGTTACACAACTCTCCACCTACTACAAGCAAAGCTGAAAATCCACTGTAAGTTCTAAATTCACATTTGAGTGCTTAACAAAAATCCCCATCTCCAAGCAAAAAACACACATGAAAGCTACAATATTCCCAGTGATAATGCCAAGAATATTGAACTACCTTCCATTCAGGCTTATAGTTGCAAACCATTGAAATTCCAGCTCCTTACTTACACTTAACAAAACAAGCAACCCAACATATACCTTTCATCTCCAAAGCACAAGAAAATCAGTTCAACCTCTTTCTGGCAATGGTTCCCAATGTCACCTCAGCATGAGGGAGCAGTGGATGGGCTCATGCCACCCAGAATTACAGTTGCCATCTGGTATAATTCTGGGTTGTGTAAATGGAACAAAGTGGTGTGCCTTTGAAACTCATCTGTAGACCAGTGCAGACTGTGAGGGAGAGGATAGACAGTGACTCAACTTTCCCCTAGGGGGAGGGCCACACACAGCCTCCTCTGACCTTTACTGACATTTTCACTCTAGTAGAGCTTAGGCCCAAATGACCTTGTGGGTGTACTGTGCTTACTAAGTGAAGCCCTACTACTTCCTGTAAAATGTCTCCACTTTTTAGAGTCTAGCCAGACAAATGGACACCTTTATATAATGTATGTATCACTGAAATAAATGCAAATATATGTTGGTGAAAAGATGAAAAACCTTAAGCGCAAAATTTAAATATGAATGTGATACAATTAATTGTTTTTGTAATATGCACCATAGGTAAAATACAACATGTTTAATACAAATACTTTAAGATAAGTAGGGCCTGATTCACAAAGGGCCTCCATAATCGTGATGTAGCCCCCGCAGTCGTGGCTTGGGGCAGGATCTCCATAATGAGAATCCTCCCACTGCTGAAGGGCCTCCACCACAAGTGCGGATGCCCTTTGTGAATCAGGTCCATGATGCATGGCATCTATGCAGTCATTGATTGAAAAGAATGCATTACAAAATTGACTATTGGATATGTCGGATTTTAGAAACCGATACTTCTGTTCAATAGCTAGGCAAGGCTGTGCTTCAGTTTTAATCCCTGAAGTGCTCAAGACCGAGTGTCTATCACTGACACCTTGTCACAGAGTGGGTAGGGTAAGTAGTCTCCCTGAGCCCATCCTTCTCTCTGGCAAGGAAGGGACTGATGCTAAAAGTCAGCCAATGAGGTGGAACAGTAGTCCCAACCCTCCTGGCACCTCCGAGGCTTCTCTCCCTGAGAACTGCAGCAGGTAAGCGTTGTTTGAATGTTTGGTGCATAGTGAATGAGCATTGTGAATGGGTGTGTGAGCACGTTTCAGCATGTGAATGCATGAGATTAAGTGAGTGTGAGCATGTGTGTGTGTGTCCCTAAGTTGTACTTACCAGCAGCTGCTACTTTTCAGATGTAGGTTCCAACTTGTGTTCAGGAAAGGGTAATTTGGGAAAACATGTCTCTTCACTGATCATGCTTGAAAATTATTCCTTTTCACTGCTCATGTCGTCTGAATTTCAGTGGCGCGGACTCAAGTTGCTTTGTGACAACGCTGGATTTTCTAACAAAAAACCTGCCATTTTCTCCTCCATCGAATTCCCTGTTAAGTGAAAAATAATACACCTATATTGTTCCTCAATTACCCATCAAAGTAAGTACTTAGCACGTAACCTCAGACACATTATTATTGCCAAGTGAAAACTCATAATGCAAATATTTTCTTCTGGCCAGACATGCTGAATCCCATGCCAGTGGCTTGAGTCACGGATTCTCCAAGTGAAGTCTTTTCATTATAAAGTGGCTCATTAGGCTGTAAAGTGGATATTCTTACCGAAAACTCATATCTAAACTCTTTAGCTCTTCCGTAAGACTGGCCAATCACAAACGTGTTCGTCAATAGCATATATACCAAGAAAATGAATCAATCCATCAGCCCAGTGACCTCAAATCACAATTGTTACCTCAACAGTTCAGAAACTGCTCCCTTTACATAGTGGTTTATGGTTTGCCTTAGGCGAGAGGGTAATTCTTTTGATTTTTTAACTTCTTCAAACATGGTCTTCCATTAGGGAGTTTGAGTAGGCTTTTCCTATCCCTTCTTTGACCTTTGTTGACCTACACACTGTTCTTGCTACCCCTGGTGGCAGGGGTGAAAAAGGAAGCTGCAAGAACATAAAGTAAACAAGCTGTATTTACTTAGTTTCCACTTCCTCCAAACCCTCAATAGCAAATAGGAGGTTTCTCAGAACGTGAGGGTGAGACAAGGGGTCAACCCTGTGATGTCATTGGGGTTCAAAGGGTGGGTAGTCTCATGTCTGCTATCCTTAGCATTTTGGTGAGTCGATGTGCAGGGTTTCAAACATGTCTACTGTGGAAGATTTTGAACTTTTACTGAGTATCATGCACTAATGACCCAGACACAAGCCTGTGAAGCATGAAAGGCCACTTTATTAGGACAGGCTTGTAGTCATCAAATTCATTCTTTACAATACAATACATCGACAAGAGACATCCTCACTAACACATAATGTTTCCTGACATCCCCCTTCCCCTTCCCTTAACAATTCCCAAAAATTTTAACAATTCCCCAAACAAATTAACTCAATTTCCCCCACAACACTAGGGTATATTTACAAGGGGTTATCGCCACCAGAACGTCACTTTTTTGGACGTTCTGGTGGTGATAATCCCTTCACCTTATCTACAAGGTGTTGTTAAGCCACTTAACGTGGCTTAACACCGCTTTGTAAATAATGCCCCTATTTACTCTGGACTTAGCATGAAAGGGGCAGGAAATGGGTGTTGCAGTGAGTGTTCCACCGCAACACCCATTGCTTTTTGATGCTGCCCCCTATTTACAAGCCTGATGTAAATATGGGTCAGCGCCAAAAAGAAGACCAGGGAAGACCTGGTCTTAAACTGGTGCAACGAGGAGAAATGTTTAATTCTGCAGCACACATAGAATGAGCAAATCGCCATTAGTGATTGTTCATGCGCAGGAAGGTGTCCTTTTCTGCACATAAACAATCATTAGATAATGACGAGTTGCAACTTCTATATGTGCTGTATTCTGCAGCACACATAGAAGTTACAAATTACCATTAGTGATTGTTAAGTGCAGGAAGGGACACCTTCCTGCACATGAGCAATCATTCCCTGCAATGTAGGCACCCTTGCACTATTGTGCAAGGGTGCCTGCGTTGGCGCTAGGAGTTACATTTAGTGCCAGCACTTTGGGAAACACAGGGGAACACCGTATTATTGTAAATACGGCGCATCCCTGCGTTATCAGAATGTCATAGCGTGGCATTACCAATTGTGTCATAACACTGCACTCCATTCTGCTGTGGCTATGCCCCATCATGTTTCATCTTTTATCTTCCATTCACAGTTCTTACCTTGCATAACCCAATCTCTCTCTTGCCCAGCCCACTGATCATCTCCAAAAGAACTTCCTTTCTCCAAAAACTCGTCTTCCCCCGTCTGAGTTCCCCCCTCCCCACAAGGGGTGGACACGCCCGCACCTTGCTTTCCTTCCCCAAAAAAAGCAGCACCCAGGAAAACCCTGAGTAGGTGTTTTCCTGCACCCCTTAGCAGTTCCAAACATGACACCACAAGTCAAAGCCATCAACTACCACACCACAAACAGTCATTCAACATGGTTGCCAGTAAATCTCTTAATTCCAATAAGTCTAAAGATTTCCCAAACTTTGTTAGATGAACACCTTCAGCATGATACAAGAACTTTTTCTCCTTCCTTTATATGCTTATGAGCTAGTACCTTAAATCAAATACCCTGGCTAAAAAACTCTCAAAGCTCTATTTGGTTTTAGGCAAAATGTATCCACTGCCACATGTTTTATGTAGCCATCGTCTATTTCGACTCCCGATATATATATAATTTCACCGAAAAAACCTAAGGGTAGAGAGACATTACAGTTAGGAAATAGAATAAAAAAGCTTATAAATTCACTGAAAAAAACCAAAGGTTACAGGGACATCATAGTTAGGCTCATATTTCACTTGTACAAAACCTTTGAAATTCAGCAGCTTTAGTTACCAGAGCTAACTATAACGTACACCCCTGCAATGCGCTGCTTATGACCTCACATATTACATTACTCATAACATGGTCAGTGACATCACTGATGATATCTCAAATGACATCACTGATGACATCATACACAGAAGCACTCACACACCCATACAATCTCTCACACACCCAGTCACACACCCACACAATAACTCACATTCCTATTTACAAATCCATACAAACACTCATGCACCCACTCACTAATGTATAGAGGCACTCATACACACACTCACTCACTCATACATGTGCTCACACAATTACTCACTCACCCAAACAACTACTCATACAACCAATCACTCACCCATGCAACACTCACATAGACACTCTCTCACCCAGACAGCCACTGACCCACCTATTCATTCACCAACATAGTCACTCACACACCCACTCACTCACCCCTACAGCTACTCACATACCTTTTTATACACCCATACAGCCACTCACACACCCACTGACACACCCATACAGGTACTCACACACCCACAAAAACACTCACTCACACACCTATACAACCACTGACACAAACACTCACACACCTACAAATGTATCCAGAAATCCACTCACTCACCCATACAGTCACTCATGCATGTACTCACACACCCATACAGCTACTCGCACACTGATGCGAACATTCACACACCCACTCAGATCACACATGTTAGAGATAATATCGCTCAGTAGTAGTACAACTGGCATACTAATCTAACTTTTTTAGTAGGTTAGAATATTTGTTTAGCGCTCATAAACTCTTAAAAACACACTCACTTGATGATGTAATCGGTGATGTCATCAGTGATGTCATTTGAGGTGTCATAAATGTCAGCAATGAGCAGAAGGAACAAAATAAAGGTGAGAAACGAGCAGAAAGAGGCTGAATAAAGGTCAACAATGAGCTTGAAAGAGGCAAAATAAGAGTGAGAAATGAGCAGGAAGAGGTAAAATAAAGGTTAGAAGGGAGCAGAAAGTAGTAGAATAAAGGCGTGAATCAAGCAGAAAGATGCAGAATAAATGTGAAAAACCCACAGCAAGAGGCAAAATAAAGGTGAGAAACGAGCAGAAAGAGGCAAAATAAAGGATCAGCAATTACCAGAAAGAGGCAAAATAAAGGTGAGAAACGAGCAGAAAGAGGCAGAGTAAAGGTCAGAAATGAGCAGCAAGAGGCAAAACAAAGGTGAGAAGCGAGCAGAAAAAGGCAAAATAAGGATGCAAAATGAGAAGAAAGAGGCAAAATAGAGGTCAGAAACCAGCAGTAAGAGGCAAAATAAAGGTGAGAAACAAGCAAAAAGAGACAAAATAAAGGTCAGCAACGAGAAGAAAGAGGCAGAATACAGGTCAGCTATGAGCAGAAAGAGGCAAAACAGAGCCCAGAAAAACAAGCAAGAAAGGCAAAACAGAGGCAGAAAAACTAGTAGGAAAGGCAAAACAGAGGGCAGAAAAATTTGCAGGAAGCACAAAACAGAGGCAGGTAAACAAGCCAAAGAGGCCAAAACAGAGAGCACTCAGATACTCACACACCCACTCACAGACTCCCACTCCCACTGACAGACTTACTAAGACACTCATGCACTCATACACACACTCACAGTTAAAGGTTAGTGGTTACATTTAGGAAATGAAATTAAAAACACTTTCAAATTCACTTAGAAAAACAAAGGTTACCGTGACGTTATAGTTAGAAAATATCATTTTAAAAAGCCTTAGAAATTCACTGAAAAAACCGCAGGTTATGGGGACGTTATAGTTAGGCTCAGATTTCACTTGCACAAAACCAGTGAAATTCAGCAGTTATGGTTAGCAGAGCTAACTATAACTTGCGCTCCTGCAATGCACTTCTAATTACCTCACATATTGCATCATTCATGACATGGTCAGTGACATCATGGATGACATCACTGATGACACCTCAAATGACATCACTGATGACATCATCCTCAGAAGCACTCACACCCCCAGTCACACCCCATACATCTTCTCATACACCCACCACACACTCACACAACCACTCACCTACCCATTCACAAACCCATACAAGTACTCAAACAACCACTCACACCCATAGAGCTACTCATACAACCAGTCACTTACCCATACAGCCACTGAAACAGCTGTACACTCTTCCATACAGCTACTCACACATCTACCTTTTCACCTATACAGCCACTCACACACTGTTAGAAACGGGTAGCGTGGTGCAGTGCGGGCGCGCCAAACTCCAGAGGAAATGTGTAAAGCATCTGCGCAGCACACTCACAGGCGATACACCAGGCACACTACAAAAGGAGACCACACCAGGTTGCATGAAAAATAACTTGTGTATTATACCAAATACAGTAGGATGCAATCACATGATGAACACGGAGCCAACTGGCACCAGGTAGTCATTTACAGAGGGGGACTATTTACAAGGCAGGGCCAATCGGGCCGCTGCCGGAATCATCACAAGTACACAGGATAAATGTGCAAGCATCAGTAACTGTGTAACAACCCGCACTTACAGGCAGGATCCTTGTGGGCATAACATTAGGCAACTTGCATGAGGCATCTCAATATGCATAAAAACACATTGTGGGCAACAATTAGGCATGGAAACATAGGAGACACTCTCATCAGGGGTAGGCCACCTTAGGCGGGGCATAAACCTCAGCAATGTCCACCCTAGGAAAAAGCATTAGGCACATTAGCATAACCCTAGGTATGAACACATCTGTATAAATCACTTTAACACAGAGGTCTTCAATCTGTGGGGCGCGACCCCCAGGGGGGCCGTGGAGTCCTGGGAAGGGGGTCGCGCATTTCCAGGCCTCACTTCTGCCTGGAATTTAAAACGTGCTCTTCCTTTTGAAAACCGGGACACTTCATTCAGGTCGTGCTGAAGTTAACCGTCTCCTGTGCTGTGAAACGAAGAGGCTGGCCTGGGCCTGAAACAATCCTTCGTGCCAGGGTGCCTGCTTGCCTGAAGGAAATGCAAAATGTGTGTTTTGAGGTAATCTGCCAATGTAAATGGTGCTTGGGAGCTGGCTTTAATTGCTTTGTGATGGCAAAGATTGTTTGTTTTTTTAGTGGTAGTAAGAAGATTAACAACTGGGCTGTGAAGTGCATGCTTTTAATTGCTAGTACCTCTGAGGAGGTGTTAAAGGGACAGTTATGGAAAAAAATGCATTACATATGTTCTGGTATTACTAAAATCTACATTTTGGAAGCTCCATTATATCCCAAAACTATTTGCACAGTTTGTAGCAGTCTACCTTATAATGTGTGTAATGCAAGAATAAAATAATGACTTACACTTTCACAGCGCTTTCTGTCACAGGCTGTGACCTCGTAGCACTAAAAATCCACAAGTCACTATTCCCCACTGCACCAACCAAATTTAGGGGCAGATTTACAAGGAACTGACGCATCTGCATAGATGCGTCCGTTTCCTTGCACTAGTGCCAAATGTCCTGCGCCACCATGGATGTCCTGTATTTACAATACAGTGCTCCATGGCGCAAGGATTAACAGATGCGTCAGAAATACTGACACATCTGTTGGCACAAAAGTGACGCATCGCTGGAGTTGCTCATGAAAGTGACGCAACTCCAGCAATGTGCCACAACAGATAGGCGACTCCCACACAAAAAGCCCTGCGTCATTCCTTACGCCTGGTCTGGAGCAGGCGTAGGGATTTTGAAGCAGTGAAGGCGTAGATTGACGCAGTGAAATGTTGTAAATTTCCCTGCGTTAGTTCTACATGGCTTTTTGCGTGGGAACGCCTAGCCTGCATGCATTATACCTGGTGCAGGTATAATGTGATGCAGGGCTTTACAACGTGACGCATCTCCATAGATGCGTCACATTGTAAATTGGCTGCATTGTTTGCGCCACCGATGCGTCAAAAAAAGTGACGCAATGGCGGTGCAAGGAGGCGCACAGGGCTTGTAAATATGCCCCAAAATTCTGTGGCTCTCTGGTTACACACAGACCTCTGCAGTGCATTAACTAATAAAGGTTTCCTAATGTACTACAGTGCATTTCCTACTGAGTAACAACTTTTTAAAATGTATTTTTCATTCAAGCTACCCATTATTTTATATGTAGCTACCTGATGGTGAAAGACCTAAAAAACTAGCAAAATATTTTGGGCTGATTTATGAGAGGCTTGAGCCGCTGGAGCGTCATTTTTTTAAAAGTTCCGGCAGCAAAAGCGTCGCAATCGTATCTATGAGGCCACGCAAAGTCACCCTGCATGGCTATGAGTGCCCTCATACATATGGAGTAAGACAAAGCAGCGCAAGTCGCTGCCTTGCCTTAGTCTGTCAAGTAGGAGTTCCATGGGCATTCCGGTGGGTGTTCCCACACAACACCCATGGATTTTGACACTGCCCCAGATTTATAAAACCAAGTAAACCTGGGGCAGCGCCAAAACCTTACGCCTCCCCACAGCAGGCGTAATGAGGAGAAATGTTTTCATGTCTCCTCGTATTTTTTCCTCTTTCCATGTGTGCTGCATTCTGCAGCTCACATAGAAAGAGGAAAATCCCTCTCGGGCACCTTCCTGCACAAAAACTATCCTGCCTACATTGGCGCTGGGCAGCAGTTTATGCGCCAACGCAGTGGGAAAGGAAGAAACGCATCCTATTTCATAAATAAGGTGCATTCCTGCCCTTTCACATTGGCATAGGGCAGCGCTGCAAGAAGACTTGTGGCGCTGCCCTAGGCCAATTCCTCATAAATGAGGCCTTTTGTTTTAAGCCACACCTTTGACCACGCCCCACACTTGCTGATCTTTCATTTGATAAACACTGTTTAATATTATTTCCCCACTGTAAAAATGATTTGCTGTGGGAATTGGGGGCGTTTATGGTTGTCGATAGTTGTCAATGATGAGGAGTACCAAGGTCTAGACATTTTTGGCAGTAGGGGGTCCTTACGCCTAAATTTTTTTGACAGGGGGTCTCGGCATCAAAAAGTTTGAAGACCTCTGCTTTAACAGGAGGCCTGGGATGAGAGCCTTAGGTTAGGCATGGAAATGCAACATGCATATTCAGATTGGCATTAGCATAAGATGCAACCTTAGGCATACCATCACACTGTGCATACATAACATTAGCATTACGCAAAACCAGGTGAGCATAGAGGCACCACCATCATTAGCGACACAGCATTAGGCCTGAACATGTGGGCATGGAGGCGACACCATTAGGGTGAAAGCATGAACAACACATTAGCCATTTGGGGGAAAACATTACCAGCATAAATGCATTAGCGTAGACCCCTTAGTGCAGGCATAGCGTTAGCATAAATCACCTGTACATAAATGATAAGAGGCGCTAGGCCTCACAAGCATAAGCCCCAGTCGTCCCAATCGGGGGCACAACACTCTGAAACTGGGCCCAGGCCAACTGGCCTCTCTCAGGGGCTCAGAAGCCCTATGTCCCGCAAAGTCAGGGCTGGCTGCAAGGGCAGCAAAAACAAAGGTGCGCAAAGCGCTAGGGCAGGAGGGTCTCTCACTCCCTCTCTGTTCTCCTGGGTAATCCAATGCCCCCAATGCGTTGCAGCTGCCCCCTGTCCTGCGGGGCAGCTGGGTAAACCCAACAAGCACTGGCGCCAACAATGCAGCGATGGGAGCCCCACTCCGGGCTCTAACAGGAATCTGCCCACAAGAACACTGGCACGGTGGAGCCCCCCTTCTGGGACTCTAGAATTTCCCAAAATGCCTCTGTCGTGCAGCTGAGGGAGGAAACAAGTACTGGGCACGTTGGAGCCCCCCTCCTATGGGACTCTAAACACAACCAATGCCCTGCAAAGAATACTGGCACCTGGGCGGGCACCGACAATGTGCTCCGACATACCCCCAACCACAGGATGACTGAGCCCCACTCACTGGCAGTCTGAGGCCCCTCTGGATGTCTCTGCAGTCTCCGGGCACCGGCAATGTGCCCCGACAGGTCCCGCTTCTGGGACCTCTCCTGGCTTCACCCTCAGCGGAGCCTTCTCCTCGTCAGCAGCGCGGAGGGACAGGCACCGACAATGTGCCTCGGGCCCCCTCCGCCGCAGGACTCCTCCTTGGCAATTTACATATAGTGCTCACGAGGCGCTAGGCGGCAGGAAAGTTCTTGGGCTGAAATTAAGTTGTAGCGCCCACAAAGCGCTAGGTCCCACACCATAAAGTGGTAGCGCTCCCCTTCACTGGCAATGAAATATAGCCCTCCTGAGGCGCTAGGGAGCAGGCAGGAAGGCACAGTCACTGGAAATATAGCACTCTCGCAGCACAGCGCTGCAGATGTCAGCTCCTCACCTCCTGGGCAATAAGATAAAGCGCTCTTCTTCTCCAGGCACTAGCCAGCAGGCAGGGATGGTCAGTCACTTCAAATGTAGCGCTCCTCTTCTGCTGGGCACAGTTATAGCGCTCTCGCAGCAAGCAGAGCACAGTCAATGCAAATATGGCACTCCGGCAGCCCAGCGCTGCAGGACCCACGCACCTTCTTCTCCTGGGCAGGGCTGGAGGCAGCGCTCTCCTGGTGCAGGAATAAGGTTGTAGCGCTAAGTCCCACAAAATAAAGTTGCAGCGCTCCTCTTCCCCTGTGGCACAGTTATAGCGCTTTAGCAGCACAGCGCTGGAGGCATCAGGTCCTCTCTTCTCCTGGGCAGACCACGTGCTCACAGGGTGCTAGGCAGCAGGCAGCTGGCAGTACGATATAGTGCTCACCAGGTGCTGGGCTTAGGACGGCAGGAGAGCAGGCAGGCAATACTGGGCAAGATCAGCAGGCAGTGGGTACTCATCAGAACAGGACAGCAACTCCTAGAAGCAGTCATCTCCCATAAAGTGGCACTCCTCCTGACACAGCAGTCTTCACTCCAGTAAAGGGCTCTCACTGGCCCTGTGGACAGCGGAGGGGTGCAGATGGGCACAGGGGCCAGCACACAGGCCCAATGTGGCGGTACCTCCTGGCAGAGTGTCCCCTCTCATTCAGGTCCACGCTCAGTCTGAGCACATGGAGGCACAGCCCCCCTCACTCCACCTACCAGAAAGGGCTGGAAGCTTCTGGAAGTTTCCCTGGGAAACCGGTCCCAACTGGTTTAGGGGAGGTGTAGAGCACCCTGGGTGCCAGGCTTCCCTCCAAAAGCTGGGGGTGCTGGGAAACAGACAACTAGACCGCCAACTCACCTCAGACAGGCGGCACATGTGCAGACAGGAAGGGCGTCCATTTTAAAAGTAACATTTTACAAAGGTGCATTTCTACAATGGTGGAAATAAAGGTGCGTACACCATTGCACTGCATTTATTATTTTCAGTTCAGACACACCATGTCAGTAAAAAGGCTAGGGGGAAAAGCGAAAAATTTTAGGACAATAAGGGCCAAGTCCAACACACACCCATTCATTCACCCATACAGCCTCTTAACACAGCCACTCACTCACCCATACATGAACTCACACACTCACTCACCCACACAACCACTTACATACCCATTTATACATCTATACAAGCACTCACACATATGCTCACTCACCCATACATCCATTCATACAGACGCTTACCCTACAAAATAGCCACTCACACACCAACTCACTTAACCAAACAGCCACTCAAACAGTGACTCACTCACCCATACAGCCACATACACAGGGCATGCATTTATAGAGTGGTGGAGAAAGGGGGCACGGCCTCTGAAGAACTCTCGGCAATTCCGCTGTGTGGGACTTACTGGAGGTAACAGGAAGGTTTGTTGGCCCTTAAGGACACTCTAGAGCCAAGGGAACTTCATCCTCCAACCAGCAGTGCACCAGGAGGCATGTTTACAGAGTGGTGGAGAAAGGGGGCGTGGCCTCCAAATTCCTCTTAGCAATTACGCTCTATCGTACTTACTGCAGGTAACAGGAGGGCTTGTTGGCCCCCAAGGACCCTCAGTGTCCAAGGGGACGTCATCCCCCAACCAGCAGTGTGCCAGGAGGTGCATTTGCAGAGTGGTGGAGAGAAGGGGTGTTGCCTCTGAAGTCCTCTCAGTAATCGCGCTCTTTGGGACTTACAGGAGGTAACAGGAGGGCTTGTTGGCCCCCAAGGACCCCGAGCATCCAAGAGAACTTCATCCCCCCATCAGCAGTGTGCTGAGAGGCGTGTTTGCAGAGTGGTGGAGAAAGGGGGTGTGGTCTCAGAACACCTCTCAGCAATCCCACTGTGTGGGACATACTGGAGGTAACAAGAGGTCTTGTTGGCTCCAAAGGACCCTCAGCGGCCGAGGGGATTTTATCCCCCAACCAGCAGTGTGCTAGGAGGCATAATTGCAGAGTGGTGCAGAAAAGGGGCAGGGCCTCTAACGTTGTGCTGGTAGCGTTTTCTTTTGTGTTAAATTATAAGGGAAGGGGGGTTGTGTGGCCCTCCTTCCCTGGGCCAATTTTGGCCTGGGCACCCCATCCATCGGGCCCAGGTATTTTAAGAATGGGGAGGGGGCCATGCGGCCCCCTCTCCAGGTCAATTACAGCCCCGGAGATTCCATTCCCTGGTGCCCGGCTTTTACTTTTTAAAAATGTGTTTTGTTTTTAATAAAGGAAGGGCTGCCACCTGACCCCCCCTTCTCTGGGCCGATTTTGGCCCCAGGGACCCCAACCCCTGGGGCCTGCTCTAATTTTATTTATTTTTAAATATGGGAGGGGGGCTGCGTGGATCCCCTCCTGGGCCGATTATGTACCCGTGGTCCCCATCCCCCAAAGACTGGCCACAATACTGTGTGCCCTGGTCAGACCCAGGGCACCCAGTTTCTCACATTGGGCACTGCAGGGGGAGCCTGATGGCCCCCGTGGCCCCTGCAAGTTCCCCACGTCCTGGGGGAGCCGGCATTGCTTTTGGACACAGGGAGCGGCAAACATGCAGAGTGACGGAGTCAGGCATTTTTCTGACTTTTCTGCTGCACTTATAATATCCCTTTTATGCCTGGGTTTTTATGTGGGGCTGGTGTAGGCTATTGCACTGAGTTGGTGTCGCTTTCACCACATCCGATCTGCCAAGAGTAGGATCCATTTGTGTGTGAAGTAAGTCACACCTCAATAAATCATACAGCTTGGGGGATGAGGGTTAGGGGTTTGATGAATGGATGAGAAAGGGGATTTGGGGAAAGGTATGACAAAGACAAACACTACACAACAACAATAATTATTAGGGCAAGGAGCCGCACATCATCATCAATCTGTTGTGGAAGGAAATGAAGGAATGAGTATGACACAGTTCAGTTAAATGCATTGCAAACAGTCCTTCAGCCCCAGAGACCCAAGTTATTATGTATTTAAATGTTTTGTCATCTAGGTTTGAAAAATGCTAATTATGGAGGAGTGAAAAGAAGTGTAGTCTGGGTGTGCTGAGAGGGACTGTAAGGAGTGGTAAGTGCCTAGATAGTGGATACCCGAGCAGTATGCATCCAACCGGCCACTTGAGACTGAACAGTGACAGAAGCACCTGAGTTCCTGAGAGAATGCAAATGGGGGCAAATAAGAAGGGTGTTTACTTGTGATCACTCAAAGGCTTAAAAATGGGTTGGTGCACTAGCAAAGTTACGGTACCAGGAGGCAACATTTGAGGGGCATGAGATGGGGGTACTGAGAGGTCAAAAAAGGTGTCAGAGGCACAAAGGTATGGGGATCCTGGTCCCACAGTGAAGGGGATCAAAAGTCCCCACTAAAGTTTATTGTATCACCCTGACCAAATTTTGTGCTGCCTGGCTCCCTCTGTAATCAGTGAACCCACACAGTTCTTAAAAGTTATGATTGTTGAAACGCTGCAGCCAGACTGGTCCTCAACATTCCCCGCTACAGCCACATCTCCGAACACCTACGAGAACTCCACTAGCTCGCAGTCAACAAAATAATCACCTTCAAGCTCCTCACAAACACCTACAAAGCCCTCCACAATGCCAGACCAGCATACCTGAACCACCTCCTCACATTCCACATACCCATCAGACACTGCCGCTTTGCCCAACTGGCCCTCGCCACTGTGCCTCAGATCAGCAAGACTAGTACCGGAAGAAGATCCTACCTCGCCGCAAAAACCTGAAACACCATGCCTCTCCACCTCAGGCTATCCCAGTCGCTGACACAATTCAGGAAGGATCTCAAGACCTGGCTCTTCGAATGAACCTCAGCACCCAGTCAGACCTACAACCCCCAGCCCCTTGAGACCCGCACCAAGCCTTGAGCCATGCTTAACAAGTATTGATCAACCGATAAAAGAAAAATGATACTGTATTGACAAATTGGGGAATCTTCCCATACTAATAGACCAATGGGTTTTGATCCATGTAGACATATTTTGGGTCATCCAGATAGTCTTGGAACATCCTCTGAATGGTCATTGGTGTTGCCACTTGCTCAACCTCTTTTGCCTTCACCTCTGCACTGGATTTAAGCCCTGCCACTTGAAATCAAGCCAATGCAGAGGTTGGGGCAGATTCTTATGTTCCCGTTGTTGTTGTTCGCAGGTGTTCTTGTTGCTGGTGTTGGATGCTGTGAGACAACAGGACTGCCCTCTCTGTAATTTGAAGGCAGCACCCCAGAACTTCTTACTGGGAGTGGGACTCCCATTTCCAGCCATTCTTCTTCTAGGTCTCTAGCTCACTCAGCAATCCAAGTCTTGTATTGTGAAACCTCCCCTGCTAAAAACGGAATGAAAGTTGCCAGTAGTTTTTTGTACCATGGATATAGTATCATAGCACAGATTTACTCTTTGGATGACATGATGTCTCTTTGCAGACTTGTATTATCAGCCAAGTGAAGGACTAAGCTCGGAGCCAAGTTATGCACATCTACTTTTTCATTCACACCTGCAAACCTTTCAGACACCCTTTTTTACTGATGCAATGACTGGATAGATTGGCCCATAGCACTGTCCTCCTTGCTGACTTCCTGTGTGAAAACCTTGAAAGGAAGTAGCATCTTTGTCATGCATTTGATTAGGCCTCATCTGTCAATCTCAGTGGTCATGCTTTTCCCAGTTGCATCCCTTCCTCTTTGAATGACATACTTATTAATCGATTTGTACTGCTCAAACAGACATTGCAACATGTAATAGGTCAAGTTCCAATGTGTTGGTACCTCCTGTATAAGGGATTTAACTGGTACTCCATTAGCATGCTGAATGATCCTCAACTTCAACTTCTTCTGGGCTTTAAAAGAATGGCTGAAATGAGTTCAGATTCTTCTGTAGATGGTTAGTAAGTTGCTGACTAGGTCTTCTTTTTTAAGAAAGTCCTGCACAATGAGGTTGATGCAATGCACCAAACACAGGACCCTCAAATAGTCACCATCTGCCATGGCCTTAACTATATTACTACCATTGTCTGTGGCAACAAACCCAATTCTGAGACCTCTGTGTCACAGCCCTTTAAACATCTTGCTGTTAAACTCTTCCAAGATGGTACCAGCTGTATAAGATTTCTCCATGGCGAACATGGCTACTGTTGCATGGCGCCTAATGCCCTTAAGAGATTCTTCAGCACCAAAACCAGTTGAAAGCTTTTGTCGAAGCCCCAAAAAAGAGATTCAGAGTACAGTGATACACATGTAATCAGTGGCTTGACAACTGATAATAATACATTCTTTATTGCCTGATTAATAAAAATCATTGCAATCAAAACATCTTCACAATCACATTAAAAAAAAACAGAAAACACTGTACTGCAAATATTATTAACAATTTTACCAATACATTCATAAATATGTCATAAAATCCCCATGTCTGTCGTCAGGTGGGTGGTGTAAACAGCATTCTGCTGCAAAGCTTGTCCAACCAATTGCAGCACATCTTGATGGAGCACTGGAACGGCAGATTAGGCAAAATAGGTCCTGCTGGGAACCTTCCATTTTGGGCAGATGGCTGCCACAAATTCTAAAAAACAGAGTCCTTCTACATAGAGAAATGGAGGAAGTCCCACGCTAACAATTTAGCCAGCTTCTCGTTGTAGAAACTTGCCATTGAGTGGTTGGGTTCATACAGCCCCTCCTGTCTAAACATGCCCAAAATAGTAGCCTTGATTTTTTTTCTTTTCATGTGCCACTGACGCAGGTGTCTTCCAGCGTGAAGATGAACCAGCATAAGGTAGACTCAATGTGCATCTTATTGGGAGAGTCACTGTATACTGCTGTGGTGTCTCCATCTGACTCTTGTGCCGTTGCGACGTTCCAGGGCTGCTTCGCGTAAAGATCATCCTCCTCTTCCTCATTACCTTCATCTCCCACTGTGATCAGAGCTGATTCCCCTCTCTTATCACTTTCAACACCACCACTTGCAGCAAATTTCTTAAGCTGTGACTCCCAGCAGATTGCGAGATGTTTTTTGTTTCATGGGTTGTTTGGCCTCCAGTACTGTGAACTAGGCTTACCTCGACGAATACTAGCATGGCAAACTGAGCATATTGCAATGTTATCCTCCTGCTTGCTAATCGCAAAGAAGTCCCAAACTGGGGAGGTTAACTTTTGCAGTAGGCCACTGCCGCCACTGCCAATGAGCGAAGAGCTGGAGGTAGTTGGGTGTGTTGGCAATTGCCTCTCTGTAGTGCATACTTCTACTGAAGTAGTGGTAGATGCAGGTCTCAGCAGTGACTTTACAAATATAGGAGCTGGCGCTGACAGTGGTGTTGGTATCAGTGCCACATCCCTTGGAGCACGTTGAATAGTAGGGGTAATGTCGGTCTACTCTGGGCCAGCTTCCATGACAATGACTGGCTTGTCCTCTACGACCCCTTCCATAATTGTAAGGCTTTCAGGAACTTTCCTTTTTCTTTGCCTCTCCTGGCATATCTTGGAATCTGCCGGGGTATAATCCATGTTCAGATCATCGGAAGGGGGCATGGAGAAGATAGTGGAGTACCCTTTCTTTTTTTTTGTTGGAGATCTGGAAGCCAATGATTTTAAAAGAGGAGGAAGCTCAACCTCCTGTTTTGCCCCTACTTCAGAAAGAACTTCTATTGCTGCCTGTGACTGTTGTCCATTTTGCTTAGTTTTCTGCAATGATTGGGTACTACTTTGCGAAAGAGAGAAATCAAGTTTAATTTCACTGCTCGTTGGCGGTGCAGTGGTTGCCTCACTGACAGACATGGGCATGGGCTTAGGATGGGGTGGTGCTGCTGATATTGGAGTGCTGCTCCCAGCTTGCTCCCCAGAGGACAGTGCGGCAGGCACAAGTTGCTGGAAAAACATTGTGGTAGGCACACTAGTGGTGTAAAGCTGCTTCTTCTCACTGGCCACTTTATTGGCAGCTCCTTTCTTTGGAGCCATCTTGAAGCTGTCAGGTGGCAGTGGCACTTAGTTGCACAAGCGAAGGAGATTGGAGGACTAATGTCACGTGGTGTGTGGTCACATCACTTTGTACAGGCCTTCTGTCTGGCAGTACTGTGGGCGATGTATCTTTTCCTAAAAGCAAACAAGCAAGAAAACGTGAAATGTGGCACTGTTGGAGTTTGAATTAGTACAGACAAAGACAATATAATTTAGCGTTGTTACCTAAGTTATTATCCTGAATAATTAACAACAATAGTGTATCCATTCCAAAGTCAAACCACACCACCATAACATAATGTTTCATTTCCAATCAGGATAACAACATACAGATGTGGCTGTTTGCTTTATGTGCATCTAAGGGAGAAGAAGGAGAAAATGGAATAATCCTCAAAAAATGAATGCTGGTGTAGGCCTATGGCATTAACTGTGGTCCAGGGGTGGGGGCGGGGGTGAATGGAATAATCATTAAAAAAATAATGCTGGTGTGTGTGCACCTATGGAAAGCAGGGTCTCCAGGTAAAAATTGAATATTACTTACAAAATGAATGCTATTGTGCGCCTATGGCAGGCATGGGGTAGATGGAAGGATGGTGGGAAAATGTAAAAAAATAACATTTTTTTAAATAAAAACAATTAGAATAAATAAATAACCAAATGTAATTGCTGGTGTACTAGGGTATTATGAGAAACCTATTGGGAGGCACAGAGGTACAGTGGAAAAATGCAAGAAAATGCACATATTATAAAACACTGTTCATCATAATCATAACATACTTATACAACAATCATCCTCAAGCATATTATTAAACTGATATCAGGGAAAATTTTAAAAATGAACAAAAACAAAAAGGCTAAGCCATCTCCAATCAATCTCCCAAAAAATGGCTTTGAAAACTGGAAAAAAGGGTGGCTGCACAAAATTGTTGCACGCCATATGGTCAACCAACAACAGCAAGCAAGGAGGCATTACCACAACAAAGAACACATGCAGGCCTGAGAACAAAGCACACTGGCTGGCTACACAAAATGGCCACCAGCCACATGGTTAACTAGCAACAACAAGCAAAGAGGCATGGCCACAACAAAGAACACATGCAGGCGAATGGCAAAAGCACACTTACTGGCTAGGCTACATAAAATGGCCACTGGGTACATGATCAACCAACAGTAGCAAACAAGGAGGCATGGCCGCAACTAAGAACACAAGCAGACCTATGGTAAAAACACACTGGCTGTCTACATAAAATGGCCAACAGCCACATGGTCAATGAACAACAGCAAGCAAGGAAGCATGGCCATAGAAAATAACAAATGCAGGCCTATGGCAAAAGCACACTGGCTGGCTAGGCTACACAACATGGCCATCGATCACGTGGTCAGCCAACAATAGCAGGCAAGGTGGCATGGCCACAACAAAGAACACATGCAGGAGAAGGCAAAAGTACATTGGCTGGCTACACAAAATGGTCGCCGGCCACATGGTCAAACAGCAAGCAAGGAGGCATGGAAAACAAAAACACATGCAGGCCAATAGACACTGACTACAAAAAAGGCCTCTGTCACACAAACAACACACTTATGCAAACGTTTTTGATCTTACTAGTGATATCATAAAAAACAAAGTTGTTAAATCCATTGGTATATATGCAGCAGACAAAGACAAAGAGAGTGATCCTTCCAGCTCCAAATCCAAATGAAAAATGACCAGGAGATGGACAAAGCACTGGGTGGAGCCTGCTGAACAGGAACAGAAAGTTGGAGTGTCTGGGGCACTTCCTTCTTGTTGAAAAAAAAAGTAAAATAAAAAAAGCTTCTTGACTAAAAAAACAACTGGAGTAGAATATTAACTAAAAAATGTCTTTGGGGGTCGATTTAGCTACTTCTTGAGTAAAGAATCTGCTCGAGGTGCAGCTGCGGTTGCTCGTACTCACCAGCGCCACGAGAGAGGCAGCGGAAGGCGCTGTCGCAGCCGGAAGCCACGCTAGTGGCCGGCAAATCTCACACTCCCTTGTCATCACCCAGCAAGTCTCATTGCACTCACCAGCACATGCCAAAACAAGTCCCGCGCATGCCAACAGGAAAAATACTCTGTGAGTGGAGTGAATCTTTCCACCCAGTCCTAGTCAAGACACCTTAATTGATGTAAGAGCATTTTAGGATACCTTGAATTGACTATCCCCTGCCTCTTGCTGACCTCAACTGCTCCCCGTTGTTGGTTGTGGCAAAACATTGTGCGAGAGGGTGCCGCCCACCACATTTTGAACATTCATGTTTGTAATGATAGAAATTCCTAGGGCAGAAGCCTCTATTGAAACCCCAGCATGCTCCTGAATGAAGTACCTGTCTCTACTCAATGTTTCCACCCCTTTTTGAATGGGCCTGTATTGAAATGGATGATATGTGATTGGAAAGCAACTCTCTGTATGTGTTGTCACTGGTGGGTGTGTGAAGGACACCCATTATAGGCATAATTCAGAGTCTACATTACCTCATGGCTTGTCCAAGTTCAAACACATCCGACCCCTTAACTCCATGTCATAACAAAGCCCAGCATATCCCCCAAAATGCATCTGAGCCTTGCTTATTATATCCATCTATTTAAAAAAAGCAACCACTCTGTTGCTGTACTTCTTACAATAGATGCTAGCAAAAAATAAAAAAAGCTGACGTCCAGTTATCTAAAGTCACAGGTACTCTAGGGTGTCTTGAAAATTCCCATTCCTCCTCCTTAATACCCTCTTTATATTGTAAATTGCTATGTGAGAGCTTAAAAACATCTACATTTTCATGTTTCCAACATTTTGCTCTTTGTCGTTTTGGAAAGGTGTGATTCTAATGACATTGCTATTCCCATATAGGGCAACTTCTTTGTATGTTGCAGCTCTTCAGCATCCTCCTCTTCCTCTTCCTCCTCCTTCCCATCCTCCTTCCCCTTATTTTTCTTAGCATCACATTGTATTTCCTTGTCACACATCTCTTTAGCCCATCCAATTTTCTGCACTTCCTTGCTTTTGTTACTCTTTACTGATTTTTTAATAACACAGTCTTCCACACTTTCTTGTATTTTTCTTTCCCCCACACCCACAGATTTATTCTCCACCCTATTATGTCCCTTGTTTCCTGTATCCCAAACTGGCCACCATTCTCCCATACCTTTGAGCAACTTCCCTGTGTTACTGCTGGCCTCTGCTCTGCATTCCAAAATGCTCCTACGTGATTGTCCTGCACTGTCACTGGTGTTCCTTTCGTCCGCATATGACCTCTGAAAGACAGCAAATCTCCTCTTTGTACTCATTACCTTCTCTGACAAATGCACTATCTCTGGCAAAAACCCACCCACTTCAGATTCTCTCCTCATACTCACTGCCCCCTTAGCATCGCGCACTGTGCCCTCCTCCAAACTATCACTCTCATAACCATAGGCCAATACCAAATCATCTACCTCTTAAGGCTCACACCAAGCACTTACAACTGGTCTCATACTGTCACCCACACCCCCGTTAAATACTCTCCATTCTCGGGAAGTGCTGGGTTGCTTTTTTCCAGCGTGCTCCCTCGTAGATGGTAAAGGCACCGAAGACTTTGCTAATCCTTCATGCCAACGTCCAGGAGCCATATGATCCACTGGTGTCTGCTTACTGCCAGCTTCTACTGGCACCAATGAAAACCTACTTGCGTGGCCAGGTTGATCTAACCTGGAGGTTTTCCAATTTTGCCATCATCACAAGCCGCATCAGCTTCCTGTGTTAACCTCCCAACCTCTTCCTCAGGTATCCACACCGATTTTCCTGCTACTCCTATTGTTGGATGCTTAGGCTTCTTCCTATTAATTGGGTGCAAATTATGCCCATAATCGGAAACTGGTAATAAGCCAAAATCACAAGCGGGGCAGACTGGAGCCACAAAACTAGAGGGCTTTTCAGCACCAACTGTAGCCTACATTTCCTCCCTTTCTTCGAGAAAATCATTGTAGGGGTTATGTAATCCCCTATCTTTTCTTCTTGCCTGTCCACCACCTCCATCTGTTGTTCTATGGTACTGAAATCCATGTCAAGCACACTAGGACCCACCAGGACTACATTTCCCAGCATTCCCTGTAACATCATTGCTATTTTGCAGCAATGCCATTGTTTCTTCATGCACCCTCTGGTTGGCTAAAATGAGACACTGCGCTCTGCTGAGGGGCTGCTGTGCTCTCTGGACCACACCTTACAGCAAACATCCCACCCTTAGGCCATCCCTCTTCAGGCAGTGCCTCCGTTTTCACCATGGCTGTACTCCATTTGTCATTCTTGAAGGTGCGGCTCCCCTCACTGGATCGCCTTCTCATTCTTCCACCTCCTCAATGAGCAGACTGCCTACTAAGCAATTTCTTTGCTCGCCCTGTACCACCTTGCTTGCACACCACATCTGCACTGTAAGCACCCCGCAGCCCTTTGACACAGCTCCCACTCCTAGGAGGTGAGAAGTGGCCCCAGCAGCCACCACTCCATCAGCTGCTCCCCTCCGAGGCCTCTGCATTCCCACCCACACCTGCTCCAACACAACTGGCCTCAGGAGGTCATGTTGCCCGGTCGTGCAAAGCATGGGCAGGGCATCCCTGGCAGCCTCAAATTGCTCACTTGCCATATTTATAACAGAGTAATATACATATCGGACTTCCAATTAGAACAGAAAAAGCTACCTAATCTCGAATTGCCCTTCACCCTCACTCGCAAAATGGAGTCAGCAATAAGACCGGACCTCCCCTCTAGTGACACATATAAATATCATAACTAAACCCCACCCCCTAAGTTCTGCCCCCAACTATCCCTGCCTCCCAGCCT
Organism: Calotriton arnoldi; assembly: GCA_963921515.1. Lineage (NCBI taxonomy): Eukaryota > Metazoa > Chordata > Amphibia > Caudata > Salamandridae > Calotriton > Calotriton arnoldi. The sequence continues at coordinate 28,040 of CAWUFW010012090.1, forward strand.
TTGTACTACCATTGTACTACCAATTTTTATTTAAAGGCTTTATCCAATAGATGCAAATTGAATGTTAGGCTGAGGTAGCCTTATCAGAGTATCTTCCCATGACCATATGAGTGTCAGGGCCAAAGGTTCTGTCAAACATTTATATGATGTCTAAAGACGCTTTCATCTGCTGGAACAGCATTAAAATGTGTTCACATGCTCATTACAACCATCAAAGGCTGTGTTTGCCAAGCATTGCCAAAGCAAATATGCAAACTTCTTGCTTTGTTTTCTTTCATTTTCGGTCTTTGGTACAGTGCTAACATGTTCTTTAGAGATCTGCGCATGGAGATGTATTTTCTTCATAGATTTGTAAGAGTGAGTGCAGTTACAGGGTAGAGGACCTGCGTTAAGCTTAAAATGTGTTTAACAAGGCGAGGTGCAGCACATGCTGAGTGTTTCGTGAAAAGTGGTACTGAGCATGGTATGAATGCGATATTTGTTTGACTATGATGAGTAGTGCAGCTTTTATCAGTGTAAAATTAGTTTTTGTTGAATTGTATCTCACTTTTGCTATTATTGTATCTGGCAGAATGTTAGTGCTTTTGTTGAGTTTGCTAAAAAGCGGTACTGTACTTTCTCTGAAAGCAATTTTTGTAATTGGAGGGGGGCCGGCTCGAACTAGGAGCATGATGTGTGGTTGAATAAACGTTTAGTGCTGTAAGTGTATACAGACAAACAGCGGCATGGTGTGGGTTGTCAGCGCCCAGGGCAAGGCAAGTATCCTTCCACTTTTCTTTTTAAATTGTGCCCTCCTCATAATTTTGTGCCCGGGGCAACTGCTCCTCCGGCCCCCCACGCTACGCCACTGCAGACAAACACATGTAGACAAATACACCCATATATGCTGGTGAACACAGACACACTTACCCGTACTCAATCAGAGAAAGACGCTGAAAGGCATCTGCATCATACACACCTACACACACCTACACATACCTCCACACAAATTCACACACACACACACAAACATACAAATGCACATCTATTCTGATACACTCAGGAACACACCCAGACAAAGAGAAAACCATGCATAGACAGCTACATCCACACATACACATGCTCCCAAACATGCAGGCACACAAGTAGCTTCAAACATTCTCTAACAGACAGACTGACACATACATTTAGAGGAGACTACAACAGATGTTCTCTCACATACACACATACATGCATAAACTTATTCACTCCTCCAGACACACCTGGCGTACTCTTTTTAAGTTTGATTGGATTCACAGAGCCACCCCAATGCATTACAGAGCTGGGAACATGGTTATTTCACCAGTTCTGACATCACATTAGATCTGAGGATCCACTAAAGACAAAAAACATAACTGTGAGAAAATAAAATGCTCCCATTTGTTCATTTGGTGGTTCTGAAAAGAGCCTTTGTATTAAAAGTGTGTTGTGCACAATTACAGGTAAAACGTGATACAGTATTTGATGTTATTAAGAAAGATTTGTTCTCTTCAGCTGTGAAATGGACTCCATTCTTTCGGTACACTTCTGGCATGTGAAAGAGGATATTATTGTGGTAAATGGACCCCATCATATGATCACGGAAAATTTCAAGAATTGCTTTATGAACATGTCTCCTAGATTTCTCAAACTTTTGACAAAACTGAGATGAACATTAACACTTCTTCTTTTGACATATTTTGGAATATGCAAAGGTAGTGTGAAGAAAGATAATTATCAATGTTGTCAATGTCTCCTTCATTTGGATTTCCAATCTTGTGATTTTGCCCTGAACGTTGCCACCACAGAGCACAATCATGAGGTCTGGGTGCTTACTCTCATCCATAGGCAACAAATGATATCACTCCATACCTTTGTGGCAAATTCAAGTATTGTCCAATTGGGAAAATCTAAGGGGCATATTAACAACGGCCAGCGATAATTATCGCTGGTCGTGCTTAGCGATAATTATATTATCGCCGCCTATCTCTGGTATTTATCGCCCTGGTAGCGCGTAATTAACAACGCGTTACTCCAGGGCGATAAAGATTCCAGAGATAGCGAGGTTATCGCCCTTTTTCAGGGAAAATCGCTGGTTTTCCAGCGATGTTCCCTTCAAAACGGTGATAACCTTGCTGATACGACCCTGTGGTCGTATCAGCAGAATCCATCTCCTATGTCTAACATAGGTAAGTCAGGATTATAGCAGACGTTAGATTTTGGCGAAAACGGCTGTTTTCGCCAAAATTTAACGTCTGCTATAATCCTGTGGGCTGCCTTGTAAATATCGCGATGTGCACATCGGCGATATTTGCAACGTAGCCCATCCGGGGTACACCCAGTAACGCCCACTTTGCATCTCATTAGAGATGCAAAGATGGGCGTTGGGGGAAAGGGCGATAGTGCAAGGATTCACGCGATAGCGTGACCTTGCTGATTAGGCGATAAGATTATCGCCGCTTTTCGTCCGAAAACGGACGCTAAAGCGGCGATAATTGTTTATCGCGTCGTTGTTAATATGCCCCTAAGTTCTCTGTCAATGCCACAATTTTTAGCAAGCTCTCTGGCCTAAAAGACAATGCTGTGGCTCGCAATCCTCCCTCTAGCCATGATACTGGTATGGAGGAGCAGGCGACAGGAGGAGTTGGTAGTAGAATGACAAATGTAGAGCGAGTGAAGAGAGTGTTAAGATAATTTAAAAAACAGTGTAAAGGCTAGCAGTTGGCTGATACTGAAGTGGTGAATAGTAGATCCATTGCGTTTTGTGATATGGCGATAAAATGTAATTATTGTTATGTTGTTTACAATAGGTTTAAATATTTTTTTAAGTAAACAGTAACTTTCATAAAAATCTTAATCTAACCTGCAGAGAAGACAAAGATTTATTTTTATTTGTTTTGGTAAATATTTGTATTCATACACAAAACAGTCAGCAGACTAATCGGGGGGGGGTTGCAATCATCAGTACCAAAATCCACAGTAAAAGACAGAACATGCACAGTGAGAAAACAGATAGAAAATAACAGTTCTAGTTGCACAGAGACCCATCCCCAGCGTGAAATATAAAAAACATATGCAAAAAACATGTCTGCAGTTAAGTGGCCGAATCCATCACAACCCTTCCGCAAATATCTATGACTACGCCCAGCAGCCAACATCCATAACTGAAGTGGAGGTCAATTGTGAGGAGTCAAAGAGAGAGTTAGGCCACACCCTGGGCCGCCCGCCACCGAGACAGCAGCCTCAATATCCGAGTCTGAAGAGGTACTGTCTGAAACCAACCCAGGTAAGAGCACTCGGTCGTCATGGCCCAACCTCAGACATGCCAGCAATATGGCATCCCAGACAGGCAGTATTGGTACCTCCTGTATTCCCCTAGCCTCCTACCGATGGATAGACTCCCGTTCACAATCCGACCAACGCAGCAGTTCCAACCCCCAGCGATATATATCGGGAGCACGGGGGACTTCCAGAACATAGTCAACTGCCAGCAAGCAAGGATTAAAGCCAGGTCCAAAAATCTATCAGTTACCTTCCTAGCTGCTGAACAATCGTGAAGACCCAAGTACTTATTGAAAGACTATGCTGCTGAATTTCCAAGTGAAAGGGAGAGAATAGGAATATATTTGTATAGCCTATCTTTCCTTTTTCCTTACTCTTATATTATTTTTAAGGGTGTTTTGCAGATCTGCGGGTCCATCATGAAGTAACATGGGGGACCGCACTGAGTACTGCAACGGCTCCGCGGATCCCAACATTTAAACTTCACTCAATGAAGCTTGCAGATTGGAACTTTGTGATGGCTCACTAATCCATTCCAACATGTAAAGAAGGGTTATATTAGGTTCACCAATAGCTAAATTTTTCCAGTAAAAAATGTAATTCTCCGCTGTAATTGGGTGACAGATTGAAGCCTACACATACATATACCCGCGAATAAACCTTTGCCTTCTGAGTTTATTTCTGGATGGTGAGGAAGTGCAGAAGGTGAACTCTCTTTTGATTCTGGTTTCCAGAAGTGTGCTAATATGAGTGTGGTACAAATCTCTTCATTGAACTACAGTGAACCAACAGCTTCTCTTTTAGGTTTCTGTACAGAGAATACATACTGTAAACTTTGGTAAAGTGTACATGAATGTTTCATGGTGTACAATATGTGGATTTAAACGTTTTATGCACTTGATAAATGCAGGAGAAAATTATAGATTAGTATTTTCTGTCCTTGTAAAGGATATTGGGAACATTGTGCAGCACTTTAGATGAACATTTGTGAGCTAGCATGCTTACATATTTATTGCCCTTTTAATGATATTGATTTTTATTGATGTCGATAAATACAACTTATATAATATATAAGTGTATTCTTTTCTGCATTCTTTATGAATATGAACTGTGAGTAATATTCTATTTGATATATTATGTGGGTATGTTTGTTAAGTTGCAGGTTTAAGTTTAGAAATACTTAGTATGTATTTGGTAATAATGTGTGCTAAAGATACATGTAGACAGGAGAACAAAATAAATTATTGCAAGCTCATTGTCTGTATGATAAGAATAAGAATATGATTTAAACATATGGTGTTACATAGTTGCAATATAAAAGATTGTATTGATTACATGGTATATTCTCTGTAAAGAAATCACACCACACATAAAACTTAAAGTAGAGGAGGGTTGGCCAGTTATATGGTGATTTATTTGGAGAGGAGCTGGTCTCTCTGCATATAGGTAAGTTCAGGATGAAAACTTTGTAGAAGATGTTTGAGAAACTATATGTAATGTGTGTGGTACTGAACAGGTGTCTCCATTATGAACTTCATTCAGGGTGAAAGGAGTAATGTAGTAGAGGCTTGGCTAATTAGTAGTTGGTGTGTGTAATGGGAGTCTAGTGTTTCTATAAAAACCTCTGTTTAGGGTGCAAACTATATGTAAAACACGTTTTGCCATCTAATAGGTGATGAATGTGGTAGGGGACTGGAATGTCAGTGAAGAGGTCTATTCAGGTGTAGAGCTGCTTGTCTGTGAAGAGCTCAGTCCAGTGCAAAAGGTGTGTGTTAAAGAGCCTTTGATAACCAGTGTGAGGTTTTCTGTTGTGGCAAACGTTTTGTACAGTATAACACACTACTGTTAAGCCAAGCCTCTTCTACATACAGCTGTCTTCCCAAACAAAGCTCAGGATCATGAGGCTAGTCCCGAACCACACACACCACCTTTTAGTAGGCCAAGTCCTTCTAAATGCAAGTGTCCTCACTGCACAAAACTCAGCATCAAGAGGACGGTCCCCCACAAGCCACATCAGATATTGCTAAGCAGAGCCACTTCTACATACAACTTTCTTCCTAAACAAAGCTCAACCTGAAAAGTACAGTCCCTCACCACACTTATCATGTAGTAGTAGGCCAAGCATCTTCTACATGGAGCTATCTACCTAAACAAAGCTCTCCAGCGAGCGGCCAGTCCCCCACCAAACACACTACCTTTTAGTAGGCCGAGTCTCTTCAGCATACAGGTGTACCCCTAAACAAAGCTCTGCATCAAGAGGACAGGCCCCCATTACTTCACCTGGTCCTAGCCTCTTCTACACACATCTTTTACCCTGAAAAAAGCTGAGCCTGAAGAGTTCTGTGCTCCAGCACTTGTATCATGTACTAGTAGTTCAAGCCTTTCCTACACACAGCTGTCTTCCCAAGCAAAACTGAGCATGAAGAGGCCAGTCCCCCACCACACACACTGCTTTAGGCCGAGACTCATCTACATACCGCTGTCCCCCTAAGTAAAGTTCACCTTGAGGATGCCAATCCTCAACTGGAAAAATTAATTAGTACTAGGCAGAGCTTCTTTTACATGCAGCTGTCTCCCTAACCAAACCTTAGCATGAATAGACCAGTCCCTCACCAGATAGCCCACTATTCACTATGCCAAGCCTCTTCTACATACAGCTGTCTCACTAAACAAAGCTCTGCATCAAGTGGCCAGTCCCCCACCACACACACACATACTCTTTTAGTAGGCTGAGCCTCTTTTACATACAACTGTCCCCTTTACAAACCTCTGCATCAAAAGTCCGATCCTCCACTAGACACATCACCTATTATTAGGCCAAGACCGTTATACATACAACTTTCACCCTGAACAAAGCTGAGCCTGAAGACTCCAGTCCTCCAGCACACATGTCATAAGTCCGTGCTGGCCCATTGTCGCTTTCCCTATGTTAGCATGAGCACGTTGCAGACTGTCCTCTGCTTTGCACACGTTACCTTACGGATATATTTTGTTTTATGCCAAAATGTACTTTCACATGAAACACGCTGTTGTTTTGCGCTCTGTTCTTTTCCTGGGATTTAGTCTGAAGATGTAGACTAGGTCGAACAACAATGGCCCTTGTTATTCTGTTCCAGAAAGGCCCCAGCACCTGGATAAAACACGCAAATGCAGCTTTTGTTTGGAACACATACTTTTGTAATATAGGTATGCACAGATAGGTAACACACACTTGGAGAGGGAAAAGATCGTGACAAGCGTCTCAGATGGTGAACTTTGATCTGTGTACTGAGGTATGGGGTCTGCTACTAACACCTAGAGATCTTCTGATATATAATCATTTTGCTTCTGTAGAAGGGGAGGGAGGTTAGGTAATACTGTTGTATATAATGACTGCTCCATTTATGATGTAAGGACTACTCGCTATGCTAACCGTATTTGTGTTAGGCATTTTCCTACTGGTTGTGGCATGTATACTGCGTACCAGAGCACAATAGCCAAAATAAACATTTTAAACTTTCTTCATGTCTCTCTCAGATCTTATTGTGGACTAATAGTGTGTGAGCGAAAGGGTGTGTCCTGCAACCGTGATTCACTTGTTCCTCTGTGAGTGGGTAGTAGGACAAGTGAGACACTATAGCTAGTTGGTCCTGAGCTCATGGGTAGTCAGGTGGTAGGATGATTTAGTCTCTGCCTACTAAGATCCCATAATCCCCATCATAGTTCTGTGACTCCGTAGAATCCCTGCAACAACATATCATGCACTGGTAAGCCAAGCCTTTTCTACACACAGAAGTCTGCCTAAGCAAAACTGAGCATAAGCATGAGTTGAGGTAGCTGAGCGCTCTACAAGCTACATTTATTAATATTATTATTATAGAGAGGCCAGTCCCCCACCACACACACTGCTTTTCATTAGGCTGAGGCTATTCTACATACAGCTGTCGCCCTAAACAAAGCGCACCTTGAGGATTCCAGTCCTCAACTGGACAAATTAACTTGTACTAGGCCAAGCCTTTTTTACATACAGCTGTCCCCCTAACCAAACCTCAGAATGAAGAGGCCACAAGACCCACAAGACAGCCTAACTTTACATTTTACTATGCCAAGCCTCTTCTACATACAGCTGTCTCACTGAACAAAGCTCTGTATCATGTGGCCAGTCCCCACCACACACACACACACACACACTCTTATAGTAAGCTGAGCCTCTTCTACACACAGCTGTTCCCTAATCAAAGCCTCTCAGCAAGAGCCCAGTCCTCCACTGGATGCATCACCTATAATTAGGCCGAGCCTCTTTTATATACAGCTTTCTCTCTGAATAAAGTTGAGTCTGAAGAGTTCAGTCCCGCAGCACACACATCATATACTGTTACCCCAAGCCTCTTCTACATAGAGCTTTCTCCCTAAACAAAGCTCAGGATCAAAAGGGTAGTTTCCTTCACACACACACACACACTCACGTTCGTTTAGTAGGCTGAGCCTAACCTACACATAGCTGTCCCCATAAACAAATCTCTGCACCAAGAGGTAAGTCCCCCACTGGGCAGATTACCTATCACTGGGGTGATCCCCTTCTGGTTTCTGGTCCAGGGAGGACCTGGCCTGGCAGTTTAGGCTGGACAGTTTCCATGAGGAGCAGGGCCAAGAATGATTTGCACATGACTGGTTCCAAACTAGGGTGGCGTTGTGAGCAAATTAACAATGGATTAAGCCCAGAACTGTGGCTGGGGATGAATGTTAGCATTGTTCAGCATTCCATCCATCTTGTGTTCTTTTTGCTTTTGTCTCCGTAAGTGGGAAGGGTATGCCCAGGCGTGGGTCCCATGCTCATTCTACCACTGGTTCAAGCTAGCCTGGCTGATGAGGGGAGATATCCTGAATCCGGTCCCAGGATGCTTGTTTCTGGTCCAGGGCGGACCTGGCCTGGCAGTTCGTGCTGAACTGTTCCAATGAGGAGCAGGTTCAAGAATGATTTGCACATGACTGGTTCCAAACTGGGGTGGCGTAGTGAGAAAATTAACAATGGATTAAACTCAGATCTGTGACTGGGGACGAATGCTTGCATTGTTCAGCATTCCGTCCATCTTGTGTTCTTTATGCTTTTGTTGCCCTAAGTGGCAAGGGTATGCCCAGACATGGGTGTCTTTCTCACTGAGCCACTGGATTCAAGCTAGCCTGGCTGATGAGGGGTGATACCCCGAAACCAGTCCCGCAATACTTGTTTCCGGTTCAGGGAGGACCTGGCCTGGCAGTTCGGGGTGGACTGTTCCCATCAGGAGCTGGGTCACAACTGATTTGCATATGGTGGGTGCAAACTGGAGTGGCATGGTGAAAAAAAAAACAATGAATTAAACCCAGATCTGTGACTTGGGGGGAATGTTTGCATTGTTCAGCATTCCATCCATCATCTGTTCTTTTTGCTTTTGGCGTCCTAAGTGGGAAGGGTATGCCCAGACATGGGTCCCTGCTCACTGTGCCACTGGATTCAAGCTAGCCTGGCTGATGAGGGGTGATACCCCGAAACCAATCTCAGAACACTTGTTTTCGATCCAGAGAGGACCTGGCCTGGCAACTCGAGCTGGACTTTTCCCATGAGGAGTAGGGTCAAAACTGATTTGCAAATGGCTGGGTCCAAACTGGGGTGGTGAGCAAAAAACACAATGGATTAAACCTATATCTGTGACTGGGGATGAATGTTTGCATTGTTCAGCATCCCATCCATCATCTGTTCTTTTTGCTTTTGTCGTCCTAAGTGGGAAGGGTATGCTCAGACATGGGTCCCGGCTCACTGTGCCACTGGATTCAAGCTAGCTTGGCTGATGAGGGGTGATACCCGAAACCAATCTCAGGACACTTGTTTTCGATCCAGAGAGGACCTGGCCTGGCAACTCAAGCTGGATTTTTCCCATGAGGAGTAGGGTCAAGACTGATTTGCAAATGGCTGGGTACAAACTAGGGTGGTGTGGTGAGCAAAAAACACAATGGATTAAACCTAGATCTGTGACTGGGGATGAATGTTTGCATTGTTCAGCATTCCATCCATCATCTGTTCTTTTTGCTTTTGTCGTCCTAAGTGGGAAGGGTATGCCCAGACATGGGTCCCGGTTCACTGTGCCACTGGATTCAAGCTAGCTTGGCTGATGAGGGGTGATACCCCGAAACTGGTCCCAGGATGCTTTTTTCTGATCCAGGGAGGACCTGGCCTAGCAGTTCAGAATGGACTGTTCTCATGAGGAGCAGGGTCAAGACTGATTTGCATATTGCTGGGTCTAACCCGAGGTGGCATGGTGAGCAAAAAAAAGATGAATTAAACCAAATCTGTGTCTGGGGGTGAATGTTTGCATTGCTCAGCATTCCGTCCATCATCTGTTCTTTTTGCTTTCTACATGGCACTTTCTCCCTGAACATGACACAGCTCCAGTGCATTCTATTCAATGCACAATCGCTCTGCAAATGCTCCACGGAGATCTGAGACACAATCTCATCCCTCATCACAGACGTCACCTTCCTCCCACAGACCTGGCTGAAATCCGCCTCTGTGCCAGACATTGCCATCGCCACCCCGAAGGCTACAAAAAAACATACTGGGACCATACCAACAAACACAGAGATGGAATCGCCATCATAAACAAGGACTCCATCTGCTGCACAAACTCCTCTGATGACTTGACTCCAATAATGAAGCATCTGAACTTCCAACTCCACACAGATGGAAAAAGCACCATCAGAAGCCCTCTTGCCTACAGACCACCATGACCATGCCCCAGGTTCATCCTTGACCTCTTCACCCCGATCGCCATCGACTCCGAATACTACATCTTCCTTAGGGATCTTAACTTCCACCTTGATTACCCCAATACCACCAACATAGTTGACCTCCTGGAAAGCATGAGCAACATCGGATTCAAGCAACTTGTCACCGACCCCACCCACATTGTAAGACACACACTCAACCTCGTTTTTACCTCAGGCGACAAAGTCAAGTACAACGACGTCTCGCAGCTCACCTAGACTGACCACTACAGTGTCCACTTCACCATCTCATGACCTACCAGCACTGGCACCATACCTAAAAGCTCAATGTGCTGAAACTGTAAAAAGATATCATAAGACCAATGGAACAACGCTCTCAGCTCCCACCTCCCAGACGCAACATCCAACCCAGAACAGGCTGCAAAGAACATCTCCCAGTAGATCACTGAATGCGCCAACACAATTGCCCCGGGCAAGACAGACAGTTGGAAAGGACCTGTCTGAAGAGTCAGCTGTTCACTGCAGAGCTGAAATCCACCAAATGCAACTGCCAGCAACTAGACAGTAAGTGGCGCACTGGCAAAGAGACAGGATGCCATACCACCTTCAACCAGTACCACCACCTGCTAAAAGAAACAAAGAAGAACCCCCTAGCAGACTACATAGAAGCCTGTAGAAACATCAGCAAGGATCTCTTCACCATCATGAAGGAGTTCTCCAACCCCGCAGCCTCAGGGACCAACATCACCCTCTCTCAAGAACTGTGTGACATCATGGCAGACTTCTTCCACAACAAGATCTCAGTCATCTACGAAAACTTGAAACTCCAAAGCACTGCTGCCGACAGCATCAGCCTGCTCACACCCATGAACACACACCTCTAACACCTGCTCAACCATTGGGACCCTCTGACAACTCAAGCCACAATCTCCATCATGAACTCTGAGCACTCGGGAGCACAATGGAGTTGTCTCCACCACCCCACCACGCCTTCAACCTCTGGAGCAAGACACTTGGCAAAAGCTGAAGAAAGTCCTGAACACCTCCATCACCTTGGCCTCCTTCCCTGAGGACTGGAAACACGCTAAAGTGAGGTCCCTCCTGAAGAAACCATCCACTGACCCAGCAGAACCAAAGAACTACAGGCCCATCTCCCTGTTCCCCTTTCCACTGAAGGTTCTCGAGAAGACAATTAACCAGCAACTCACCGAACAGCTGGAACAGAATAACGTCCAGGACACCTCTCAATCCAGATTTTGAGCCAACTACACCACCAACGCAGTCCTGATCTCAACCACCAATGACATCAGGGCCCTCCTGGACTGCCATGAAATGGCAGCCCTCATCCTTCTGGACCTGTCAGCCACCTTTGACACTGTCTCCCATCACATCTTGATCAAGAGACTCCACCACATCGGAATCTAGGGAAACGCCCTCAAATGGGTCACCTCATACCTCACTGGAAGAACCCGAAGAATCTGTCTCCCTTCGTTCACCTTGGAACCAAAGAAAATTATCTGCGGTGTCCCCTAAGGATCGTCCCTCCCCCCTCACTCTACAACACATATATGACCCTCCTTGCCAACACCGTCAGATCGCACTGACTCTACATCATCTCCTATGCTGCCAACACCCAGAAAATCCTCTCGCTGTCAAAAGACCCCTCCACCACCAGAGCCAACTTCCACAGATGTGTGATGAACATCGTCGACTGGATGAAGGACAACTGTCTCAAGCTCAACATGGACAAGACAGAAGTCCTTATCTGTCAGGAACAACACCTCTCATTGGAATGATGCATGGTGAGCTGCTGAACTCAGTCCTTCCCCTGTCTCGACAGACCACGCCCGCAACCTTGTCATCATCTTGGACAACAAGCTATCTATGAAGGAACAGGTAAACACAGTCTCTTCCACCTACTTCTACACCCTATGCATGGTCCGCAAGATCTTCAGGTGGATTCCAGTTAACACCAGAAGGACCGTCACGGAGGCCCTCATCACCAGCAGGCTGGACTATGAGAACCCACTCTATATAGGATTCGCAGCACACCTCCTTAAGAGACTACAAACAATACAAAACTCAGAGGCCGGACTCATCCTCGACCTCCCCAGACAAACCCACATCACACCCCTCCTCAAGAAGCTACACTAGCTCCCGAGCCAAGAAAGCTGCCAGTTCAAGATGCTGACCCACACATACAAATCCCTGCACAATGAAGGACCAGCATACATCAACAAATGCAAGATCTTCCACCAACTGACCACACACCTATGATCTGCCTCCCTATTCTTCGCAGACACCCCCCGGATCCACTGAGGCAATAGCAGAGGACACTCTGCTATTGCCTGCCACCTGGTGGCCAAAGCTTGGAACGACCATCCCCTGCACTTCAGAACCACCTCATCACTCTAGCAGTTTAGGAAAGGACTCAAGACCTGGCTGTTCAAATGAACAGAGCACCACGTATCACCTAGCAACTCCAGCGCCTTAAGACCATCAGGGGTGATTTACCATCCTCAACAAATGCTTGATTGATTGATTGACAAAGCTCGGCCTGAAAACTCTAGTCCCCCCAACACACATATCATGTAATGGTCGGCCAACCCTCTTCTACATGGAATTGTCCCCCTAAACAACTTTGCGCAGCAAGTGGCCAGTCCCCCAACAAGCACACTACCTTTTAGTAGGCTGACCCTCTTCTACATACTGTTGTCTTTCTAAACAAAGCTGTGCATGAAGAGGCCAGAACCCCACCAGATACACCAACCTTTGCTATGCCAAGCCTCTTCTACATTCAGCTGTTTCAATGCACAAAGCTCTACATCACGCGGCAGCCCTCCACCCCAGACACACACCCATTTAGTAGGCTGAGACTCTTCTACATACAGCTGTCCCCCTAAACAAATCCTCTCCATCAATTTGCCAATCCCCCACCACACAGATACACCCCTTGAGTAGGCAAAGCCTTTCTACATACACTTGTCACCCTAATCAAAACTCAGCATCAAGAAACCAGCCCTTCACTAGACACATAACCTATTACTAGGCCGAGCTTCTGCTACATACAACTTTCTCCCTGAACCAAGCTCAGCTTGAAGACTCCTACCACCAACACATATATCATGTGCTGGTAGGCCATCCCTCTTCTACATAAAGCTATCGCTCTGAACAAAACTGTGCATAATGAGTCCAGTCCCCACCACACACATCACCAATTAGTAGACTGAGGCTCTTCTACATGAAGCTGCCTCCCTGAATAAATCTCTGTGTCAAGATGCCAGTCCACCACCATACACATCACCTATTAGTAGGATGAGCATCTTTTACATAGGTCTGTTGCCCTGAATAAGTCTCTGCATTGAGATAATTATATAGGGACTACTCACTGAGGAGACCAAAGCACCTACCACACATTACTTTTAGGTTGTGCACATTTCAGAGAAATAAATAATGTCTGAAAATGGTAAAGGTATATAGAGTTTAACATTTCTTTTTATTTTGTTGTCTCATCCTTGTTCTCCATGTGTTCAACTTATTGGAAAATGTCTTCAAAACAGCAGACATGTAAGAAGAGCATACATGCATACTACTGTAAGTAAATAAAAGCACAGCTCAAAGCAGTGGAGAAAAAAGTGAAAAGAAAAAGCAGAGTATTGGTAAGAGTACTCAAAGGTTTGTTAGAAAATTATTTACGAAAACCAGAGTTAGTTGTGAAGCTGTCAGGAACAATGATGGCTCTGTCACTTTGAAAGTAGTGTTAACTAGAACATCTCAAGGAGACAATGTTTTGAAAAAGTATGACCATTCTTCTGTAGGGAATAAGAAATTCAAGGAACTTCAACAGAATTTCTTTCTCATAAGGGCAGTACACAATATTATGAAATCAATGAATGAAGAGAAGAGGAGCTAGAGTTTGACAAAAAGAGTTTGCTGATAGTATTGTAGGGAATGCTTTTGCTTTAAAAAGGAAGTTGTTCATTCTCATCCTCAACAGAATAAGAACATCAGACAGGTTGAGTTCATGCCTAAAAGAGACGTGCTGCAAAATGAGCAAACGAATAAGTCTAATGTTTGCAGCATGTTTGAGGGGGGATTGGAAACATACTTCCAGTAGTGAGGCTTATTTCAATGAAGAAAGCTATTTTCTTGTTTGCAGTTGATATAGATGGCCAACCATGTAAGAATCAAATGGCATGCAAGTATTGCATAAGCAATCTTGATGAGAACAAAATGCCATCTAGCAGTATTCGCAATAAGTTAGAAATTGTTCCAACTTCCCTTGAACTAGAAGACCTCAATGTGTAAGAGAGTATTCTGATTGAAACAGCACACCCTATTCAAGCAAAAGTCGAATGCATATAAAAAAGTGCACATTTACCTCCAAGTGAATTGGTGAAAGATCTTAAAGGAACTTCTAGAATGCAAACAGAATATTGAAACTCTTGGTATAGATCAAAAAGTATACAAACCTCTAGTGGTTTTAGCAAATAATGTGCCAGCAAAGAATGAAAAGATTTGGCAAATGTAGACCAGCATGGGATGGCAATGGGCACACCCACTTCAAAGTCAACTAAAATTGGACGGTTTGAAAATTTAGACTCTAAAAAAAGCAAAATAGACATATCACTACTATAGTATTCATCCTTTTCACTCAAGGGATGGAAAGGGTGATGCATTAGAATGATATCAGATGAAGCAAACCAAAGGTGAACTTATTAGTGTGTGGGAAAAGAGTCTGGGAGCTTGCTGCTTTCCACATTTGCTTCCAACAAGAGAAGGAAGTTGTTTGGATTGTCCATTGCAAATTCCATCTTCAGAGTACAGGTCAACTAGACTGTATTCGGAAGATCCACGATTCAGACAAACAACGTATCTATTTCACATTCTCTTTGAAAGTGAACTTTCAGTTTTGTCATATGCTATTGCACATGTTGTGAAAACAGGGGGAAGTTTTCAAAATATGTGCAAGAGACCTTGTTGAGAACGTTCATGGAAAATATGAGAATCTTGAGTGCAATCTCATGAATCTCATGGTGCGCCAATGTGGAACCAATAAGCCCTGGTTCCATCAGCATGATGAACTCAAGTGCAAGTCACACAACTGGTTCATAACCCTTAGCTGTGCAAAGTATGCCTGGGATGATTTACACAACTTCCAAAGAGAAACTAACTCCAAAATTGCTGGTATCAACTTTAAGGCACCGCGAGAATTTTGCTCAATTGATCCAGCAAATGTTTGTAGGCACTTTAATCATACATTTTAGAATATACTTCACTTTATCTGCAACAAAAGAAATCTTCCTCTTGGTGAGGTCATTGGCTATTTTTGTAGTAAAGAATACCAAGCTAGGAGTGGATCAAATATTCACATTGTTAACAGGTTCACCAAAATTTGGGCAGGATACTGAGTCAGTACTGTCCTTTATTGAGCAGTCTATAACATGTGAGATTCCCAATGGGAGTGAGAACAGAGCCATTAGGCAGCAAGTATTGCGATTTAAGACCCACGGATGTGGTAAATACTTCCGTCGCAGATACAGAGCCAAAGGGAAATACTACACCGCGTGTTGCTCTGGTTTCTCTATGCCTGTTATCTCTAAAGGCTCAGTACATATTTTCATA
This sequence comes from Calotriton arnoldi, assembly GCA_963921515.1. Taxonomy (NCBI): domain Eukaryota; kingdom Metazoa; phylum Chordata; class Amphibia; order Caudata; family Salamandridae; genus Calotriton; species Calotriton arnoldi. The sequence continues at coordinate 43,682 of CAWUFW010012090.1, forward strand.
TCTGCAGTCAGATATACTGTCACTTGCAAATCACTAAAGAACACATATAATATTAAGAGAAGTGAGGTATCAAAACTTATCAATCACAAAAATCCTGTCATTTTGTTATGTGGAATGCAAACATGAACATTCAGCCTGTAGCAGGCATTTCCACTGCTGTTGCTCAATTTGTTACCGCTTACTTTACAAAGTCAGGAAAAACAGAAGTGAAAGAGGTGTGGGAAGGGTTTCAGCACAAACATCTTTAACCAAGAAACAATATAGATTCAGTTTGAAGATGCTTTCTCACAGGGAAGTAAGTTCTTATGAGGCATGTGCCCAATTGAGCTTGGCTAGTTTATATGGTAAGTCCGAATCCACCATCTGGATTGGTTTAGGCCTTGCTTCAATTCATAACAGAGTATTGAAGTCTTTTGATGAGATTGAACAGCTTGCACATTCTGATTATGATGACACAGACAGTGTGAAAACCTGCCTGGTTGAAGTAGTTCAGTTTTACAAATATAGAAAAATAGTTAAAGAAAACATAGAAAGTGTCACATTTGCTGTCTCGGGATCTAATGATTGCTAAGTGAAACACAATAAAGCAAGTCTCATCAACCACTTGAAACTAAGTTATCAAAGTGCAGGTAGGAGAGAATTCTTTTATTTGGCTCTTCTGCAACTCTTCAAACCTTGGCGTCATAAAGAAGAACTTTTAGTTAATACGACTGCTATGAGGATGCTTTCAATGCAGTTAAGCACCACATTAAATGTTCAGTGTTTCCCCTATTTATTTGAAAATGTTAAATAATGAGATTCAACAAAAGAAGACAATAGCAGCCGAGAAAGAGCACAAGGCAGCCAGAGTTTTAGATATCATAGTCAAGATATTCTTGCCCAACCTATTACTAAGAATGAGTCGACCATTGCTATGAATGGGGTTCAAAATGCTATGGATCAGGTAAATATTCAATCTGTTGGCTTAGACAATTTAGTAGCTCAACTCAATGAAGAACAACTATAGATTACTAACTCAGTAGATCATGGGATTCTTCCCAATGACTCTGAATGTACATGCACCACATTGAAAGCTACATTTTTGTTTGGTAATAGACGAGCAGGTAATGGCAAACGTTATCTGATAAAAGTGTTATTGCACGCATCCATAAAAGGACAGATTGTAACCTTTCAAGTGTGATGATAGCATCCACTGAATTGGCTAACTTTGCATTGTCTTCTGACTCAGATCCCACCATGGTAGCCTCTCCTCCAGACTTAAATAATGAGCTAATGGCCCCATGAAAAACTAATGTCAACTATGATCTCCTTCAACTGAACAACAATGCTAATTGGTCTGACTTCAATCCTATGACATAAAGTGTCAACTGCGAACTTGAAGCCCACATCCCACACTACTGATCCCCTCCCATCCACAATAGTACAAAACCTCAACCATATCATTGCTCCGTTCTGGAAAAAGATCATCAACACATCTCACTCCTCAGGCAGTGTACCTGACTGTTGTGTCGTAGTAAGGAGATCCAGTAGACGTGGTTAGCCTACAGATGAATACGTTTATTGTTCTTCGATGTTAAGTAGGTTTTCCAGTAAAGATGTAGAAAAGGCCCCACCAGGAGCAGCCTCTCTGCTGCTCAGCCCAGGATCCAACTGACACTCTACCTCACAGCAATCCACACATTCCAATGACATCACCATCCACACCAACATTCTACCCATACCATTCACACTGGCTGAGCAGCAGAGGCAGAGAAACAGGGAAGATGTAAGGTACAAAACCTTAGATATAACACACCTTCCCCCTTTATAAAATGCACAAAGCATAAGCGAATATAAGTAGAAACATCACAGTAATACCAAAGTAACTTGCAAGAAGAAGAATTGCAATTGCACAGTAATTATGCAAAAACATGCTAAATTAAGCAAGGTGGAAGAAGGATATTATAGAGAAACAATAAAGGAAAAGAGAACATGTAGCAAAATACAAAAATGTAAACAGCATTGCAATAAGTAAAACACGAAAGTAGAGTAGAACACACATCTCCTTCCTTAGCAGAGAAGATTGAAACCAGAAAATTTCAAAAAGAAGGGAACTGTCCAAAAACACAACAGCAAAAGAAGAAAAAGACATACATAAATACGAAAGAAGTATACCACGAAAACAAACAAGGAAAGAGTGCTCCAAATTACCACCACAACCACACCAGCTGGCCAGACTGGCGAAGAAAATGGGAAACACGGAACACAGCAAAAGGAAGAAGAAAGGACAAAGACTTACAACCAAACAAAAGAAAGCAATGGGTGGCTAGCACACAAACAGCAAGAAAGCAAGGGGTGAAATACACCCAAAAGGATGAGAATACACCCAACCAGAAAGCAAGCAAAGGGTGACATACACCCAACCAGAAAGTAAGCAAGGAGTGACTGACACCCAAACGGAAAGCAATAATAAGTAAGTAACGGGTGGCATACACTCAACCAGAAATCAAGCAACGGGTGGCTTACACCCAACCAGAATCAAGAAACGGGTGACTTACACCCAACAGAAAGCAAGCAATGAATGGCAGCACCCAACCAGAAAGCAAAAGCGGGTGGCGTACACCCAACACATCATCCCAGGGAAAGGACATGTAGTGAAAAGTATAGAAAGGGTGAATAACTCCAAATTGTGAATCCCCAAACAGTAAGTGCAAGGAAAATGCGATCTGGGTGAACTGTACCACACAGAAAATAAATAGTGCAATCACACCACAAATAAGACCACGCTTGAGAAAAACGCAAAGGGGATACATGCGCAAAAACTTGCGCACAATAGAAGATACAGGGTAAAAGAAAGTAAAATAAAGAAGCAAAGATTAGCAAAGAGAAAACGCTCCACGTCAGATTACAAACAGGAAAGACTTATAAAAACCTGAATGCGATGAAAGAAATACATAACAGCACAGTCGAATGTAAGTATAAAAAGGTAAACAGTGCATATATAAATAAATAAAAGCAGGAAAATAATAACGATCATATGCAAGGCATCAAAAATATAATAGTAGTACTACACGAAATAAGTAAGCATTAACACCTTGCCTAAATAGAGAAGCGTTAAAATACATATGTGACATGGCAAGAATGAAATAGAACAAAATTGCAGGTACCAGGAGAAGCAGAAAATCAAATAAACTAATGGTAAAAACGCAGTGGATATGGGAGCCAAAATGAAATAGCAAAGCACCGTTGCTTGTGTTACCAAGCATAACCTGAAGTTTCACCTTAGAGGAGAAGACGCTGCGTTGAAACCTGCAAAGCGTCTCTGTTCAGACGGCAGTAGAGCTGTGAGCAGGAAAATAATATCACCCAAAGTACAGGAGGGCTGTAGGCAGAAAATAAAATGTCCCCCTAAATACCTCACACACATATGGCTCCATGAACGTCAAAGGAAAATCAGCAGGGAAACTCCGGAAAAAAGCAGGAAAATAACCACAAATTCCTCACATGGTCCTGATAGAAATGCAGCAAAGTAGACTCCATAGTGTCTCAAGATCAGAGGAGCATGCATAGAAGAAATAAATGCGCCCAAAACACTTAAGTCTCATCCGGCTCCATGATAGTGTACACCAACATCATAGGGAAGAAATTAAGACTAGCGTTAAAGAAAACTGCAGTCAAAATGGCGGCATGTAGAGAAGGCGCACGCCGGGTGGCTCCAGGCACGTCCGTGATAAAAGCGTATATGAGCAGCTGGAAATGCTGCGTTCTAGATTGGCAGCAGAGAGAAGTCAGGCATGTCAGGCAGGACTCTCATGAGAACGAGAGCGTGCAGATCAGCTGTAGATTCCTCACGGACCATTCATATGGTGCACGTTAATAATGGTAAGAGTTGCGTGCGCTAAACAGCTTCATAGAAATGCTGAATAATGAAGCCACAATTATAAGATCAAGCAAATAAATTTCCGCAATAAATTGTAAAGATAAACTTGCCTACATCACAAAATGATATAACCTCTCTCCCGCTCTTGAGTCATCACCTTCCAAGAGTGCAAACCGGAGAGGCACCAGATTTCTAGTCGGTCCATCAAAAACTGCTGCTGCAGCTACTGAAAAGCTGTTACTTCTTGGCTTGTAGAAAATGTAATCATTATCAGGCAGCATACGCCATGTAAAGCGCAAGGCACGCTCAATCCTTGTGGAGAAGAACCAATGAAAAGTAGAGTCCTTGAGGTTAACATACGCCTTGTCAATGGCAGCAAGGTGACAATGGCAGCAGGAAACAGACACCATGACAATGGCAGCAGGAAATATACACCCAGTAAACAGCAGCAGGAAACATACGCCCTGTCAATGGGCTGTCCGGTGAATATGGACACTGGTGGGGCAGCATGGCACAAACTCCTTGAGAGGGTTCTTTATAAGTATAATCTTGAATGAAAGTTCCTTTTGAAGCTTGAAGTAGATCCTCACGCATAGTTTTAATCCAACTTGTTGCCAATTTATGTTGTGTCGTAGTAAGGAGATCCAGTAGACGTGGTTAGGCTACAGATGAATAAGTTTATTGTTCTTAGATGTTAAGTAGGTTTTCCAGTAAAGATGTAGAAAAGGCCCCACCAGGAGCAGCCTCTCTGCTGCTCAGCCCAGGATCCAACTGACACTCTACCTCACAGCAATCCACACATTCCAATGACATCACCATCCACACCAACATTCTACCCATACCATTCACACTGGTTGAACAGCAGAGGCAGAGAAACAGGGAAGATGTAAGGTACAAAACCTTAGATATAACACTGACTCCCTCCAACTGGGCCAAATCACACCCATACTCAAAGTACCAGGGCAAAAATCACCTTGCCCCCCTAAAAACAGTTCTCAACACCGCTGCCCGGCTCCTAACAGGTTTTAAACAGTTTGAGCACATCTTACTGGCCCTAAAGCACCCACCCCAATTGGCTTCCCATCAAAGGAAGATGTATCTACAAGACTGCTTGCATCACTGACAAAGCCTTTCATGCACATAACCCCAACTATCTAGATACTGACTTTCGAAAGCAGGAAGAGCTAGGACTCTGAGAAGCTCCAACTCACTTTTTCACATACCTCCCAAACATGTAAAAGAAATCCTCCCAGACACTCTCATTCTCTGGAAATGCACCTAGGATCTCGAACTCTCTCCCTAGAGTTCTGTGCTGCCACCCCTCCTTTTCCTACTTCAAACAGGACCTTAAATACCTACTGCTCAATAAATACTTCAACACGTACACAAACTGGGCTATGTTCCCAAAGCTCACACCCAAACTGACCAGCCCCTTTGCGGCGGTCGATTGATCGTTTCAACTGTCTATTATGTCATTTACTCCATTAACGTATGCTGCTCTAATGTTCGCATATTGTAACTACCTTGACTGCCTAACGATTTTCTTTGTCTGTGTATATGGATGTACTTCAATCGAATGATCTCGTATTATATGTAAAGCATTCTGATACCTTCGGATCCAGCTAGCACTATATAAAACCTATCAATAAAAAAAAGATTTTTTTACCTTACAATCTTTTTTTTAAAACCTACAGGTTGAAGAGACGTGATACTTAGGTGTATAATACTAATTTGTTTATTTCTTAAAAGAAGAAAAAACAAAGAAATTCACTGAAAAAACCAATATGCTATAGTTAGGTGTGCATGTGAAATAACATTATATCGTAAAAGTTGGAAAAAAAGAAATTCACTGAAAAAACGTTATAGTTAGGTAACAGATTTGAGTCAAACCCTTACGTTTTAAATGTGAAAAAGCACTAGAATTTGCCATCTATAGTACACTGAGCTAACTATAGCTTGCGCCCCTGGCATGCACTGCTTATGACCTCATATTTTACATCACTCATGACATGTTCAATTTCATCATTGAGGACATCACTGATGATTTCTCAAATTACATCAGTGATGGCATTACTGATCACATCATTGATGACATCACCCGCTGAATGCATCAGTTGAAGTTACTGAAACTTCTGTACTGCTAATAATTGAAATATTTTTTAAACAAATATCCCTAACAATGGCCACTGCATGTTTGGAGGGTGTAGACTGTATGTAAACAGGTGTAGTCAGACAAAGGATGACCGTAGTAAAGACTTTAGCTTCATACAAACATTTTTAATTTGTAAGCAGTGGCTTCTCTGTGAAAAGTATTTGTTTAGTTTCATGTTTCTATGTATCCCATATTAGCCATAAAGGACGGCAAGGGGGTACATTGTACTGGCAGCAAGAAATTCATTCTCTATTTCAAATGCAGTACAAATGCAGACACCCACTTGGATGCAGAATACATAGATATATTTATGAGAGGTAATATCACAATGTATGATACTCAAATGGAGGGCATACAAGTACCTTTTCACTACATTAGATAGAAGGGGCAGTAAAAGCACTAGACTCAGTTAAAATCCTATGGTGAAAACATCTCTGCTCCAAGTCCTACAAAATCTTCTAGGGCATTTTAGCACTGCTCTTTCTGGAGTATACACTGAAACTTTAATAGTGGGTGTTTGGCTTTGTACCTTGACCTACGAAGTTATTGCAATATTTCCCATGCGTGGACAAGGATGGCACACTCATGTCATTATGTTGTTTCTCTTTCACTAATAAACATAGACACACATCTCCTGAGTATGGTTCTGGTGAATTAAATCCAGGAAGCAATCTCTGCCCTAGTTCACTCAGACTAGAACAGTGTCATACTAGCATAGACTCCTGTAATGAATGTGTGACAGCTTTTGTTATCTTGGAAGCAAGTAAAGATGTATTTAACTGTAGAGCTATAACAAGCTTAGACATTTCAAAGCCATTATACATAGAGATGACATTTGTATGATTCTGAATCATATGCCATTTTGTCAATAATGAAACAGTGGATACATCTGTATTACATATGGCTAAGGGCCAAAGTGAGAACAAATCAGATCAACCTAGATTAAAGAAAATTGCCCAGGGAGACATGGCAGTGATTGCCCCATCGCCTTTACAATTTGATAAAGCAATAGATCCATTGACCATATGGATACATAGTCAATATGTGGGCAGGAGTATATTTCTGTGTGTGGGACTCCACAGGTGGCATCATTCAATGCAGATGATATTTTATTGTATATCCTTGTCCGAGAACACATTACCAGACATTTGATGCAATATCAGGTCTAAAACTTAAATGGAGCTAGTCACATCTGTTTTCACAAGGCCACAACTTGGAAAAGCTTAGTCATAGCATTAGGTTTCAATAGAAGATTAGGGCTCTCACTAGTTAGAAGATGAAGTATATCTGTCAAAAAATGAAAGATTCTGCACCCACTAACCTTGTAGTTTGCTCACCCCAAATAAAGGTGGGGAGACAGTAGGGTTTACCACAGCAGAGCTTTAGCTGTCTGTATTGTCAGGAACCATTGACCTGATGACCCATTTGTTACTCCGCTAGTAGGTCACAATGGTTTCCAGCCATGACATTCTGTCACCATATTGCTGTGCCGAAACTGAATCCACATTGTAAGAACCCTGCCATCAAAGTGAGGATGTCAAAATATGACAGCCAAGCAATGCAGAATAGAAAGTCTGTTGAACTAACAGGCCTCCCACCATCTAAATTGGGCCCAAAGTCCTTCCACAATGAAGGTATTAAGGTATGCCTCTGAAGTTCTGAGCAACAGATATGCAATGTCACTAAGAAAGTGCAAAGAATAGAAATGTAAATAGAATTATTATTATTATTTTTTTTTTTTGTCCTCATTTATCAAAATTATGCTCTGGTATCAGAAAAGTTTGACTGACTAGGCCAAGGTGAGGCAGAAGAGCACCCGGTCTCTCCACAAGGGAGGGGAGGTAGGGCCCTCCCGGGTCAAACATGTACCTCCTGGCTAATGGGTAGTGCTGACTCTTCTGGACAGGTGCTGAGTAGGTGACCCCAGAACTGGTGCAACCTGTGTAGCATACAACTAATCATTGGACCATAAAATTTCAAGATGGCATGAACATGCAACATAAAAAACTAAGGGAGGGAATAAAGAAAAAAGAGAGAGAGAGGGAGAGGGAGAGAAAAGGAGAAAGAAAGAGAGTTTCCATACTCAGTGTGTTAGACTGGAGATGTAAGACTTAAACCAGTCATCCCAGAGTTCCCAGAATTTTGTTCTCTTGACAAGTTTGTTAGCCCGGTCAAGAGACAATGTTTTTTTTACCAGAACGGATCCATTCAGCCTCAGTAGGAGGGCATGGGAGGATCCACTTGACACACAACTCCCTGCGTGCAAGGAGGATCAAGACAAAAATAAGGTCTTTGTGTGTTTTGAGAAGACCCCGATTGCCCTCCCCTATCGGAATCACTCCAAAGATTACCAGAGCCAAGATCACCTTAATCTCCTGGCCCAGGATGCCTGAAGTGATCTTACCCACTTTATGCCAGAAGAGCTGGATTGAGGGACACTGCCAGAACATGTGGGCCTCATTTGCGTTGTTTTCTCCACACTTAGGACACCTCTACACCACTGGACTTCAATAGTTTCCGTGGCATCCAGTAGGCCTTGGGAACAGTAAAGAGATGGTTCTTCCTTAGTGGAGCAGATTTCACATATGACCTCAAGTAAGACATAGATACTTGCCCTAAATATTCGAGGTCTTGGTCTGGCAGTACCCTCCTCCAGATCTCTGTAAATGGGTTTTGCACTACTTCTCTGTTTTGGATTAGCGTCCAGTACCATTCTGCGACTTCTTTCCGCAGAAGGGGTCGTAAACAAATTCTGGTCTCCAACTCCATAATCCCTTTACCCTCCTTCCCCAACGTTTTAACCCAGCTTGATAGTTGATAAAATTTGAATTTAGAGACCTAGTTTTCAGAGATCTCTGAAAGTCGTTGCCATGAGATTAATTTAGTGTCCACTATAAGTTGCCCCCATCTAAGGATACCGCAGTCCCATAACGGTACTGTGAGTTCATCTAATAAACAATCCGGAGTACCAGGGGAATCCCAGGTAGGGTATTTGTAGAGACAGTCTCACTTGATACCAAATCTTGGATGCTGTTAGAAGAATCTTTAACCTAACTTTTTTGAAGAATTTGGGGTGGCCAAACTTTAGAGGAAAGAAATCTGCTTGGTATGGAGAACTTGCCGTAAGAGCCCTGGAAAGTTGGGACAAGCAGGAGCTTCCCATCTGCAACTTTCGGACGTTCTTCAGATGGAAAGCGCGGTAATATTGGTAAAGATCTGGACTAGCGATACCGCCATGTTCTTTCTTTCTTCGGAACTTCTTCCAGGAAATTCTAGGTCTTTTGTTTCCCCAAATAAGACTAGATAACTCCCCCTGCACTTTCTTAAACCATGTCTTCTTAAATTCTAACGGAATGGTGTTAAACAAGAAGGTGAACTTCGGTAGGATTGACATTTTCAGGAGATTTGATCTACCTGAAAAGGATAGTGCAAGTGCCCCCCAAGCTCGTAACTGTAATTTGACTCCCGCAACTAATTTATCAAAATTCACCTGAGCTAATTTCTCCCAATTGTGTACTATTTGGAATCCCAGATATCTTATCTCTTATCTCGTTAGGTCGCTCCTATAGTGGGTGTTCCATTGCATTAACTCAGTTTTTTGCTTGTTGGTGGAATACCGGATACCCTCCCGAGCCCTTCCAACTGCTCCCAAATTGCAGGGAGCGAGTGTTGCAGGTCTCCTGTTAAAATCATACGGTCATCTGCATATTGCCCGATTTTTTTCACCCAACCATTACAGACAAAAGGATGGATGTTCTGACATGCCCTTCATTTACATAACAACGGTTAATTGTAAAGGTTAAAAAGAAGGGGGGAAAGGGGGCATCCCTGTCTAGTCCCCCTACCCATTTTTAAGTAGGATTTCCGTTGACCAAGACCCTAGCCGAGGAATTTTTATAAAGGGCCCTAACTGCTGCTAGAAAGACCTCCCCTAAATTAAAGCGTTGGATCATTTTGTATAGGAAAGGCCAACTGACCCTATCAAAGGCCTTCGCAGCGTCGAAGGTCATTACTGCCAAAGGGATCCCATATTCTCTTGCCATGTCAATTGCACCTATCAGGTCATGGGTTAACTCATAAAGCTGCCTCCCCTTCATAAAACCTTTTTGCTCAGTATGGATTAAAGTTCCCGCCACCTTATCCAGAAAATATGGGCTGCTGTACAGGTTACTATGTAGTGATAAGGCTTGGAAGGTGGCAGTTAGAAGAAAAGGGGGTTGGCTGCCCCATATTCTGAAAATGTTTAATAGTGTGGTGCTGGAAATTGCCCCAAGGAAGTTTCAAAGTCAACATGCAGAAATCACATAAACAAAGAACTTTAAGAGAGCTTGGGGAAATTGGTCCTTCAGAATAGAATGAATACTTAACTATAGTGGGGCACTGTCTCCCGCCACAGCACAGATCCTGAAAGGAATATTAAACTGGCATTACTTACTTGCATGAAAATAGCACTCTACATAGTAGGATGGTAAGACGGAAACTAAACCCTAATGAAGCCATGAGATGCAAAATGATATTTTGTATACAAGGGAAATAACTATTCGAAGCTGGGAGGATACTTGATTTTGATATTATTAGACTGTCAGCCTTAGGGGGGTCTTCCCCCAAACCTTTTGCCTTCCCCCCTCCTGTTTCCCTGAATTCGTTTTTGTTAGGCTTAAGACTCTGTACACTTTCCCACTGCTAAACAGTGATAAAGTGCTTGTGCTTACTCCCTAAAACATGGTAAAATCGGCTTACACCTGTTGGGTATATTTAATTTACTTATAAGTCCCTTGTGAAGTGGTACACCATATACCCAGAGCCAGTAAATTAAATGCTACTAGTGGGCCTGCAGCATTTATTGTGCCACCAACTTAAGCAGCCCCTTAAAATGTGTCTTAGGCCTGCCATTGCAGCCTGTGTGCTATATTAAAACTGCCAATTAAACCTGGCAAAACAAACCTTTTTCCAAGTCTATACCTCCTTTTAAATACATTTAAGTCACCTCTAGGGCAGCACATTGGGCAGGGTGCACTGTATTTAAAAAGTTGCACATGTAGCTTTAAGTTTTACATGTCTTGGTAGTAAAAACTCACAAATTCATTTTTTACTGCTGTGAGGCCTACTGCTCCCATAGGATAATGTTGGGTTACCTTATTACATTTAATAAGATATCATTTATTTGGGAACAGGTAGAAATACCTTGTTTGCTGTCTAACGAATTGTAATTTATAATCTTCTTTAATGGTAAAGTCAGATTCTAAGTCACAATTCTGTAAATGCCACTTTTTGGGGTTGGGGGCTATCATTGCTGTAGCGCAAAGATTCTGTTGGGCGTAGCAGAAGGTAGTTGCTGGAGCTTCATGTTGGTGGTCACCGCGGGCTGTCAATGCTGTAGCACGAAGTGCAGATCTCGCATTGATGGTTGTCACTGGCAGTTGTTGTAGTGCAGAGAGCGGGGTCCTCCCAAAGCTTCGTGTTGGAGGTTGTCGTGGGCGGCAAGAGCATGCATGAACGGGCCTGTTTGTGGTTGCAAAGAATATTAATCTTCAGTATTTCTCCTTTTATCTTCAGAAGAGTGCACTTTGATTCCAGCCAAGGGGCCAGGACCTGGGGAGGTGCCTCTTGGGTATCAAGGACTCAATTTAGCAGATGCCAGCAGGACTCAGGCAGGTCTAGTTGCAGGCCCTGGCAGGTGTATTTGCAGCAGGTCAGCTGGCTAGTTGCTGGGAGGCCTCTGGAGGTTGTTGTGTCCATGTAGGTCAGAACAGGAGGTCGGCTAGCTGACATTTGGAGTCACTCTGCCTGAGATAAAGGGAGCAGGTCCAGTGTTCCTTCTCAGACAGCAGGGCAAACCTCAATCAGCATGGCAGTCCTCTGACAGCAGGGCAGTCCTTCTTCTGTAGTATCCACAGGTCCAGGAGTGTATTGAAGAATGGATATGACGGTCATATTGTTTTGCTTGATGTCAGCTTTGAAGTGGAAGATACTTCTAGAGTTTTCCCCCCACATATGGACATTTCTGGAATTTTCTGTATAGACTGCACTGGGTCAGGGCCAAAAAAGTTTGGTGTGAAGATCTTTGTGTGTGTGCAGAGGCAGCTCCTTTGAAATGTAAGTAGGGCTATCTACAGCTTTGCCCCTCCCATCCTGCCAGGAAGGCCCATTCTGCCAACTTCTAGTCTCCCTTTCATGTTACTGTCTGCTAGGAATACACAGAGGTCAACTACACCTAGTCATGTGACTCAAGATACAGGCTGCAGACACCAAATGGTTCGGACAAGAAAATGTCCTGTTTCTAAAAGTGGCATTTTCAGAATTGCGACTTAAAATCTGGGGATTTTAAATTACAATTCTTTAGACCCAAACATGATTTCACTACCTGTTCCCAGACAAAAGGTATCACTTCTAATATGTTAACTCAATGTTATCCTAAGTGTAGGAAAATCATCCTTTTTGCCCTGATCACCCCCATTGTTTGACTAATACTGCTAGCTACTGACTCTGAAAGTGCCCTAGGCTCTTCTAGCCAGTCCCAGGGCCAGTGCTCTGTCCTTAAAAGGTATATGGTAATTGGTGTAATTACAATTGGGTAAGACACCTAGCTTTAAGGCCCTAGTATATAGTAGGGTGTGTAGGTTTAGGAACCCCAGTGGACTTAATGCACATAAATGTGCACTGCTATGGTGGCAGGTGTCATTTTAAAGCCAGCCCTGCCTTGCAGGCTGCATTTAAAATAAAACTGTGTCCAAATTCAACTCTGGAATTAAAAGTACTTCCAAAGTTCAAAACTACATTTGTATTACATATAAGTTAACCCTAAGGTCTGCCCTGGTGCCCCAAGGGTAGGGTGTCTTGTTATAAAAAATCAGGGACATTATAAAATATTTTAATAGCCTTGGTATGGGAAAAACAACCAAAGTCGTTTTTCCCCATTGTAGTGCTGCAAGCCCCATAGGTGAAAATAAGAAGGCTTTAAGTGCATTTTAAGGAAGTCTAACTTTTGATTGGAAGGAGCTAGCAACAAAGGGGCATATTATCAAGGGCCTTATCTCCGCTTTTTTGGCTTTAAAAGCCAAAAAAGCGGAGATAATATTTTCGCCCTATTAACAAGGCAGTGCTAACATGCATTAGCGCATGTTAGCAGTCTTGTTACCGACGCCTCGCTTTGTATCTCTAATGAGATGCAAAGTGGGCGTTTTGTGTCAAAATAACACAGAAAATGTCGCTAACTGCACTTCTCTGTATTACCAAGCCGGCCCAGGACACCCATAGCGATAAAAAAAGCCGCGCTAAGCGCGGTTATCGCCGTAACCTAACGTCTGCAAAATGTCAGACTTAGCTATATTTGTAAAGAGAGGTGGATTCTGAGGCTAAGTCCACATCTCCCTATTACCAAGGATTCCCTTATCGCCGCATTTGTATCGCTGGATTTCCAGCGATTTCCCCTTATTTTGCCGCTATCGCTGGATTTGTTATCGCTGTGGAGATAAACGTTGATGATAACGCGTTATCTCAGCGATTTAATCCAGCAATAGCCGGCGATACAAAAAATAGCGCTAATCGCGCTCAGCGATATTTATCGCTGTGTGTTGATAATATGCCCCAAAGTATCAAACTAATAGTTACAATACATTCAACAACATGCCAAGGTCTGATTTATTATAACGATTGCAGGAAAGTAGTTTTAGAACTTACTATCCTGAAGTTACCTAAAACAACCATGTAGCAGCCTCTTTTGATTGGCCAGACTCTGACAGTCCGAGTCAAGCTGTTCCCTGAGTAGATATGAAGAGGCCTGGGACTAAAACAATACAGCCATTTGGTGGGAGCAGATTTGCTTCCTGGAGAAGCCAGGGACTGGAAGGGGGCTGGGAAGATAGACTGGACTCCAAAGGTAGAAGCACAGATGTCACAGGACCCAGGCCAGCCCCTACTTCTTTGAACCAGGCCAGATGCGAGCATCCCCTAATTAGATTAGGAGAGGGGCTGGAAGGGGAGTGTAGGGAAAAGTTAGCCACATCTGTGAGTTGGGTTAGCCCGACCTGAACTCCAATGAAAATTTCTCCATTTTGGTTTTTGGGGAAATGAGCGTTCTGGGGCAAAAATATGCCACACTTCCCACAAAGTGGTCATGTCAGAGGGTGTCCACTTAAACCCCATTGGTTCGGGTACTCCCTTTCTTGTCAGCCCAGAATGGGGAATAAATATAGGAGATCTGAAGGAGCCCCTCAGATTCCTGCCTGAAACATCTGGCAAAGACCCTTGGACTGTACTCCAGGGGACTGCACTCAGAAGGACAACACCTGCTGCACTCTAAATGCTCCACACAAGAAGGACTGTGCCTGTCTTAAAGGATAAGGAGTGGACTCCCTGAGCAGCAGCAGGTAGAAAAGTGCTGGAAGAAGCCACTTGCAACATCCACCGAAAGAACAACTCCAGCTGACCAGCTTCACCTGGACTTTCCTGGACTAACCAGGTGCATTGTAGGAGTTCGAGTACCAGACCACAAGAGGCAAACCAGAGCTTCTGAAGCCTTGTCTGGTGCTGTTGGACTCTTTCTGATCCTAGGGGAACACTTTCAGAAGAAGATTTGAAAGTTTGAGAACTTTTTGCTAAAGTTTCTTAAAAAGCTCTAGGAGAAGGCCACCCGACGTCGAGAGTCAATCCACCATCGTCGACTGGTTTGTCCTGCCGAAAGCTCTGGAGCTCCCCATCTTTGATGGCAAAGAACTCCAGAGAACCACCGAGGCATCGCGCGGGGTCAGACTGCTTTCAACAAACAAAGACCCAAGGACCCGCAGACGAGCCCATCGATGAGAGAAATGCTCCAAAAAGTGACTAAGTGTGAAGATAAAATATTGACTGGGACCTAGCACTAATCATATCTGACCTGCACCCCCTCGTGGTTGGCCTGAATCTTTGACTTTGTCTCGGTCCAACGCAACCAGATAGCCAGAGTTGGCGCTTTACACTTTTTGGCACTAGAAAGCAATTTATTTTAATCTTATCTTTAAAAATTCATAACTTTACATTGGATTTTTGTCGTTTTGGTGTCATTCGAAGGATAAAAATATTCTCTAGTTTCATAAATTAGTGTTGGGATTTTATTGTTTTGTGTCTTTTAATTATTTACTGTTTTGGTGATATAAAATGCTTCACACAACTGTCGCCTATGTTAAGCCTGACTGCTTGACTGCCAAACTATCAGTGTTGAGCAAGGATTCATTTCTTAAGACTTGACTGGACCTTATTAGTGATTGTGATATTATTACTAGCTGTAGATACATACCTGCACCTTCTTATAATCACCTTCTTCCACTAAGGGAGAGGTAGGCCTCACAATAGGAAAAATGAATTTGTGAGTTATTTTACTACCAGGATATGTAAATGTCAACGTACATGTCCAACTTTTTAAATAAAATGCATCCTTCCTTATGGGCTGTTAGGGCCACCCTAAGGGTGACTTATATGTATTACAAAGGGAGTTTTAAGATTGTCATAAGGTTTATTTTGCCAAGTTGAATTGGCAATCTAAAACTGCGCACAGGCTAAAATGGCAGGCCTAAGACACATTTAAAAGGCTACTTAAGTGCGTGGCGCAGTAAGTGTTGCAGGCCCACTAGTAGCATTTAATTTACTGGCCCTGGCTATGTGGTATACTACTTTACAAGGGACTTATAAGTAAAATAAATATGGTAATCAGGTGTAAGCCCATTTTACCATGTTTTAGGGAGTGAGCACAAGCACTTTAGCACTGGTCAGCAGTGGGAAATTGCACAGAGCCCTAGGTCCAACAAAAACAAATTCCCCAAAACAGGAGGGGAGAAGGCAAAAGGTTTGTGGGAACATCACCCTAATGCTGACATGTCTAACAAGAAGTAAATAAGCATTCCTCTACCTGTGACTCATCAAGTAATCTATCAATAGTTTGGTAAGTCTCCTGCAGTAACCACTGAAAGCTTATGGACTCCTGAGAGCAGGAATACCAACTATAATGGGCAGGTGGTACTAACGCAAAGTGGAAGCTGTCCATGAGTGACAACTTCCACTGTGTACATAGGAGCTAGATCTCAGGATAAAGGGGTATCACTGATCATATAGTGAGGGACCAGAATACAACTGCAAATTGATATGAAAAATCCTCACACATTAATTTTTGAGAATTTTCCAACACATATTGTAGAGTAAGCACTAAAAACATTTTGCTGAACTTTATCATATGTGCTGGATTCATAAAGTTTAGATGTTTCAAAAGTAATAAATGCATGTTTGTCATATTATTGTACAGACACAAGAGGCTGTGGTCTCAAAATGACAACTACATGCTCTTCCTGAAATCCATTTCACAAACTAATGGATTAATGTATTCACTCAGGAGTCTGTGTTCGACCTCATGATCCTGCTGGGTCCAGTCAGCCTTTCATCCTTTCAAGGTCATTGTTTGAAATGGGGCTCCTGGTTGGCTAAGGTATGCACCCAGGCCAATCATGAACCACCACTCTGGTCAGGGTAAGCTAGACACACTAAAAGATAACCTGGGCTCACCCTCTGGTAGCTTGGCACAGAGTAGTCAGGCTTATCTAAAGAGACAATATGTAAAGAATTTGTGCAACACACTCACACAGTAACACAATGAATACACAACAGAAAGACTCTGCAAAGGTTAAGAAAAACAGAATATTATATTTGGAACAAAACAAGACCAAAGCAACAAAAATCGAATGTATAGAAGTTGAGATATTGAATTTTAAAGGAATAAATGCAGTAAAGTGCTTAGAAGCAAGTAGAGTTAAAAAGGTTACTTCAGGTCGCGCTGGACCGGGGCAAAATTAAAGTGAGGCCAACCGCGATGGAGCGCCAGTCAGCTAAAGGACCCACGCAGGCCCCAGTGAGCAAAGTAACTTTCCTGGTCACAAACAGCGAGATTAGTCAATGTTGATGTCTGCAGGTGCAGGGTGCATAGATCTTGTCCACAAAGTGAAGGCGATTCAATAGTTCTGATGACAGGTGCCGGAGTCAAGAAGCGTTGAGTGATGAGCTGGATTCTGCCACAAAGTGGACGGAATGTGTCGATTTCATCAAGCTGCAGCAGCGGCGATATGCTGTCCAATGCTTCGATCTCTGGGGTCAAATCACTGGTTATGATGCGATGCGCCGATTTTACTTCTGCAACTGGGTCTATGCCCCAGATCTGTTACATGCAGAGAGAAGTTGCACTGAAATCTGTGTTGCAAGTATCTGGGTCACTTCTAGTGAGCCAGGCACCAGAGCAGGGGTAGATACTTTGATATCCCTGAGTCCCAAGAAACAGGAGGCAAGCCAACAGCGCCAGGACACCCTCGGGTAACAGTTGCGCTTAAGAAATGTGAATAACATAACAACATAACATAACAACAAGCCCCCGGAGATCACTTGGAGTTAAGTCAGAGTCCAGCTCTCCTTCAGCAGTCAGAGAACAGCAGGCAGCAGGGCAACAAACAGAAAAGCAGGCCTCCCAGATCACCAGTCCAGTTGAGTCCTTTAAGGAGCACAGAAGTTCTTCTGGTCGAGCTTCACTTACAATTCCAGTAGTGTCTGATTTGATGGTCTCAGAGACCCAGTACTTACACCCAAAAGCACTTTTGATGAGGGGGTGACTTCAAAGCACCTCTTTGAAGTGCACAAGTATCCCTTTCAACTCAGTCCTCTGTGTCAGGCTAAATGTGGGGGGTAATCAGTCATTTGTGTAGGGGCAGGACACAGCCTATTCAAGTGAAATACTAGCCCCTCCCTTTCATCCTGCCCTGGCAAGACCATCAGAATGCAAATGAATGTTGATGGGTACTCAGACACAACTATCCTTCCTGTGTTGTGGGTGGTTAGACAGACTCTCCAGGATTTCACGATTTGCAAAAAAATTGCGAAATCTGCAGTTTTGTAAAAAGGCTGCGATTTTTACAAAACTGCCCCCCAAATTCGGAAAATGCGATAATTTTTTTTTTTTAGGAGGCTGTGAAAACACAACAGATATTTTCATATTTTCACCTCTCAATTCCCAACTTTTGGGAAACAAGGACCTCTTGTGGTCATCTTATGAACCACTTTCTGCCTCCGTTCTCTTCTAAGGAGCTAGTACCTTAGGGGTGGGCGTAATTTGCGTAATCGCGCTACGCAAAGCTCCGCGAAACGGTAAAAAATCTCCGCGAGCACGCAAAAGTTCCGCGAACACGCGGAATTGCTCGTTCTGCCCATTCGCGATGCTTTTTTCCTGTTCGCGAACGCTGTTTGCGTGCTCGGGGAGAAATATCTCGCGAACACGCATTTTGAAAGCGCGAACAAGCAAAAAACTCCGCGAAGTCGCGGATCGCGGAATTTTTGGCAATTTCGCGTTCTCCGCGGAACGCGAAATTACCCAAATTCCGCAAATTCCGCGAGCGGAACGGAATTTACCGCCCAGGCCTACTAGTGGTCAAGATTTGCAGCAAACTGAGCATATTTGTGTGGGCATGGCTAGCATGTAGTAGATATTTGGTCATTTATTCTCACCCTTCCAATCTCTGAGTGTGTCTAAAGTCACATGTGAAGGGGAGTGATACCTCCTGTTCGCCCTATTCATCTGCCATTATAAAGAAATTGATCCTTAGCCTTTTTAACCTGTCTGCTCTTCCTAATCAATAGAGCCATAGTCTTGCAATTTTTGCAAAGCTCCCTGAATGGCTCATGCTCCTCTTTTAATTTTGACCTGTGCTTTTATTGGTGTGGTGTTATTGTGTCCCTTAACTGAGGTTAGTGAGAGGCTATGTCGCACTGCATGGTTATGCATTGGGAGTTATTTTCAGTTTTGATCTCTTAAAATATGTTCATGTTATGTTACCTCTAGGGAGTTAGAGAAGTTGTGATGTCTTCACCCATGCAACTTATATATTTTTTAAACTGTGGTAGCTTTGTGGAAATCAAAGCTGGCGGAGTTTTAAAAACAACTGGAGTTGAAAATTGGGCCGTGCTTCAAAGTGTAAATGTTTTTGCTAACACAAAAGACTAGGATTGCTAGGCTGAGCAACTCTGTACCGTGCTGCACTCAATCTCCTCGCTCCTCTCCTCTGACAGTGCCAGATATTATGTTTCTCCACTTCATCTCAGGTGACAACTGTGAAACACAATGCCTTGAAGCCTGATCTCCAGTCCGTATTAGGCGGCACATCTGTCTACAGGAAAGTACATAGACAGACGAAGTGAAACTACACCAGCCTTTGGGAAATTCAGGGAACCCCTAGTTCTTTGTGAAGTTCAGAATTCCCCCAAGTTTGCCCAAGTAGGCGGTTTTCAAAATCATTTTACCCACCCCTAGTTAATTGCTTCTTCAACAGAATTCATCTGGCATTGATACTGCCTTGTAGTGCTTTTGGGTAGTTCTTATGTGTCTTCCCATGTGTTTTGAGTTTGAGGTGAGCCAGAAACTTTCCCGTTGTATTGATCACTCTTGTACAGTAGAGGTGGTCCATTCGATTTCAGAAGAGAATTCATAAGTTTGTCCCTTGCATAGTTCCTTGCATTTTACTTAATGCTTTTGGTAGTAAACTGCAGTGTGTTTGAGCAACATAATGCAGTTTGTGTGGCCTTACTCAGGCACTTGCCTTTATTTAGAGTCTTGCCTTCTTTTTGATCCATTTCATACCCTTTGTTGGCAGTTGTTTGTATTGCTCACTAGCTTGAAAGCATTTGTGTAGCTGAAACCGGGTCAGAGCGGCAACAAGTGCTATATATTGTTATGTGTTATGTTGATTTTTAGCGCGCGCTAATCACCTGTGAGGGTATCAAGGCACTTGAGCAGGTTGGAGTCCCCAAATGTTTACTCAGATAACCAGGTCTTCAGCTTTTTGCGGAACTCAAGAAGTGAGGATGCTGCTCTTTAGTGCTGTGGGAGTTTGTTCCAAGTTTTCAGTGCGATGTAGGCGAACAAAAGCCCTCCTGCTTTGCTTATGTGAATGCAGCGAGTGTGTGTGAGTGAGAGTGAGGCTGAGCTCAGGTGTCTGGATGGCTGATGGAAATGTATTCAGCTGGTACTGTGTTGTGCAAGGCTTTGTATGTGTGCGTGAGGAGTTTGAATTAGCTGTGTTTGTGAATGAGCAGCAAGTGGAGTTCTCTGTGGTGACGGGAGAGGAGAGTGCGACATGGGAAGTTGAGGATGAGTCTTGCGGCTGCATGCTGGATGGTCTGTAGTCTGTGTGTGAGCTGCTTGGAGATTCTGGTGTATAGTGTGTTGCTGTAGTCGAGTCAGCTAGCGATGAGTGCCTGTGTGATGGTTGGTCTGGTGTTCTGTGCCAGCCATTTGAAGATCTTTTGAAACATGCGTAGGATGTGAATACAGGCAGTGCTCACTGCATTGACTTGTGCAGTCATGTTGAGCTTGTTCTCAAGGGTGATACCCAGGTTTCTGGTGTGGTCTGTGGGTGTTGGTCCTAGCTCAGTCGGCCACCAGGTGGCTTCCCAAGGGGAGTTCTTGTTTCCAAAGATTAGTACTTCCGTTTTGTCTGAGTTAAGCGTCAGGCAGTTGGTTCTCATTATTCTACTATGAAGTTGGTTTTGGTGGTGTTAGTGTTGTCTGTCATGGAGAGGATGAGCTGGGTGTCATTGGTGTAGGAGATGATGTTGATGCCTTGGGATCAGATGGTGTTGGTGAGTGGTAACATGTAGATGTTGAACAGAGTGGGGCTGAGGGATGATCCCTGGGTGGCTCCCCAGAACAGGTTCTTGGACTCCAATGTGAAGGGTAGCAGTCTGACTCTTTGGGTTCTTTCAGTGAGGAAGGAGCAAATCCATTTGAGTTCAGGTCCTTGGATGCCGATCTCATGAAGTCTTCTGATGAGTATGTTTTGGAAGACTGTATTGAATGCCACCGAGAGGTTGAGTAAGAAGAGAGCCACTGTCTCCCCTTGGCCCAAGATGCTCCGGATGTCGGTGGCTGTGATGAGGGCTGTTTTGGTGCTGTGGTTTTTCCTGAATCCTGATTGTGTGTTGTCCAGCATTTGGTGCACTTCAAGGTGGTTCGTGAGCTGTGTTTTGATGGCCTTTTCTATCACTATGGGAGCAGGGAGATTGGGCGGATGTTACTCAGCTGGTCCAGGTCAGTCAACGGTTTCTTGAGGAGGGCGTTGACCGCTGTATGCTTCCAGTTTTCAGGAAATGTGGGGGATGTGATGGAGGTGTTGATGATGTGGGTGAGGGTGGTGCTGATTGGTGGTGCTCCCAGGTTGTAAATGTGGTGGTGTCAGGGATCTATAGGTGCTCCTGAATGGATGGATTTCATGATCGTCTCTGGTGAGAGTTTCCCCATGTGGTTGTCTTGGTTGGTGACGGGCAGGCTGGTGATGAGATCGCTAGGGCTTAGTTGGTGTGTGAATTTGCTGTATGCTTGTGATTTTGTGGTTGAAGAAGTTTGATAGGTTGTTGCAGAATTCTTGGGAGGTTGTGATGCTGTCGACGCAGGCTGATGGTGTGGGGAAGTCCTTGATGATGGAGAAGATCTCCTTGCAGCTGTTGGTGCTCCCTTCGATGCGTACTCCTTTTTTTGGTATCTTTCAATGGCAGTGATCAGTCCATGTGAATGGTGATGTGGAGGTATACTTGATGCTGTAATTTGTGGTGAAGATGGGGTCCAGTATGTTTACTGCAATGTTTGTTGGTTCGATTACTATCTGGGTTAGTCCAATGTTGTTGAGGCTTTGAAGGAGTGTTGTGAAGCAGGGGTCGGTTCTGACTTCTAGGTGAAAGTTGAGGTCGCTGAGCAGTATGAAGGCTCTGGTGTCGATTGTAGGGGGGAGCAATGACGTCGGCGATCAGGTTAGTGAAGGTAGCTCGTGGTCTGGGTGGTCGGTAGACAAGGGTTCCATTTAGGGTTAAGTTTTAGGAGATTTGTAGATTAAAGTGCAGGTGAGTCCATGAGTGGGGTGGTGCTTTCCATGGACGTTGAGCACTTGATGGAGCCTTTGAAGATGATATTCATATGCTCTACCATTTTTTAAAGGTGAAGATTGCACCTGATAATGTACATTTACACAAATTGGTGAAATAACCAGTAAGCAGGAGGTGACCTCCCTATGCAGTCTGTCTCACTTATTTTGATCAGCCACTACGATCCTGCACCCTAGGGTGCCTAAGGAAGAGGTGTCCTGCCTCATGGATCTGGGAGGCAGCGGTGCCCCGGCAGGGGTGAATACATGGGCACTAGAACATCCCAGGGAGAAATACAGCTCCCTCCCACGAGGTTAGGACTGGAGCTGTGCTTCCATAGAGCTTCAGACACTTTAAACAGGCCTATTGCAAAGTGGAATACTCTGCTAAAAGAGTTTCCATTGCTTTGAAGCTGAAAATGAATGATTATGAGTAAAATAAAGTGCCGCAAAAATGCTGCTAAATTTCCATATTTGTGCCGCTAAATTTCCATATATGTGCCGCTAAATTTGCTAATCCATGCCGCTATATCCTGGGGGTCTGGTTAGAGGGAATACACAAGGTGTAGCTGTTATCCACCCCAGGCGTGTATTGGAGACAGGATGTCAGTCACACAGAGCAGTAAGTGCAGAGAAATGTCCACTTTCTAAAAGTGGCATTTCTAAAACAGTAATGTTAAATCCAATGTCACCAGTGAGGAGGAATTATCATTCCAAAGATCTGAAACTTGAAAGAGCCACTCCTCTCTGATCGGGAATTATAGCTTACAAGTGTATTAAACAATTCCCAATGCTAGCCTATGAAAGGGGTAGGCCTCACAGTAGTGAAAAGCAAATTTGGGTGTTTGTCACTACTAGGACATGTAAAAATTAAACACACATGTCCTACCTTTTACTTACATGGCACCCTGCCCTTAGGGTTACTTAGGGCATGCCTTATATGCAATAAAAGGGGGGGTTTAAGGCTTGGCAAGTTGAAGTGGCAGTGAACTGCACACACAGACCCTGCAATGGCAGGCCTGAGACAGGTTTGATGGGCTATTAGTGTGAGCAGCACGCGCAGTGCTGCAGGTCCTGATTACGAAATGGAATGATATACCTCTTTATAAGGAGCTTACAAGTAAACTAAATATGTCAATTGCGTATACTTCAATGTTACCATGTTTAGGGGAGAAGCACATACACTTAAGCACTGGTCAGCAGTGTTAAAGTGCTCAGTGTCCTAAGGCCAACAAAAAGAATTGAACAAAAAAGGAGGAGGAAGGCAAAAGGTTTGGGGTGACCCTTCAGAGAGGGTAATTTTCCAAGTCATCTAATAACAACTGTTATTCAGCGCAATTTCCTGCAAGGAGAGACTATGTGCATTAGAGAAAAACATGCTGTGTAGTTTCATTTAAGGGACAGAGTCTGCACTATTACTATTTTGGAAGTGGAAATGTAGATCTGCTGTACATTGCTTGTCTCTATTTCTGCATTAACAGCAGAAGCATAGTTCTCATTACTGCATCAGCCGCCGATATCCAGGGGTATAATTGGCCATCTGTACCCCATTTATGGCTTTCTTTTTCCACAAAACCTCAGGCTAAGAGGCCCATTGTAAACAAGAGCATTTCTGTTCTCTCCCTTTCCCTTGCTGCACCAAGTTTTATTCACAAGCAGTGTTACATACAAACCATTAATCACAGCTTTTTAGTTCGAATATAATTAGCATCTAATGGAATTCTGCCTGTTCACACATTTAAACTTGTCAATTTTTGCTTGTATTCTGGATTTAAAAAAAAAAAAAGATAATTGAAGATTCACTTTCATGTGTGCTTGTTTTTCACCGGGTGCCTCACGGAGTCCACCAGTGTCACGGGAAGGCTGAAGAACCAAAATACCACCAACCAACCAGCCAGAGACTGTTTAAGGCATGGGCAAAGTGGGCCATTGCCCAGGGCCCACACCCCAATAAACCCCCCTCCCATCCCGTCAGCCTGGAGAAAAGAGAACTTTCTCACTATCTCACCGGTGTAGATTTCTATATATCTACCTCTTGCCCTGTCTCTGAATCCAGTCACCTTAAGACATTTTGAGCCCTAACCTTACAGAAAGACCTATTTCTCTTGTTTTTGTGGGATCCCATTTCTGAAAGTTTTTTTGGCATCATGCAGGTTTGACAAAGCAGAAAATTACTCATAAAATTCATTGGGGGATATTCTCAAGAACGTGCGATAATCATCGCCAAAATAGGTTAACGAAATTTTTCATTGCCGTCTATCGCGGGAAAATAACTCTGTGTCAACGTCTCATTCTCAACACGGCGGTAACATGCGATAGTTTCCCGAGAACGCCACAAATGTCCGCGATACAACTACCGCAACTGCGATAAAAAAGGAAACCCGAACGTGAAAAAAGCTGCGATGGGCCCAACTGCGATAAAAATCCAGCGAAAAGCAACGCCAGGCCCGCAAGTCCCACAAGCAAGCCGGGAACAAACACTACAAAAGCTGCAAAAAAAAACACCTACAAAACACAAACAACTGCGAAGCACCATGGAGGGAGCCGGAGCAAGTACAGAGGACAACCAGAACCCCACAAGCCACACGGAGGACCAGCCTGGGACCTCAGGGACAGGGAAGGGCAAGGAGAAGAAGAAGAGGAAGACTCGTCTCAGTCCACAGGGAACCAGGATCCTCATTACGGAGGTAACAGAACACCACCACCATCTGTTCATCACCTCCACTGTGACATTGGCAACTAAAAATACAATATGGCAGTCCATCTCGGCCAAGGTGAATGCAGTCGGAGTGAAGAGAAGGGAAGTGGATGACTGCAAGAAGCGCTGGGCTGATGTGAAGGGCAAAACCAAGCTGAAAACCGCTGCCAACCTGAGAGCAGCAATGCAGACTGGAGGTGGGAGTCCAGCGACACACCAGGAGCTGGATGAGATGGAGGAAATGGTGACCCGAGTCATCATTGGGGAGATGGTGGCAGGAGTTGGGGGACCGGACACTGCACAACATGACCTGAGCCAACAGCAACAGGGTGAGTAACGACCAGGGACTGGGGGGACGGGGGGAGATGAGCACAATGGCACACATGCACAAGTAAGCAGAGCACATCTGCGGACAAACCATGCCCAAGAGTCACAACACCAACCAAGAGCCCAATTTACCCAAGTCTGCAACATCTCAGCACTGTATAAGCACAGAAGTGAAAGGCACACCGCCTGAAAGGGAGAAGGGCCAGCCAAATCAGAGCTGAAGGGGCAACACACCCACAATGCAACACACACACATAAGAATCAGAGCACCACAACATTGACAACAATGTGGCACAAACTGCAACACTCTCACACCAGAACAGAGGACACAACTGCTGCCGCTTGTGTGTAGTAAATGGCCATTCGCATTTGGCATAGCAGGAAACTGTGAGATGACAATGGACAAGTACAACCACACATCCCTGATGGTGTAGAAATATCAACTCTCCCGCATCAAATAGGCATCTCATCACAAACATTCACAATGTACATTGGCATGCAGTACATTAGTAAACTTGTACAATGCGCGGACATACATGTGAACACAGTGTCAATCTGCATCTCCCCTTCACAATCGCAGAGGGAGAATCAACACCTCCTGCAGAGCAGACACAACAACTCAGCACTGATGAAGAAGACAACCTCCCCAACATCGACACCGACACCCTCCAGCAGCACATGGACAGCTTCGGTACCCCACCTCCAGGAGCAGAGCAGCCCAGCTGCATCGAGGAGACCCCACCCCTTGCACAGACCACACAGCAGGAAGCACCCACCACCACGGCTGACTCCCAGGAGCCCCACGACCAACAAATGGCATTCCAACGCCACGTGTTAGGGTGCCAGGAGAAGATGGCTGACCAGCTGCGGGTGGGGTTCGACCTCATGGCAGCCAAACTAGATGCCATACATGGGTGTCTAAGTCCCATCAGGGTCCACTTACAGTCCCTAACGGACACCCACTGTCCGCTCCATGTTCTCCAACAATACATGGCTAAAATCGCTGGAGTCATGACTCGGAGACAAGAACAACTGTCTAGTCAGAGTGGCTCCAGCGATGTCAGCCGAGAGTTGGGGCACATGCGGAGGATCATGGAGAACATGGGGCGGATGCATGCGGAACGTTTGGCTGCCACGGCTGCACACCAGCGAGATGTAGCTGGGAACTTCCATGCCCTGCAGATCCTCGTCATGGCATTGCCGCCACACGACCTGGCGCGGATGACTGCTGCTGCTACTACTCCATCCACATCTCCGCCCCCTAAAGTGTCCATGCCACAGAGTGCGGCAGACCAAACACCACCACCCACATGTGAGGCACCTGACACATCAGAGGACGAAGATGACGATGAATCTGGATTGGTGGCAAGATTGAAGTGGTAGCATACATCACCGCCATTTGGCCTGTTTCAGCTTGTTACTGCCCTCTGCATCATGCCCTGGAATAACATCTTCCACTGTCCCCTGTTACACTCAGCGACACTCACCTTGGACCTCGACATGGACTGCCATAATTGGATTGGTTACCAATCACACAGCAATCACACTGCGGACTGAAGTCTACCTCTCCCGATGAACCTGTCCATCCCTAAAGGACTCTGGCTGGCCCTCCACGGGGCAACAATGGAAAGTGGGGTTTGCATGGCCCTGTACTGGTCCAGCTGAAACACCCCACTGAATGCGAATAAAACATTCAAATTCACACTGATGTGTCATGGCCCTGATCAATTAAGCATGAAAATATTGATGAATGTAGGGACAGTGATTCCACATAAATGGTACTCCCTGGGTAATGTTATCAATGTGCATGTATGGGCGTGACCCAGATAGGCAGTGAGACACACATCGTCATTCAAAACAACTCACATCACAGTTGAAAATAAGTGAATGTGCGTAGACTTTATTGGCATATGCGTGCCAGTACGGGCAAGAGAAGTGCCACAACATGCGGACCAATGCAGCAGTATGTCAGAATGAGGAATGTTGCCAAGCGCCGCTGTCCAGTCCGGGGGAGTGCCTCACCTTTCACAGGTGTGTGTTACCCCGCGTGGTTGTCCGCCCACGTATTTGGGGTCCAGGCGAATGCAGCCATGTCCACTGTTGTCATGGGATATGTGACCAGAACCCCAAGATGCAACAAGGTGTCGGGACATGTGCAATGGGTTCCAAACTGTTGTGGCTGCAGGTACGTAGTTACACGTCCATGAAAGCGAGTGCAGCTTCGTAGGCATTCATTTACAACATGAGGTCGTTGTTGACTCCATCGAACAGGATGGCGATGCCAGCCATTAGCAGGTCTGGACAGATGTGCTGCGTCCACCCCCTGTCACCAATTAGCACTACAGCCCAATAGGGGAGCGGCTCAATGTGGTCACTGCACACGAGGAGTTCTGCAATTTCCCAGGTCCAGCTGCCAGCATGTATGCCAAGTATCCAGGCATGATTAACAAAAGAGGGGACGAGGAGGGGCTAGTTTAACGAGGTCCAACGTACGAGCCCCAGAAGACTGTATGCAAAGAAGGTATGAAGTTCCTCAGAAGCAAGCGACAAGGAGAGGAGATACTATGAGGTGTGGGTAGGTCATGACACCTAGCTTGCTGGGTGTGTGAGAGCCCTAGTTCCGCAAAGGGGCTTCCCCCCCTTTTTTGCTTATATCTTTGATGAGGTATGTAGTTACCTTTGACCACCCACACCTCATAGTATCTCCTCTCCTTGTCGCTTGCTTCTGAGGAACTTCATACCTTCTTTGCATAAAGTATCCAGGCATCCCATAGACGGGAATCACGATGACACTCCTAGTCGTGGGCCAACAGGGGGCGCACACACATGTCGAAATCCAGTTCAGCTACCGTCCTGTTGGATAGGCAGACATCCATGGACCACTCGAATATGCACGATCGACAATGCAACACAGGCTGAACGCAGGTGACGTTGGCAAGGCGGAATCTCAGCCAGGTAACTGACCCGCAGCACTACCAATGGCAGTGCCCCCAGTAAATGCAGCATACATGCACGGTACAGTTCCACGTGACAGGGGTTGTGCATGTGTCCGGGATGTTCTGCCATTGCGTTAGTGGCCCTGGTTGAAGCGGCACTGTTCTGACCTGCGCCAGTTCTGTGGATGAAATGCCACAGCTCGGATCAATGACTTGTTTAAGTGTGCGACGGTTGTACGCCTGGGATGGAGTGGGAGTAAGTGTGAAGGCCATTCCATGCAAGATAACTCCGAGAAAGGACTTCTGTGTGTGCGGTGTGTATGCGTTGGTCTTTTGTCGGGCTGTGCGTAGTGTGGGAGTTGTCCTCAGCTGCTATCGTATCTGTCAGGGGGTGCCGGGCACATGCAATTCCGAGGTCAGATGTGCAGATGTGCTTCCGCCTGATAGTTCAGACAAAGGAGCTTTCATCCCTAATGTCAGTTTGTCATCTGCTTGCATTCTGGAATTGTGATGTGGCTTGTTGGGTGTGGGGTGAGATGTGTGCGATTTTGGGATTCATGTTTGACATGACTTGCATGTGGCAAATGAGGGGCATCACTGTGTGTTACGTTGCCTCACAGCTGCTCCTCCCTCCTCCGAGCCTATTCACTTGTGTACGCTGCGGGGTTGCATCACTTGCACTCCAAAGGCAAACCATTGTCATGCCTGTCTGTGCATGTACACAAGCCTGACAACGACACTGTGATGTTGGCCGTTGAAGTTGGGCGGCCATGTGAGTGTAGGCCTATGGCAAGGATAGTGCGGACACAGATGTAGAGTTCATGCCTGGCTGAACTTGCGCTGCGATTAAGGCTAGGCATTTGGCTCATGCTGCGGCAATACAGATACACACAACACTTGGCATGTATGAGCCAAGACCCTGAGCGGTCTTGCGCTCCTTCATTTCTCCGTTTGTGCGAGACCGCCCTCCGGGTGCATGCTACATTGCAACATTGTCAATTGCGGGCCGGGTGGCGCCGACACTACAACAGAGATACACGCATTAGTTACTTCCTTGTCCAGGCCAGAACTGAACCACGCCCTGAGCCCCGGGCTAATTCTACACACACCTGCGCTGGACTGACGTACGCCGGCCCAGCCCACTTCGCTTACGCTTACAGGGGGGGAGGAGAAAGCTACATGTCCAAGGTATTACCCACTGCCTGAGGTGATATGCTTGCGCCCGCTGTCCACAGCACGATATGATGTGGTAGGGCCAGGGGCCATCACACATACATAATTACCACACGGACACACTTAGATGTATGGTGGAACTGGCTACGGGCACGTGCGCACGGCCCCTTTTTATTACCAGGGTCACATGTCCAGTGACGCCTGTGCTGGATGGGTGTGGGGTGAGTGTAAGCCAGCCCTCAGGGAGTGGTTGGTGCTGGCAACAACTAGAACAGTGATCATCGGATCACACACACAGATTCAATCTTAAAGGGTATATGACTTGCAGTGCACTGAGGTAGGGGCACCAGCTCTGACATCACAAACGCGAGACTCAATCATAAAGGGTCCATGACTTGTGGTGCACTGAGGCAGGGGCACCAGCTCTGACATCACACACACGAGACTCAATCATAAAGGGTCCATGACTTGTGGTGCACTGAGGCAGGGGCACCAGCTCTGACATCACACACACGAGACTCAATCATAAAGGGTCCATGACTTGTGGTGCACTGAGGCAGGGGCACCAGCTCTGATATCACACACAGAAGATTCAATCATGAAGGGTCCATGACTTGCAGTGCACTGAGGTAGGGGCACCAGAACTGGTCTCACACACAGAGGATTACATCATGAAGGGTCCATAACTTGAGCTGCACTGAGTTCGTGGCACCGGAAGCGCTCGGCGGGTGCGCGGCCTGCGATGATGCGTCGTTCGGGCGGGCCGCCCTGGAAGCAATGTCTGTTGCCTACTGGACTGCGCCATGAATAAATATAGACTCAATTTGAATTGTGAGCCCTGCTGACCGCAGTGTAGGCCGGAGGCAGCGGTCAGAAAGGGCCCACACCCACGTGTAGATGACTTTAGCTGCACAGAGTTAGTGGCACCTGGAGCGCTCAGCGGGTGCGCAGCCTGCGATGATGCGTCGTTTGACTTGGGGGACCTGCTGACCACAGTGTAGGTGGGAGGCAGTGGTCAGAAAGGGCCCACAGCCACGTGATGATGACTTGTGGTGCACTGAGTTAGTGGCACCTGGAGCGCTCAGTGGGTGTGCAGCCAGCGATGATGGCGTGTCCTCGCAGGTCAAGATTGGATGTGATTTGAGCGCCCTGCTGACCGCAGTGTAGGCCGGAGGCAGTGGTCAGAAAGGGCCCACAGCCACGTGACGATGACTTGAGCTGCACTGAGTTCGTGGCACCGGAAGCGCTCGGCGGGTGCGCGGCCTGCGATGATGCGTCGTCCGGGCGGGCCGCCCTGGAAGCAATGTCTGTTGCCTACTGGACTGCGCCATGAATAAATATAGACTCAATTTGAACTGTGAGCCCTGCTGACCGCAGTGTAGGCCGGAGGCAGCGGTCAGAAAGGGCCCACACCCACGTGTAGATGACTTTAGCTGCACAGAGTTAGTGGCACCTGGAGCGCTCAGCGGGTGTGCAGCCAGCTATAAGGGCGTGTCCTCGCAGGTCAGGATTGGATGTGATTTGAGCGCCCTGCTGACCGCAGTGTAGGCCGAAGGCAGCGGTCAGAAAGGGCCCACAGCCACGTGACGATGACTTGTGGTGCACTGAGTTAGTGGCACATGGAGCACTCAGCGGGTGTGCAGCCAGCGATGATGGCGTGTCCTCGCAGGTCAAGATTGGATGTGATTTGAGCGCCCTGCTGACCGCAGTGTAGGCCGGAGGCAGTGGTCAGAAAGGGCCCACAGCCACGTGACGATGACTTGTGGTGCACTGAGTTAGTGGCACCTGGAGCGCTCAGCGGGTGTGCAGCCAGCTATAAGGGCGTGTCCTCGCAGGTCAGGATTGGATGTGATTTGAGCGCCCTGCTGACCGCAGTGTAGGCCGAAGGCAGCGGTCAGAAAGGGCCCACAGCCACGTGACGATGACTTGTGGTGCACTGAGTTAGTGGCACATGGAGCACTCAGCGGGTGTGCAGCCAGCGATGATGGCGTGTCCTCGCAGGTCAGGATTGGATTTAATTTGAGTGCCCTGCTGACCGCAGTGTAGGCCGGAGGCAGCGTTCAGCAAGGGCCCACAGCCATGTGACGATGACTTGTGGTGCACTGAGTTAGTGGCACCTGGAGCGCTCAGCGGGTGTGCAGCCAGCGATGATGGCGTGTCCTCGCAGGTCAGGATTGGATTTTATTTGAGCGCCCTGCTGACCATTGTGTAGGCCGGAGGCAGCGGTCAGCAAGGGCCCACAGCCATGTGGCGATGACTTGAGCTGCATAGAGTTAGTGGCACCTGGAGCGCTCAGCAGGTGTGTAGCCAGCGATGATGGCCTGTCCTCGCAGGTCAGGATTGGATTTAATTTGAGCGCCCTGCTGACCGCAGTGTAGGCCGGAGGCAGCGGTCAGCAAGGGCCCACAGCCATGTGGCGATGACCTGAGCTGCACAGAGTTAGTGGCACCTGGAGCGCTCGGCAGGTGCGCGGCCTGCGATGATGCGAAGTCCGGGCGGGCCACCCTGGAAGCAACGTCTGTTACCTTCTGGACTCTGCCATAAATAAATCAAGACTCAATTTGAATTGTGAGCCCTGCTGACCGCAGTGTAGGCAGAATGCAGTAGTCAGCGCACACATTACTCCGCGTTGCTGTGCTGCTGGGTGCGCTGGGGGCCTGTGTCGCGGAAGCCAGCGTTCGGCTGAGGAGGCTGGCAGTCACGGCGGTGGACTCGTGGCAGGGTTAGGGGCACCGCCCTGGTAGATGCGTTGGCCATCCCGGAAGTGAACCACGCCCAGTACCCTGGTCTACTTATTCACACTCCTATGCTGGTGTGGCGTGCACCGGACCAGCCCACTGTGCTTGCGCGTACAGGGGGGGACAACGCAGCTACATGAGCGAGGTCTTCCCCACTGCCTGAGGTAAGATGGTTGCGTCCACTGTCCACAACACTGCACACACCAGCAGTATGTGTCCACAGGGACATGTCTGTGCTCTGCATACTGGAGTCTGTCTAGCACATCACCGCCACACTTGCCATTGTGTACATTCTTATTCATGGGTGACTTGCCTCCTTCACACATACTTGGTTCCCACCTCTCCCCACATTCTGCAATTGTGTGGCTGAGGGGCCATGCCATTTTCGGGAGGTCAGCTGTCTTGTTCTGCGCTGTCTCGGTGGTAGTCCGGGGGGGAGGGACGGGAGGGCCTGGGGGGTGGTGTCGGTGGGTGTTGTGGTCCTCTTGGGTCTCCGAGCGGCATGATCATTTATCCATGACATGTGTTGGTCTTCAGATGTGGCTCTGGCCTGGGCTCCCTCTGTACTGCAGGTTTTTATCCTACTTAAGACCAGTAATGAGCAGGTGTTAAGTCCCTGGTGCTAACACGCGTTATGGACAGTTTTTGTCCGGCATCGCAGATCTGGCTGATCGTTGAGAATATCGCGAAGTGGTGTTTTCGTGTGTTTTTGCACGGGAACGCCTACTCTGCATGTCATTAGCGTTGTCTGTCGCTCTCATCCTTGGCGATGTGTTTTGCGGCAGCTATCGCAGGAAAACTGGCGATGTCGACAGTTTGCACCAGCTTGTGAATGGGGCGATAAGTCTATCACTACTTTTGCGGCGCTAAAGTGCCGATAAATCGGTGATGGCTCCTTGAGAATATGCCCCATAGTTGTTTCGAACAGGGCCCCTGAAAATGTGTCTTTCTCGGAGGCCCAAAATCTTTACTCTGACACTAACCAATCATAAAACCGCCCCTTTCTTCTGATAGAGCGCAAGGATATTCTGAAAATTGTAGGGGTACCTTATATCCATGAGTAGTCCGTACTCGCATATATTCTTATGTGTGCGTAAATCTTAGTTAGAAAATGTGGTGTAATAATCAGTGGTAAATGAAATGTTAAGCTGAGTTGTGCCATTCAAGAAACGTAAAGTGGCCTTTAGAGAGAATTATGTAATTTTCGATGTTCGTTGCAAATGCATAATGAAGTAGTTATACGTAATGTAATGTAGTAGATTTAAACGTGCATCATGTTGAAGTTGCACATGCATTAGTAATTAATTGCGTTTAACAATGATGAAATGCAGTGCTTATAATTGTGATATTAATGAGTGTTTAAGTTGATGTTAAAGGCCTTGATGGAGTATTTACTCTTTCGTGTTAAGAAAGGCCTATTCGTTTCCTTATGCTAGCTGATTTATGTAGGCCCGAAATGTATTTTCCCCTGGTGAGGCTCTCATTTGGAGACAGTCAGCGAAATTCATGTGCGTGCAAGGTTGTTTCGTTCTCATGCATTCGTTGCAGGTGCAAGGACATCGTCTTCGTTTGTTAGAATAATGCTTTTGTTTTAGGAGTTAGGTATGGAGGAGATCCGCTACAGAGTATCCAGGAATGCTGATAATTGGAAGTTGCGCTGAAGAAGCCTGAGACCCAAGGACACTTCAACCGTCGTTGGACCGAGTTCAAGTTTTGGTGGAAAGTTACCTACGAGAGGTGCCTGGCCAGGACCAGGAGAGGTGTTACCTGGGCGGGCCTATCGAATGTCCATTTTGTATTAGGGACAGTGCCCCGGGAGAAGAGGGGTCAGTCAGCAGAGAGGGCGGATTGAGCAGGAGCGGATTGAGGAGAGGTAGAAAAGAGCAAAGAGGGTAAAAGGAAGGGATCGATACTTAGGATGAAGACTTAGATGGTCTTTTACAATGTGAGTGCACTTCTGAGGAAGTCTTCACGAGCTGACACTTTTTCTGGATATTGCTTGGGTAAAGTTAAGTAGGGATGCCCCTTTAGAATAGTATAGGGATAGACTAACAGATTTTCTTTACAGATTTGAATGAAGACTAATATAGATGTTGGTGCAGTTATTGCTTGTTTAGTATTTCTGGAATTGCTCATTCTCTTTATGCTATATCGAATTAGATTGGTGCGTAGGATGGACTTTGTATTAGTGCCTTTGTATTTTTGCAACCCCGTTCTGAGGTGTCTGTATGTTCTGTAATAAACCCCTAAACTTGGAATTCGGAGTCAGTAATCCTTTCAGAAATTTGATTAAATTGATGCATGTTAGCTTGAATAGGAATATTGTTTCTCCCCTTTACACTTCTCAGCAGGTAACAGAAGATCCCGTCGACCGAGGGTTCCTAGTAAATTATTAGTGTGGAACCCGGCTTAATCAGTTGGTAGCGAGAGGATGGTTACCTCTGTAGTAAGGGGAGAAGTAGAGAAGGGTAGTCATTGAATCCCCATAGAGCCCAAGTGATGGTTATTCAGCGGATGGTGAGCGGAGGACGACAGCGTTGATGGAAACCGACGGAGAGTGACGGTGCGGCGGAAACAGCAGTTCGTGGTGGAGTGAGTATGAACAGGGATGTGTGTCTGTTAGATTGTGGGGTTGTTTTGATTGTGTAATGTCTTGCGGAGTTGGAATGAGAGTTGAGTGATTATGGTTTCGGGCCGAACGCGTGCGGTCCATGAGAGTTGATTTTGATATCCTGGGATAAGAGATTGTGGTGTAGAAAACACCCAGAGTTGAAATTGTCAGACCAGAGATTGTGGGAGTCATGAGACGTCGTTGACTAACCCACTGGTGATAGGGAAGAGCGTGTGTGAGTATGTGAGTAACCGACACAGGTCGTGGGTTACTGCATGTGGAACATTGTGTGATTGGATCCTATCGATTATGTATACGACTGTCCAGCCGTTCGTGGGCAGATAGTCTGGGGCAGTTGTCCGGTCGTTCGCGGACAGACAGTTGCCCGAGTTGAGGTCGACAATTACGAGACTGTCCGGTCGTTTGGTGGACAGACAGTCAGAGAAATAACTGTTCGGTCGTTTGGTGGACAAACAGTTATTTCAGAGCATGAGAGAGACGCATGAGAGTGTGAGAGACAAATTGTAAAGGAGGGGAACTGCTGCATGAGGAGGAAGAGTGACGTCAGAGAGTGTTGCGCTTTGATAGGTCGGTTGGTGTGAAGCCGTGTTGGTATTGGTGGATTGCCATCAGGAAGTCGAGTCGAGAGGAAAAAAGCGAAGAAAACGTTGATTTTATCATGAAATGTTTTAAAGTTTTACGAGATATGTGTAGAGGAGACAGAAGAGTGGTTACTCGAGGAGGAGAAGAAGCTCCACCCGAGGATACCCCAGCCCATTATATGGCTACGAATGTGGGATTGCACACTATAATTTTGCTTATAAATTGGCATAAAATGACTGAACATTAGGGAGAATTGACTTTTCCGCGTTATGGCACTTTCAGGTTGGAAGTGTTGTACCAATTGAAAATGGTGATGTCCTCATTGCGACCTTTACCCAGACCAACACAGTTTGAGGCGCTACATGCATGGATAAGAGCAGCACATGATAGAAAAAGAGACCGAAACCAGGAAAGGGTGAAAAAGTCAATCAGGGCGTTTCAAATGCACGATGGGACGCATTGGAGAAGAGATGGAGGGTGGAAACTATAGAAGGGGATAGGCTATTCCCATTGTTGATAAAAGTAGGAGAGGCACAGAAGAGTTGGGGGTGAGGAAGACGATAGTGACACAGATGACAGCTTGCTAGACAGATTGCTATCAGAAAGACCACCTCCATATAATCCAGATTCCGTAGAGGGAAAGGCAGTATCAACGGAGGGAACTGGAGACTCGCAGACTCAACCTAGTGCGAGAGTAGTCGGAAGAATATCAACAGGAACAGAAGGGATGGGAACACACACTCCAGCAAGCATCGAAGCTAACGGATGTTCTTACAGTACCGGTTACCATTGGCCCCATAGTGTCAGTATACGACCCAGGTCACGTGGGAAACGGAAGTCTAGCACGGTCAGTGGCAGGAGAAGGGACTGGCTCAGGAGAGAGTGGCATAGTGAGTGGAATAGGTCACCCTCTGAGGCCCATGGAATCAGGATCGAGTACACCTCTACCAGCCACTGCAGACTCTTCTAGGGGACGGGAAGATGTAAGGACAGCGAGACCAAGTTCTTTAGCCGATTCGAGATCTGACTTAAGGATGTAGGAACCCCCAGTGAGAAGCTCTAATGATAGGATGACAGGAGACTGGGATCGAGGGAATTCAGGAAGCCGACCAGCCTTACAGAACATAGTGGAAGGGAACCGATGTGGGGATCAGAGCAGTGAGAATGGAGAATCAAGTGGTACATCAAGTCGAGGAATGCTTAAAACTGCTATTAGAGCAAAGATGCTGGATGTGATGAGATTAAAAGCTGAGGTAGATGAGATAATTAGTGAGAACCTGCCATTGGAAAGAGTAGAGCTTTATGGACCAGACGAGTTGCTGTTTATAGCAAAAGATGTAACTCGCAAAGCGAGATCAGCGCATGAGAAACTGACAGAATTGGCAAAAAGACACGAGGTGGATCTGTCCAAAACTAAGACGCTGCAGGGATGTCACAGGTTGCAGTACAGTGACCAGGAACTGGAAGAGAAGAGAGTGATAGGGCTGAGAACTCACATTCGAG
This sequence comes from Calotriton arnoldi, assembly GCA_963921515.1. Classification (NCBI taxonomy): domain Eukaryota; kingdom Metazoa; phylum Chordata; class Amphibia; order Caudata; family Salamandridae; genus Calotriton; species Calotriton arnoldi. The sequence goes on from CAWUFW010012090.1 coordinate 80,196, forward strand.
AACTGATTGTAGGGATGCGTGCATGGAGCATGCTTGACAAGTGAGAGGAAAGATGGTCCAAAAGGAAAACCACTAAAAAGAGTATAGGAGAGACACCGCCTCCAGGAGGGGGGATGACAGGAGTAGGGAATTTTCCTTTGCGAGAGGTACAAAATGGAGGGTATGTGCATGTGCCTTGGAGTAGAGGTGATTTGGCAGCGTTTACGAACGAATTTCCTTGGCTGAGAGAGAAGCCTGTCGAGTGGTACAAACAGGTCGATCGATTTGTTAAAATCTCGAAGGTGTTGTGGGTTGACTTGAATACACTGTTTGATATTGTAGTACCAAGTGATTTGTGGGCAGCCTGTAAAGTTGCAGTTGATTGGCCAACTTCCGAACCAGACAGGGATTTGGTTACCAATGGTCCTTCACCAATTGTCATGAAGAAGTTTGAGCAAGTAATTACATGGCTGAAATCCAAAATATCACCACAGGACATTGATTTGGTTAAGATAGACCAAACTGTTCAGGAACCAAAAGAGTCCATACATGAATATTACGAGAGGCTCTTACAAGCCTTTAAGCAGTACAGTGGGCTAGACACGTTAGACCCCAAAGACATGGAACAGTTTGTTTCCAAGTTCGTCTTGGGTCTGAGATCAGAAATCAGCTTCATGATTCAGCAACATTTGATCTGCTGGCAGAACAAGTCAGTGGACGAGATACTGCGGTACGCCAGGTACTGCAGCGATGAAGTGGACTCGAAACATAGGAAGCTTAAGGATAAGCTAATGCTAGTCCAGATGCAAAATGCTGACAGGGAAGTTCAGACACAGCCAAGTGGAGGGACATTAGGGAGAAGACAAGGAAACAATCAAGGAGGGACCCAGAATGTGCAGGGTCCGGGAAGGGGGAAGCCTATAGACCCTAAGACAGGGATGGATGTGGCAACATTGAAAAAGACAACTGCGTGTCAATTTTGTCACAAGATCGGGCATTGGAAACGCGAGTGTAGATCGAATCCAGCGAACCAAGTGCAACAAGAGGGAGAGACAGTGCAGGTATCTGAGGTCGTCAATACAGTGACGAGACCCAGGTCCATGCAAGGGGGGACATTGTGCCCGCAGGTGCAAGTTCCGCAACCTCTGAGAATTCCACAGGGAAATCCAACATACCAGCAGATGCCCCTTTTCGAGGATTGTGATGATTACAACTCAGACCCGTTGGCATGACGGTGCCTGAGGGGGGAGGAAGACTGCACTCTTGGGGCAGTCTTAGAGGTAGACCAGAGGGGACCGTTTGTCGAGGCGGATGTTGAGGGTCATCCCACCACCTTTTTGGTTGATACTGGTGCTACCCGTTCTACTGTGAGATCTGCAGTAGTTCCCAACCTACCCCTCTCGGGACAATCAATCCAAGTAGTAGGAGTGGCAAATAAGAAGATGAATAGCTCTTTGACCGAGCCGATTCCTGTGAGAATAGGAACTTTTCGAGATCGACACCAATTTGTTGTGTGCGACTCAAGTCCAGTCTGTTTGCTAAGGCGTGATCTGTTGTTCAAACTGAATTGTACCATCTATTGCACCCCAAAGGGAGTGGAATTACAGACAAATGATGATGATGCCACCTTCAAGGTTGCAAATCAGCATTTCTGCATAGAGATGTATCCTATGTTAACAGTGGAAGAGCTTCCACTTGACCTAAAAGACTCTGTTTTATTGGATGTGTGGGCCTTTACAGGAGAGGAGATCGGATTGATCAGAGGTGTTGAGCCAGTTAAGATCCAGGTCAAGCAAAATGCTGAGTTTCCGAGAACACCTCAGTATAATCTGCCGCCTGAAATGATTACAGGGATAAAACCTGTCATCGAATCCATGATTCAGCAGGGAATTCTTAAGGAGATAATGGGCAGTCCATGTAACTCACCCATTATGGGATTACAGAAACCAGGTGGGAAATACAGAATTGTGCAAGACCTGCGAAAGGTCAACACGATTGTGGTTCCATGTTGTCCAGTGGTACCTAATCCATCAGTGATACTATTCCAGATTCCATGTGAAGCTGAGTGGTTCACAGTGATTGACTTGTGCCAAGCATTCTTTTCGATACCGCTGCACGAGGAGAGCCAATTTTTGTTTGCCGTCCGGCTGGAAGACCGTGTGTTAACGTGGTGTTGTATCCCTCAAGGGTATACAGAGAGTCCATCAATCTTTAATCAGATCTTGAAAAAGAATCTTGAGAGTCTTGTACTGCCACAGAATTCGGTTCTCGTGCAGTACATTGATGATCTCCTCATTGCGTCTGAAACGGAGGATGCTTGTAGGATTGACACGATTGCCTTACTGAATCATTTAGGGGAGAATGGACACAAAGTGTCCCCAAACAAGTTGCAGTACTGCCTGAGTGAGGTTCAGTACTTAGGTCATCGAATTGAGAAGGGCAAGAGAAAAGTGTCACCAGATCGAATTGAGGCGATGTGCCCACCACTCAGAAGGAAGTCAGAATGTTCTTGGGAATGGTTGGTTATTGTCGCCAATGGATTCCCAACTTCTCATTGAAGGCGAAGCCTTTACAAAGGCTGACACATAAGGATGTGAGTGATCCGGTACCATGGGACAATGACTGTCTGATCGCGTTCTTGGAGTTGAGAGAGGGCTTATGTCGTGCTCCGGCCCTGGGAATGCCTGACTACAACAAGTCTTTTTCATTGTTCTGTTATGATCGAGAAGGTTGTGCATTGTCAGTCCTGACTCAGAGTCATGGAGGTCCGTAGATCAGTTGCCTACTTTTCATCTACTTTAGATCCAGTAGCTTCAGCGTTGCCCGGATGTCTCAAGTCTGTTGCTGCAACAGGTGTCAGCATTGAAAGGTGTGAAAGCATTGTTATGGGTCATCCTTTGACTGTTTATGTTCCGCATTCTGTTGAACTGTTGATGACAAGGACTAAAACACAGCACCTGACGAACAGTAGACTCACACGCTACGAGCAAGTCACACTTGCCATGGAGAATGTGACTCTGAAAAGGTGTTCTGTTTTACATCCTGCTACATTGATACCATTGCCAAATGTAGATGATGAAGATTGTGAAGACCATGACTGTCTGGATGTGACTGAACTTTGCACCAAACCAAGACCCGACATTGTTGATGAACCTCTGTCTGACCCTGATGAAATTTTCTTTGTCGATGTTTCATGTCTCAGAGACAATGTGGGTCATTTGAGAGCAGCATTTGCTGTATGTACCATTACTGGAGTGGTTGAAGCTGCTTGCCTAGAAGGAGTATACTCCGCACAAGTGGCTGAAATCATTGCTTTGACTCGCGCCTGTTTGGCAGCTGATCAGATCCGAATCACCATCTATACCGACAGCCAATATGGGTTTGGTGTGGTTCACGACTTTGGACAGCTATGGTCTCAGAGGGGTTTCTTGACCTCATCTGGATCTCCCATCAGAAATGGAGATTATGTGAGACGACTGTTAGAAGCGTTGCAATGTCCCAGGGAAATAGCAGTGGTAAAGTGCGCTGCACATGGGAGGGGGACGGATTTTGTTTCTGTTGGAAAGAAGTACGCGGACGAAATTGCACGTTTCTGCGCTGAACAAGGGTGCATATTTACTGGAGAGAACCAAGAGGGAACCGAGCTCAACATGATGTTAGCCATGGCAGACACTTGGGAGGAACTCAAGAGCCTGCAGGAAGGAGCTCCAGGTCAGGAAAAGGATGTGTGGATCAGGTCAGGATGTGAGAAGGGAGACGTTGGAATTTGGGTTTCAAGTGATGGTCGAGCAGTGTTACCAGATGACCTATTGAGCCCGATGGCAAGGCAAATTCATGGTGCTGTACATCTAGGGAGAAATGCGATGGTGCGAGTGTTCAGACAAACGTGGTACAATCCACGGTTTTGTGCGTTTGCTGAAGCAGTGTGTCATAGGTGTGTTACCTGCCAACAAATGAATGCTGGAAAGAAAACTGTGGTTGCACTGAGTCACATTGGAAGGTCAGGAGAACCTTTCAACAGGATACAGCTTGATTTTATTGAAATGCCTAGGTGTAACGGATTGAGGTACATTTTAGTGGTAGTATGTGTCTTTTCATGATGGGTGGAAGCCTACCCAACACGAAGGTGTGACACTCTTACAGTAGCCAAGCTATTGTTGAGAGAGTTGATTCCTAGGTTCGGTTTTCCAACCTCATTGGAGTCGGATAGAGGAACACACTTCTACAGTGAGATCATGAAATTGCTTTGCGTGGCTTTAAATGTTGATCAGAGACTTCATTGTAGCTATCGACCAGAGGCTTCTGGGATAGTGGAGCAGATTAATGGAATTTTGAAAGCACGGATGGCGAAAGTGTGTTCGTCTACATCTCTGAAGTGGCCTGATGCGTTGCCTCTAGTGTTGATGAGTGTTCGCAGTGTCCCAGATAGGAGGACCGGTCTTTCCCCGCACAAAATCATTATTGGGAGGGCGATGCGATTGCCAGCAATACCGTATTCAACCTTGATAAACATCACTGATGACTTAATCCTTGATTACTGCAAAGGACTAGCTGATGTGGTCCGTTCTATGTCTCAGCAGGTGGAAGCTGCTGCTGTTCCGGCTTCAAGGGATCTCTGCCACGACTTGTGCCCGGGAGATTGGGTGCTTGTCCAAAAGCACGTGAGGAAGAGCTGTTTGGATGCTCGGTTGCGAGGCCCCTACCAGGTGATACTGGTAACGAACACAGCGGTGAAGTGCGGAGGGTTGCCGAATTGGATACACGCTTCCCATACTCGTCGAGTTTCCGAACCCTTAGAAGAAACAGCTCCTCTCGTGAATGAAAATCCAGCTGTGGCGGCAGGGCCACGAGAGAGGACAAGCCAAGCTGTGAGGGTTGCTGACGAAGCTGGTTGCTCACCAGACCAGGCTGAGGAGGGTTACGCTACACACAACCCAGGTATTGACTCTGAGGAAGAAGGTAACGTTGCGGGTAATATAGAGTCAGACTCAGCTGCAGGAAGTGGTGCGTGGAGAGGTGTGGTGCAGCGGCCAGGGCAGCTGACTTCAGAGCACAGGGCTCACGGTTCGATCCCCGGCTCCGGCGGCAGCTCAGCTCAGCACCATGTGACTCTGGGCAATAGCTCACTTAATTTCCACGACGGCCCCCAGCGCCTTGAGACCCGTAAGGGTGAGTAGTTCGCGCTTTACAAATACGGATTTATTATTATTTATTTTATTATTATTATTATTATTATTATTTTTTTTTTTTATAAGAGGGTTTGAGAGAAAAGTAAAAGGGCTAATCAAACAGAAGAATCGTGGCCTGAAAGACAAAGAAGGTTGAATCTGAGGTTGGCCCCTGAGAGAGATCTCGCCCCTGTGTCCGAGACATCAGAGTCAGAAGTGAGTGAAGAAGAACAAGACCAAGAAGGTCCAAGAAGGTCGAGAAGGACAAGAGTGCCTTGCCAGAGATACGCTGCCCCAGAGTTGACTTACGCAGTAACTGATACCGGGAGTAGTGAGTTCCGGGAGGCTGAGGTCCGTGCAAGTGGTCAGCAGGAATCCTCTACTGAAAATTGATGTGGGACTGATAGTTCCAGGACTTGAAGTTGAAGGAGTGTTGACAATCACGGTCCCAGAACCTCCGACCTTGAGCAGGGTGCGAATTCTGATATTGCATAAATTAGTTTTTTCCCACCTTTGGATTTGAAGCATCACCTTATGAACTGGTGGATGTTCGTCTTGAAATTTTGCATCATGTTTTAGCTGCGATTGGACCTGACCTTATCATAGATTGCGAATGAACTATGTGTTGTAAATAGGTGTTTTCAAGAAGATAACCTAGGCCCGAGTGGGAGAAGAATAAAATCAGGGCTTTTTCAATAGAAGAAGAAAGAGGGCTAGGGAAGTCTTTTCGGACTGTGTAGATAAAAACCCGGAGAAACTGAACTTTGAACAAATTTCCAGGATTCCAATGAACTTTGCTTGATCTTTTGAGCAGCAAATCGAGGTGGAAAGAAGAGACTTTCGTGTATCCTCTAAATTGAACGACTAACAAGAAAATGGAGTCTGGAAATCCGAACCGTAGATCCAAGTGTGTGATAGGTACTTCCATAGTGGGAGTGATAGTTTTAATAGTTATAGTTATCATAGTGTCAGTTACTATTTCGCATGAGCCAGAAGTCGTAGAGGTGAAAGGGACACCTACACCCAGTACTTCTAGCAAGAAAGAGGACACCATAGGAGCTGAAATGGCTATGCTAGATCAAAATAGTCGTAGATTGCATGTAGATTTGTCTAGAAGTGATTTCAAGCTTAATGCGTATGCCAAGCTGCTATATGAATATATCGAAACAATGGATGTGAGTGACTGTTATGTGTGTATGCAATTGCCTGCGTCAGTGGATGAGGGCATTAGATATCATCATCTTCCGTTGACTTATGGGATTTCATGTAGTTTGTTGCTTAGCATGTTTTATGGGAGAGGTCATTATGAATACTTCTTTTCCAATTATGATGTGGTGCTTTCAGAGGTTCCAGCATATAAGCACCTGAACAAGTATGATTATTACAAGCAGGAAGATAGAATTGGGAAGTATTTCATACCGACTGCATCACTAGATACAGCTTATGCACATAGACATAACCTAACGTGTTCATTAACCGAGATAGAAAAGAAATTTGTAGATCAAGTGGAGGATAGATATAGACAACTAACACAAACACGTAACACTGGAGATAGTCCATTAGATTGGACAAAGGAGGAGTTAGCTCACAAAGCGAAAGGGAGCTATGGCCCTATAGCATTAGATCTTGTGCAAAAAGGGAAACTGTGTGTGAAACGTGTCCAAACCTATTATGATAAGGTTTATGTAGGACAGAGTGCGTGTGATCACGTTTTCACCATGGAAGAGTCAGCGAATAACTTTTTGCAGGGTCCGGTACAAGTGGTGCCAACAGTATACTTTGTATGTGGGAAAAACGCTTATGTGAGATTGCCTGCCAATTGGTATGGTACTTGTTACCTGGCAGCCGTTTCCCCCAAGATTTACCATGTAGAGGAGCTAGGACTCCTAGAAGGAGGAATACATTCTAGGGCAAGGAGAGATGCAAGTGCAGGAGGAGTGATTGGAGACATTTTTGGAGCTGTGATACCAAGTTTGGGAGTGATTTTGAATGATGTGAAGATTAGGAAATTGGCGACTGTTGTGGACAAATTGTCGACGAATACAGCTAAATCACTATTGCTTGTTGATGGAGAGATGTTGTCGATAAGGACAATGGTGATGCAGAACTGTCTTGCTTTAGATGTCTTATTGGCAAAGGAGGGCAGAGTCTGTAAAATGCTGAAAGTGCAAGAGTGCTGTACTTATTTACCAGATAATAGTAAAGACCTGAAGAAGTATATAAGTAACATCACTGAGATTCATCATGAAATCCAGGATCTGACTGAAGAGGGTGTTTGGGAGAAAGTTGGAAAGGGATTTGGTAAAGTGGGGAGTTGGTTTGCGAGCTTGGGAAAAGGTATTCTTGGTCACATTTTGAGGCCTATCCTTATAATCGTGGTTTGTGTGATTTGCCTATGGGGTTTTGTGGGGGCTTATCAGTGGTACAAGGCGAATCAAGTCGAAAGGTCCCTTAGGGCGAGAGAAGTAAGGATGACTAGACTGCAGGACAGTCATTATGAGAATATCAAGAATCTGGAAAGGTTCCGACAGGGAAGAGTGGCTACAAGCTCTGTTTAGGTCGGTTCTTTCTCCAGGGAATTGTGATTTGATGAAGACACTAGTCATTAGAGGGGGGAACTGATAGAGCGCAAGGATATTCTGGAAATTGTAGGGGTACCTTATATCCATGAGTAGTCCGTACCCGCATATATTCTTATGTGTGCGTAAATCTTAGTTAGAAAATGTGGTGGAATAGTCAGTGGTAAATGAAATGTTAAGCTGAGTTGTGCCATTCAAGAAACGTAAAGTGGCCTTTAGAGAGAATTATGTAATTTTCGATGTTCGTTGCAAATGCATAATGAAGTAGTTATACGTAATGTAATGTAGTAGATTTAAACGTGCATCATGTTGAAGTTGCACATGCATTAGTAATTAATTGCGTTTAACAATGATGAAATGTAGTGCTTATAATTGTGATATTAATGAGTGTTTAAGTTGATGTTAACCCCTTCGCTGCTAGGCCTTTTCCCCTCCTGTGCTAAGCCTTTTTTTGGCTATTTGGGGTAGTGCGCGCTTAGGCCCCTGTAACTTTTTGACCACATAAGGTATCCATGCCAAATTTGCGTCCTTTTTTCTAACATCATGGGGATTGTAAAGGTACCCAGGGTTTGTGGATTCCCCTGGAGGGGACCCAGAAATTAGTCAAAATACAGCTAAATTTTGTTTTTTTTGGGAAAAATGCGAAAAAAGGGCTACAGATGAAAGCGTCTTGATTTTTCCCTGCAAATGGCATCAAAAAAGGGGTTGTGGGGATGAAATCACCATTTTCCCAGCTTTCAGGGACAAGCAGACTTTTGTCAGAAAACCAACTTTTTTACACAGTTTTGGCATTTTTCTGGGACATAGCCTATTTTTGCTATTTTTTGTGCTTTCAACCTCCTTCCAGTTAATGGTAGAAATGGGTATGAAACCAATAATGGATCCTGGAAAGCCATACATTTCTGAAAAGTAGACAAAATTCTGAATTCAGCAAGGGGTCATTTGTGTAGATCCTTAAAGTTTTCCTTATAGAAACTAACAGTTAAATAAAGGAAAAATTGAAAATTAGTTGAAAAAAACAGCCATTTGTGTCAACGTTTTCACCTGTAACTTCTTCTAATTATGACAGCTATTTGAAGGCAATATACCGTTATATCCGCTGGACCTTTCTGGTTGTGGGGATATATAGGACTTGTAGGTTCACCAAGAACCCGACGAACCCAGAGCCAATAATTGAGCAGCATCTTGCAATGGTTTTTTATTATGTACCGGGTATATAGCAATTATTTTGGGAAAATGTATACATGGAAAAATTGTTATGAAAGACACCTATGTATTTCTGAAATGGGAACAAAATGTAGATTTTAGAAACAGTAGATATTTGCACATTTCCGAAATTGGGAGTACCCATACTAGCATGAGAATTATAGGTCATTTTTCAAAATGACTTATTTTTTACACATTGTCTTTCATTTGGAAGGCAGAAATGCATCGAAAGTCAATAGGTAATAAAAGTTGCTCTACAATTCTGTGTTACCCTAAGTCTCCCGATAAAAATGGTACCTCACTTGTGTGGGTAGCCCTTGTGCCCACAACAGGAAATGGCTCAAAATGCAACGTGGACGTACCACATTTTCACAATGAAAAATTACCCTTTTTTGCAAAGTGCCTAGGTGTAGTTTTTGAACCCTAGCTCTGCCGGCACCTATGGAAACCTAGCAAACCTATACATTTTTGAAAACTAGACACCCAGGGGAATCCAGGATGGGGTGACTTGACTTCCTCCCACCAGGTTCTGTTACCCAGAATCCCTTGCAAACCTAAAGAATTGTCAAAAAACCACATTTTCCCCACATTTCTGTGGTGGAAAGTTTTGGAATCTGCGTGGATCCACAAATTTCCACACACCCCGCGTTCCCCAAAGTCTTACGAGAAAAATGGTACCTCACTTGTGTGGGTCGGCCTAGTGCCTGCAACAGGAAACGGCGCAAAACGCAACGTGGTCACACCTCCTTTTCGCAGTGAAAAATGACCCTTTTGGCAAAGTGCCTAGCTGTAGTTTTTGAACCCTAGCTCTGCCGGCACCTAGGGAAACCTAGCAAACCTATACATTTTTGAAAACTAGACACCCAGGGGAATCCAGGATGGGGTGACTTGACTGCCTCCCACCAGGTTCTGTTACCCAGAATCCCTTGCAAACATAAAAAATTGTCCAAAAAACACATTTTCCCCACATTTCTGTGGTGGAAAGTTCTGGAATCTGCATGGATCCACAAATTTCCACCCACCCCGCGTTCCCCAAAGTCTTACGAGAAAAATGGTACCTCACTTGTGTGGGTCGTCCTAGTGCCTGCGACAGGAAACTGCGCAAAACGCAACGTGGTCACACCTCAATTTCGCAGTGAAAAATGACCCTTTTTGGCAAAGTGCCTAGCTGTAGTTTTTGAACCCTAGCTCTGCCGGCACCTAGGGAAACCTAGCAAACCTATACATTTTTGAAAACTAGACACCCAGGGGAATCCAGGATGGGGTGACTGGACTGCCTCCCACCAGGTTCTGTTACCCAGAATCCCTTGCAAACCTAAAACATTATCAAAAAAACCACATTTTCCCCACATTTCTGTGGTGGAAAGTTCTGGAATCTGCGTGGATCCACAAATTTCCACCCACCCCGCGTTCCCCAAAGTCTTCCGAGAAAAATGGTACCTCACTTGTGTGGGTCGGCCTAGTGCCTGCGACAGGAAACGGCGCAAAACGCAACGTGGTCACACCTCAATTTCGCAGTGAAAAATGACCCTTTTTGGCAAAGTGCCTAGCTGTAGTTTTTGAACCCTAGCTCTGCCGGCACCTATGGAAACTTAGCAAACCTATACATTTTTGAAAACTAGACACCCAGGGGAATCCAGGATGGGGTGACTTGACTTCCTCCCACCAGGTTCTGTTACCCAGAATCCCTTGCAAACCTAAAGAATTGTCAAAAAAACACATTTTCCCCACATTTCTGTGGTGGAAAGTTTTGGAATCTGCGTGGATCCACAAATTTCCACCCACCCCGCGTTCCCCAAAGTCTTACGAGAAAAATGGTACCTCACTTGTGTGGGTCGGCCTAGTGCCTGCGACAGGAAACGGCGCAAAACGCAATGTGGTCACACCTCAATTTCGCAGTGAAAAATGACCCTTTTTTGGCAAAGTGCCTAGCTGTAGTTTTTGAACCCTAGCTCTGCCGGCACCTAGGGAAACCTAGCAAACCTATACATTTTTGGAAACTAGACCCCCAGGGGAATCCAGGATGGGGTGACTTGACTGCCTCCCACCAGGTTCTGTTACCCAGAATCCCTTGCAAACATAAAAATTGTCAAAAAACCACATTTTCCCCACATTTCTGTGGTGGAAAGTTCTGGAATCTGCGTGGATCCACAAATTTCCAACCACCCCGCGTTCCCCAAAGTCTTCCGAGAAAAATGGTACCTCACTTGTGTGGGTCGGCCTAGTGCCTGCGACAGGAAACGGCGCAAAACGCAATGTGGTCACACCTCAATTTCGCAGTGAAAAATGACCCTTTTTGGCAAAGTGCCTAGCTGTAGTTTTTGAACCCTAGCTCTGCCGGCACCTAGGGAACCCTAGCAAACCTATACATTTTTGAAAACTAGACACCCAGGGGAATCCAGGATGGGGTGACTGGACTGCCTCCCACCAGGTTCTGTTACCCAGAATCCCTTGCAAACCTAAAAAATTGTCAAAAAAACACATTTTCCCCACATTTCTGTGGTGGAAAGTTCTGGAATCTGCGTGGATTCACAAATTTCCACCCACCCCGCGTTCCCCAAAGTCTTCTGAGAAAAATGGTACCTCACTTGTGTGGGTCGGCCTAGTGCCCGCGACAGGAAACGGCGCAAAACGCAACGTGGTCTCACCTCAATTTCGCAGTGAAAAATGACCCTTTTTGGCAAAGTGCCTAGCTGTAGTTTGTGAACCCTAGCTCTGCCGGCACCTAGGGAAACCTACCAAACACACACATTTCTGAAAAGTAGACACCCGGGGGCTTCCAGGGAGGTATGGCTTGCGTGGATCCCCCAACGTTTCCTTACCCAGAATCCCCTGCAAACCTCAATTTTAGCTGAAAAAATCACTTTTTTCACACATTTGTGTGTGGGAAAGTGTGGCATCACTGGCCTCACACAAATGTCCTACCACCCAGCGTTCCCCCAGGTCTCCCGATAAAAATGGTGCCTCACTTGTGTGGGAGGCCCAAGTACCCGCGACAGGCAAGGGCCCACAACGTATTGAGGCGACCTCAAAATGGCCTATCACAAAACTACCTGGTTTTGCAAGGGGGTCCCATGACGTTTTGGCCCGGGGCTCGGCGGCCACCTAGGGAAACCTACCAAACCTACACATTTCTGAAAAGTAGACACCGGGGGATTCCAGGGAGGTATGGCTTGCGTGGATCCACCAAAGTTTTCTTACCCAGAATCCCCTGCAAACCTGATATTTTGCTCAAAAAATCACTTTTTCGCACATTGTTGTGTGGTAAAGTTGTGGAATCATGGGGCTGACACAAATTTCCTACCACCCAGCGTTCCCCCAGGTCTCCCGATAAAAATGGTGCCTCACTCGTGTGGGAGGCCCAAGTACCAGCGACAGGCAAGGGCCCACAACGTAGTGAGGCGACCTCAAAATGGCCTTTCACAAAACGACCTGGTTTTGCAAGGGAGTCACCTGGGTTTTGGCCCCGTGCTCGGTAGCCATCTAGGGAAACCTACCAAACCCACACATTTCTGAAAAGTAGACACCCGGGGGCTTCCAGGGAGGTATGGCTTGCGTGGATCCCCCAACGTTTCCTTACCCAGAATCCCCTGCAAACCTCAATTTTAGCTGAAAAAATCACTTTTTCACACATTTTTGTGTGGGAAAGTGTGGCATCACTGGCCTCACACAAATTTCCTACCACCCAGCGTTCCCCAGGTCTCCCGATAAAAATGGTGCCTCACTCGGGTGGGAGGCCCAAGTACCAGCGACAGGCAAGGGCCCACAACGTATTGAGGCGACCTCAAAATGGCCTATCACAAAACTACCTGGTTTTGCAAGGGGAGTCCCATGACGTTTTGGCCGGGGCTCGGCGGCCACCTAGGGAAACCTACCAAACCTACACATTTCTGAAAAGTAGACACCCGGGGATTCCAGGGAGGTATGGCTTGCGTGGATCCACCAAAGTTTTCTTACCCAGAATCCCTGCAAACCTGATATTTTGCTCAAAAATCACTTTTTCGCACATTGTTGTGTGGTAAAGTTGTGGAATCATGGGGCTGACACAAATTTCCTACCACCCAGCGTTCCCCAGGTCTCCCGATAAAAATGGTGCCTCACTCGTGTGGGAGGCCCAGTACCCGCGACAGGCAGGGCCCACAACGTAGTGAGGCGACCTCAAAATGGCCTTTCACAAAACGACCTGGTTTTGCACGGGGGTCACCTGGGTTTTTGGCCCCGTGCTCGGTAGCCATCTAGGGAAACCTACCAAACCCACACATTTCTGAAAAGTAGACACCCGGGGCTTCCAGGGAGGTATGGCTTGCGTGGATCCCCCAACGTTTCCTTACCCAGAATCCCCTGCAAACCTCAATTTTAGCTGAAAAAATCACTTTTTCACACATTTTTGTGTGGGAAAGTGTGGCATCACTGGCCTCACACAAATTTCCTACCACCCAGCGTTCCCCCAGGTCTCCCGATAAAAATGGTGCCTCACTTGTGTGGGAGGCCCAAGTACCAGCGACAGGCAAGGGCCCACAACGTATTGAGGCGACATCAAAATTGCCTATCACAAAATGTTTTGGGCCCTTGCCTGTCGCGGGTACTTGGGCCTCCCACCCGAGTGAGGCACCATTTTTATCGGGAGACCTGGGGGAACGCTGGGTGGTAGGGAATTTGTGTCAGCCCCGTGATGCCACAACTTTACCACACAAAAATGTGTGAAAAAAGTGATTTTTTCAGCCAAATTTCAGGTTTGCAGGGATTCTGGGTAAGAAATTGTTGGGGGATCCACGCAAGCCATACCTCCCTGGAATCCCCGGGTGTCTACTTTTCAGAAATATGTGGGTTTGGTAGGTTTCCCTAGGTGGCCGCTGAGCCCCGGGCCAAAACGTCATGGGACCCCCTTGCAAAACCAGGTCGTTTTGTGATAGGCCATTTTGAGGTCGCCTCAATACGTTGTGGGCCCTTGCCTGTCGCGGGTACTTGGGCCTCCCACCCGAGTGAGGCACCATTTTTATCGGGAGACCTGGGGGAACGCTGGGTGGTAGGGAATTTGTGTCAGCCCAGTGATGCCACAACTTTACCACACAAAAATGTGTGAAAAAAGTGATTTTTTCAGCCAAATTTCAGGTTTGCAGGGGATTCTGGGTAAGAAACCGTTGGGGGATCCACGCAAGCCATACCTCCCTGGAATCCCCCGGGTGTCTACTTTTCAGAAATGTGTAGGTTTGGTAGGTTTCCCTAGGTGGACGCCGAGCCCCGGGCCAAAACGTCATGGGACCTCCTTGCAAAACCAGGTAGTTTTGTGATAGGCCATTTTGAGGTCGCCTCAATACGTTGTGGGCCCTTGCCTGTCGCGGGTACTTGGGCCTCCCACCCGAGTGAGGCACCATTTTTATTGGGAGACCTGGGGGAACGCTGGGTGGTAGGAAATTTGTGTCAATCCCATGATTCCACAACTTTACCACACAAAAATGTGCGAAAAAAGTGATTTTTTCAGCAAAATATCAGGTTTGCAGGGGATTCTGGGTAAGAAAACGTTGGTGGATCCACGCAAGTCATACCTCCCTGGAATGCCCCGGGTGTCTACTTTTCAGAAATGTGTAGGTTTGGTAGGTTTCCGTAGGTGGCCGCCGAGCCCCGGGCCAAAACGTCATGGGACCCCCTTGCAAAACCAGGTCGTTTTGTGATAGGCCATTTTGAGTTCGCCTCAATACGTTGTGGGCCCTTGCCTGTCGCGGGTACTTGGGCCTCCCACCCGAGTGAGGCACCATTTTTATTGGGAGACCTGGGGAACGCTGGGTGGTAGGAAATTTGTGTCAATCCCATGATTCCACAACTTTACCACACAAAAATGTGCGAAAAAGTGATTTTTTCAGCAAAATATCAGGTTTGCAGGGGATTCTGGGTAAGAAAACGTTTGTGGATCCACGCAAGTCATACCTCCCTGGAATGCCCCGGGTGTCTACTTTTCAGAAATGTGTAGGTTTGGTAGGTTTCCGTAGGTGGCCGCCGAGCCCCGGGCCAAAATGTCATGGGACCCCCTTGCAAAACCAGGTCGTTTTGTGATAGGCCATTTTGAGGTCGCCTCAATACGTTGTGGGCCCTTGCCTGTCGCGGGTACTTGGGCCTCCCACCCGAGTGAGGCACCATTTTTATCGGGAGACCTGGGGATTGCTGGGTGGTAGGAAATTTGTGTCAGCCCCATGATTCCACAACTTTACCACACAAAAATGTGCGGAAAAGGTGATTTTTTGAGCAAAATATCAGGTTTGCAGGGGATTCTGGGTAAGAAAACGTTGGTGGATCCACGCAAGTCATACCTCCCTGGAATGCCCCGGGTGTCTACTTTTCAGAAATGTGTAGGTTTGGTAGGTTTCCATAGGTGGCCGCCGAGCCCCGGGCCAAAACGTCATGGGACCCCCTTGCAAAACCAGGTCGTTTTGTGATAGGCCATTTTGAGGTCGCCTCAATACGTTGTGGGCCCTTGCCTGTCGCGGGTACTTGGGCCTCCCACCCGAGTGAGGCACCATTTTTATTGGGAGACCTCGGGGAACGCTGGGTGGTAGGAAATGTGTGTCAATCCCATGATTCCACAACTTTACCACACAAAAATGTGCGAAAAAAGTGAATTTTTTCAGCAAAATTTCAGGTTTGCAGGGGATTCTGGGTAGGAAAACATTGGGGGACCCACGCAAGCCATACCTCGCTGGACTCCCCAGAGTGTCTAGTTTTCAGAAATGTGTGGGTTTGGTAGGTTTCCTAAGATGGCCACCGAGCCCAGGGCCAAAAACCTCACTGGTGTGGGTGGTTCAAGTACCCGCAACAGGCAAGGGCCCAAAACGTATTGAGGAGACATCAAAATGATCTATCACAAAACAAGCTGGTTTTGCAAGTGGAGTCACCTGGGTTTTGGCCCCGGGCTCGGCGGCCATCTTGGGAAACCTACCAAACCCACACATTTCTGAAAACTAGACACCCGGGGAGTCCAACGAGGTATGGCTTGCGTGGATCCCCCAACGTTTTCCTACCCAGAATGCCCTGCAAACCTCAAATTTAGCTGAAAAAATCACTTTTCTCTCCAATTTCTGTGTGGGAAAGTTATGGAATCTACGTGGATCCACAAATTTCCTACCACACAGTGTTCCCCCATGTCTCCCGATAAAAATGATACCTCACTCGCATGGGTGGGTCAAGTACCCACGACAGGAAAGGGCCCAAAACCTATTGAGGCGACATCAAAATTACTTATCACAAAACAACCTGGTTTTGCAAGGGGGTCCCAGGAGTTTTTGGCCCTGGGCTCGGCGGCCATCTTGGGAAACTACCAAACTCAAACATTTCTGAAAGCCAGACACCCGGGGAGTCCAGCGAGGTATGGCTTGCGTGGGTCCCACAACGTTTTCCTACCCAGAATCCCCTGCAAACCTCAAATTTAGCTGAAAAAATCACTTTTTCCATACATTTTTGCGTGGGATCACCGTGCCGGCACAAATGTCCTACCACCCAGCGTTCCCCTTGTTCTCCCGAGTAAAATGATACCTCACTTGTTTGGGTGGGCCAAAGGCCTGTGACTGGGAAGAGCCCAAAACATAGGGATTTAGGGTATAGCACCGAGAATTCTAAGCGCTATATTTTTTTAAAAATACGTTTTTAGCCAGTTCTGCTTTGGACACCCACACAAGTGAGGTATCATTTTACTCGGGGGAACAAGGGCAACGCTGGGTGGTAGGACGTTTGTGCCAGCACGGTGATTCCACACAAAAATATGTGGAAAATATGGTTTTTTCAGCTAAATTTGAGGGTTGCAGGGGATTCTGGGTAGGGAAACGTTGGGGGATCCACGCAAGCCATACCTCATTGGACTCCCCAGGGTGTCTAGTTTTCAGAAATGTGTGGGATTGGTAGGTTTCCCTAGATGGCGGCGAGCCCGGGGCCAAAAACCAGGTGCCCCCCAAAACCAGGTAGTTTTGTTATAGGTAGTTTTGAAGTCTCCACAATACGATTTGGGCCATTTCCTGTTTCAGCCACTATGCCTACCCACACAAGTGAGGTACCATTTTTATCGGGAGCCCTGGGGGAACGCAGGGTGGTAGGAAATTTGTGGATCCACGCAGATTCTAGAACTTTCCACCACAGAAATGTGAGGAAAATGTGTTTTTTTGGACATATTTTTAGGTTTGCAAGGGATTCTGGGTAACAGATCCTGGTGAGAGCCAGTCAAGTCACCCCATCCTGGATTCCCCTGGGTGTCTAGTTTTCAAAAATGTATAGGTTTGCTAGGTTTCCCTAGGTGCTGGCAGTGTTAGGGTTCAAAATCTACAGCTAGGCACTTTGCAAAAAAAGGGTCCGTTTTCACTGTGAAAATGTGGTGTGTCCACGTTGCGTTTGGGCCGTTTCCTGTCGCGGGCACTAGGCCTACCCACACATGTGAGGTGCCATTTTTCTCGGAAGACTTTGGGGAACGCGGGATGGGTGGAAATTTGTGAATCCACGCAGATTCCAGAACTTTCCACCACAGAAATGTGAGGAAAATTTGTTTTTTTGACAAATGTTTCGGTTTGCAAGGGATTCTGGGTAACAGAACCTGGTGAGAGCCAGTCAAGTGACCCAATCCTGGATTCCCTGGGTATCTAGTCTTCAAAAATGTATAGGTTTGCTAGGTTTCCCTAGGTGCCGGCAGAGTTAGGGTTCAAAATCTACAGCTAGGCACTTTGCAAAAAAGGGTCCGTTTTCACTGTGAAAATGTGGTGTGTCCATGTTGCGTTTTGGGCCGTTTCCTGTCGCGGCCACTAGTCCTACCCACACAAGTGAGGTACCATTTTTCTCGAAAGACTTTGGGGAACGCGGGGTGGGTGGAATTTTGTGGATCCACGCAGATTCCAGAACTTTCCACCACAAAAATGTGAGGAAAATGTGTTTTTTTGGGACAAATTTTTAGGTTTGCAAGGGATTCTGGGTAACAGAACCTGGTGAGAGCCAGTCAAGTCAGCCCATCCTGGATTCCCCTGGGTGTCTAGTTTTAAAAAATGTATAGGTTTGCTAGGTTTCCCTGGGTGCCGGCAGAGCTAGGAACCAAATTCAACAGGTAGGCACATTCCGAAAAAAGTCAGTGCCTAGTGGGCTTTCTGCCGCCCTGGGGAGGGGGAAATCAGGGGCTATTGCCCCGATATGCCCCCGAGGGGGCAGAAAGACTGTGGCTATTCTTTTGGGGGGTCGGGGGCATTGGGATGCCTATGCTGGTCAGCCCCCACCCCTCCGTATAAAAAAGCCAGCATAATCGCTGGCACATAGTGGGCTTTCTGCCCCCCGGGGGGCAGATCAGGGGCTACTGCCCCCATCTGCCTCCTGGGAGGGGCAGAAAGACAGTGACATCTTTTTGGGGTGGGTGGGGGCATTGGCATGTCCATTCTTGGCAGCCCCCACCCCGAACTTTGTAAAAAAAAATCCCTGGTGGCTAGTGGGCTTTCTGCCCCCGGGGGGCAGATAAGGTGCTATTGCCCCATCTGCCTCCCAGGGGGCAGAAAGACTGTAGCATTTTTTTTGGGTTGGGGGCATTGACATGCCCATTCTGGGCAGCCCCCACCCCTACCTATATAAAAAAAAATCCCTGGCGCATAGTGGGCTTTCTGCCCCCTCCCGGGGGGCAGATCAGGGGCTATTGCCCCCATCTGCCTCCTGGGGGGCAGAAAGTTTTTTTTTCTTGGGGGGTAGGGTGGGGGCATTTGCATGCCCATTCTGGGCAGCCCCACCCCGGGCCTATAAAAAAAATAATCCCTGGCATCTAGGGTATTTCTGAACCCCCGGGTGGGTGCAGATTGGTGGCCGCTGCCACCATCTGCCCCCGGGGGCAGAAAGACTGGAATTTCGTGGGGGAGGGGTGGGGGCATTGGCATGCCCATCTTGGGCAACCCCACCCCTAAATGTATTGAGGGGAAAAAAACCTGGTGTCTAGTGGGCTTTCTGCCCCCCGGGGGGCAGATTGGGGGCTACTGCCCCCATCTGCCCCCCAGGAGGGGCAGAAAGACTGTACCTTTGCGGCGGGGGTGGGGTGGGGGCATTGGCATGCCCATATTGGGCAGCCCCCACCCCAAATTATAATTTATAACAAATCCCTGGTATCTAGTGGGCTTTCTGCCCCCCAAGGGGGCAGATTGGGGGCTACTGCCCCCATCTGCCCCCAGGAGGGGCAGAAAGACTGTACCTTTGCGGCGGGGTGGGGTGGGGGCATTGGCATGCCCATATTGGGCAGCCCCCACCCCTAACTATAATTTAAAAAAAAATCCCTGGTATCTAGTGGGCTTTCTGCCCCCGGGGGGCAGATTGGGGGCTACTGCCCCATCTGCCCCCAGGGGGGAAGAAAGACTAATTTTGTGGCCGGGGGGATGGGGGCATCGGCATGCCCGTTTTGGGCAGCCCCCACCCCTAAATATAATTTAAATAGAAATCCCTGGTGTCTAGTGGGCTTTCTACCCCCGGGGGCAGATTGGGGGCTACTGCCCCCATCTACCCCCCAGGGGGGCAGAAAGACTAATTATGCCAAAAATGGTATGGGGGAGCAAAGGCCCTTGCCCAAGGGGCCGCTCCCCTCCCTGGTGCCTAGTGGGTGGATCCCTGCTTGGGGATCGCCCTCCTGGGGCGATCCCCAAGCAGGGATCCACTAGTGAGGGGTACCATTGGAAAGGGAGATTCTCCCCTTTCCAACGATACCTCTCCTGAGTTTCTACGTGCTCAGGGGCTGAGATAGCCCCCTGAGCACGTAGAAACTGAAACTGAAATGAGCCTCTTGGCTCATTTCAGTTTCAGTTTCACTGAAATGAGATCAGCGCGACGTGCGCGCCGATCGTCATTTCAGGGAAACCAGGGAGCCTCGGGAGCTGGGGAAGCTCTTCCCCAGCTCCCGAGGCTTTAGGGATGAAAGGGAATCCCTCTGGTGCCCGCACCAGAGGGATTTCCTTGACTGGAGTTCCATGACGAGCTGGACTCGTCATGAGCACACGAGCACTGTGTGCCATGACGAGTCCAGCTCGTCATGAGCATGGAAGGGGTTAAAGGCCTTGGAGTATTTACTCTTTCATGTTAAGAAAGGCCTATTCGTTTCCTTATGCTAGCTGATTTATGTAGGCCCGAAATGTATTTTCCCCTGGTGAGGCTCTCATTTGGAGACAGTCAGCGAAATTCATGTGCGTGCAAGGTTGTTTCGTTCTCATGCATTCGTTGCAGGTGCAAGGACATCGTCTTCGTTTGTTAGAATAATGCTTTTGTTTTAGGAGTTAGGTATGGAGGAGATCCGCTACAGAGTATCCAGGAATGCTGATAATTGGAAGTTGCGCTGAAGAAGCCTGAGACCCAAGGACACTTCAACCGTCGTTGGACCGAGTTCAAGTTTTGGTGGAAAGTTACCTACGAGAGGTGCCTGGCCAGGAGAGGTGTTACCTGGGCGGGCCTATCGAATGTCCATTTTGTATTAGGGACAGTGCCCCTGGAGAAGAGGGGTCAGTCTGCAGAGAGGGCGGATTGAGCAGGAGCGGATTGAGGAGAGGTAGAAAAGAGCAAAGAGGGTAAAAGGAAGGGATCGATACTTAGGATGAAGACTTAGACGATCTTTTACAACGTGAATGCACTTCTGAGGAAGTCTTCACGAGCTGACACTTTTTCTGGATATTGCTTGGGTAAAGTTAAGTAGGGATGCCCCTTTAGAATAGTGTAGGGATAGACTAACAGATTTTCTTTACAGATTTCAATGAAGACTAATATAGATGTTGGTGCAGTTATTGCTTGTTTAGTATTTCTGGAATTGCTCATTCTCTTTATGCTATATCGAATTAGATTGGTGCGTAGGATGGACTTTGTATTAGTGCCTTTGTATTTTTGCAACCTCGTTCTGAGGTGTCTGTATGTTCAGCTATTTTTGGTTCTGTAATAAACCCCTAAACTTGGAATTGGGAGTCAGTAATCCTTTCAGAAATTTGATTAAATTGATGCATGTTAGCTTGAATAGGAATATTGTTTCTCCCCTTTACACTTCTCAGCAGGTAACAAAAGATCCCGTCGACCGAGGGCTCCTAGTAAATTATTAGCGTGGAACCCGGCTTAATCACTTCTACTGAGTCAGTCTGACGCTTTGAAAAAGGCCTAACACAGGCCAGTCATTTTCAATCGAAAACGATAAACCTGGATATATCTGTTCTGCCGGCGCCTATCCTTTTAGGAGCCTAGTCAAGTGAGAAAAGATTATGCGCAAAGAAAAACATTCTGCGCGCGCTCTGGCACTATCAGACAATCTCTGACAGAAGTTCTCATTTTTCTTCGCACGGTGAACAACTGAAAAGAGAACAGCCAGTGAGCCGCACTCTCGAAATAGAAGAGCAAACGCAATTTAATAAAAAAAAAAGACACAAATTCCCCTGATTCTTCAACAGTGGAAACTGGTGCCGGTTTTATCTGGTCATTTACGCAGAATGTAGATCCCATCTCCACAGCAGAGGGAGAAAGATATGCCTTTCTGAAATGCGCCTATAACGTTTGGCATCCAATTGCTCACAATCATTATCAGGGGCACAAATGACCCTTACTTTTGTGCAGGATAAAAAATCCCGAATGTAGAGAAGTCCTATAGAATATGTCACAGGTGTTTAAAAATGCACCCAGCTTCCCGTGCAATGCGGTACTTCTGAGACAGCCTCCGCGCGCTATTGACATTTGCCGTTTCTGCATTAAATAGTAGCGCTATCTGTCCTGTCCTCAGCAGTACAACCATTACTCATTCGCTCGCGGTGTACTTGCTCCCACTTTTCTTGTCTTGTCATTTACACAGTATCATTACTTTAATTAGCACATTTGAACAGGGACTGTACCAATTGCTGTGTCATCCAGTTTTGCTGCGCAGCTAAACCCGAGCACGGAACGAAAAGCAAACATTCAGCAATTAATTATAATTCTTATTTCGAAATGTATTCCAGGTGTAAAAGGTTCCGCGATTATTTTCATTTCGTCCCTCTTTATGGCTCCCTTCCGGAATCCAAGAACACTGTTCATCCTTCAATGAAACGTTCTCGAACATTCCCTTGCCTTTACCTTCCTGCCATTTTCTATCAAACGTTTGTTTGCTTTCAAAGCAGAAGGAGAGTTCTGATCTACTCAGCCGTCCATTTTTCAGTAGCAATGGTCTTTTGCTATCTTTCACTATGACTATTGTGCCTCGTCTATACCCATTCCCTACATTACTGGAATTGCAATTTATATTGCTTCAATCAATCAATCAAGAAGTAATCTTATAAAACACAACTTCTCACCCATGAGGGTCTCAAGGCGCTGTGTGGGGAGGAGTGTGGGGTGGGTTTGTGGTTTAGTCGAAGAGCCAGGTTTTGAAGTCCTTCCTGAATTGAGGCAACGATGGTGATTGCCTGAGGTCCAGAGGCAGGGAGTTCCAGGTCTTCACAGTGAGGGCGGAGAAGGATCTTCCTCCAGCCGTGGTCTTGCGAATCAGTGGGATGATGGCCAGGGCCAGTTGGACGGAGCAGAGATGTCTGGTGGGAGTGTTGAAGGAGAGGCGGGGGTTGAGGTATGCAGGTCCGGCCGGTCTTGCTTTAGATAAGAGTTCTGCATATCAGCCCTTGGAGTGTTGGTAAACGTTCCACAGAACTCAGTGAACTTACATCAGATGCAAGAAACATGTCGGACAATGAATTATATACAAATATAAAAATTACTTTCCAAATCTCATTTGTGAAGATCAGTAAGTATGCATGATTCAAGAAGGAAGGTGTAACATTAAAGTATGTTGGTAAGGAATAGCATTAGGTCAAAAATAGGTAGCGATGTAGAATTCTAGGGGTTTTCTAAAAGAGAGGAGAGGATTTGTTGGTATGTCTGCGGGCAAATAATTCTAAGTGTTAGTGGTGTCATCAGATATAGAACGTTTTCAACTAATGAGGGTTTGACTGACAGGCAAGAAGGTATGGCTTCTGAGGCCATTTTGTCCTCAAGAGATGGTGAGTAATCTGGATAGCTTTGAGGGAGGGTTAATTTAACTGGATGGTTTTGTAGGCGAGGTAACATATTCTAAAGTTAGAAATAAGAGACAATGAAGATCACAGAAATTGGAGTGATATGATGAAGAGCTGAAGGGCACTTGCCAATATAAAGTTGCAAAAACCAAGCCTGGGAATAATACAGGTTTGGACAGTAGTTTTCAGGTAGTTCAGGGACATTAGATATTTGTTCATATTTAGGGCACCAAGGGAGAAGTTAACCAACATGTTTAATTGCTTGGTTAAATTCGTAGTCTTGTTTAACATTCTTTAGGGTGGGTGAACATGTCCATGAACAGGACTGTCTGCTTCTAATGTGGTTCAACTATTATTTCTCAGATCTTTGTAAGTCTATCTCGTGGAAGCCACCCATTCTCTCAGCTCTGTCATTAGCTTACACAGCTTTAAACATCCCCTACCAAGGGCAGTCTGGTTGACTGATGCTAATCCTTTTTCAATTTTTGAAATCCAATTGGAAGATATTCGTCACTTCCTTAAAGGTCATTCACAAGATAATGACAATTCATGATGAGAAATTATTATCATGATTATAAGCATGAGGATGTCAGAAAGCACTAATCGTCTAGTCCATATCAAACAGGAGAGATGTTCATTTAGACACCTCTCTGAATCCACCACTGACCATACATTAAATTACATTTTTGTCCTCTTTGGGAAAGGCGAATGTAATAACAGAGAAAACAGATACAGTGGATATCACCACTCTGCTTAGCCATACAGCTGTGCACTGCTTTCAACTGAATGAGAGTTGTGATCTGAAGATCTGAAAATCTTGGTGTCTTTATCGATTTTGCTGTAACAACTGGTTTCTTAAATGACATAGGATGTACCTTTAGTACATCTCTGTTTCGCCTCCTGTAAAGTTTGATGAAACTCTGTCTTCCTAAAGCAGAAATACAATAATCATAAGTGAAATAAATGTCTAGAACATATGCTACTATACTTTTCTCATTACAGAATACGACCTTCTGTATTATATGAAAATACTCTGTAATATAAATTATGTTCAAGCTGTTAGGTTCATAAACTGTAGGATACATAATGCACATTAGTATTAGATTTCACCATACAACAATCAATCACTTTCCCAACCTTTATCAATATTTTAATAATACCATACACTTATCAAATGAAAAGGTTATCAAGTCTATCAAATCTGCAAAGAGATGAGGATCCTTTCCATTCCTCATGTGGAATTAAAAAGATACCCAAAGTATGAGTTCATAATACCCCAGTGAAATCGTTCTTTGAATTATAGTGTCAGGAATCTATTCACAAAGCTAACATACACTTGTAAGGTAATTTAGATGTGAAAGTTTACTATTACACTTTGTAGTAACTTGAGTATGTTGGTCTATTCACAAAATCAGAGTGCAAAATTAGTATAAAGTGTAGATTTACATGTCTCCACCCCTGAATTCAGTGGGTGGAGACTGACAAAACATAAAATATGACCACATACTTATTACTTGTGAATTTACAATTGCACTTTACATTCACCACACTTAGCGAGACTCACACTGTTGGAGCATAGGCATCCGCATACATTGCAGAACCTTCACTGTAGGGGTGGAGACCTCCCCACACTTTGTGGAACCTCCCCAACCCAGATGGAGACCCACGCATGGAAGGAAATAGGAGAATTGCAAATACCTGATACTAGCTCTATTCACCTGACACTCATTCACTTCCAACAATACACATGCTGGTCACACCAGAGAATCTGGTTATTTCCTCTTCATCTTCTTCAGTCTGTATGCAGCCCACCGAGGAAGAAGCATGCAGCCACCATGATGTAGAGGGAAAGGAATTTTGCAGAAGAGGGGACAGCCCTTGCAGCTAAAATGTAGTAAACACTACAACAAAAACTACATGGACTGCCTCCATTCACCCTAAGAGGGGAACAGAAGGAAGCCTTATGAAATGAGGTGACAAACTCTGTCAGTGCATTGTGGGAGAAGGCCCGCACTGTGGAGGACACAAAAAAATGGCAGGATGAGAGGAGGCTGGTGAAGGATAAGTTTGCCAGGATTCAGGTAGCTGCAGTTCTGCCTCAAAGGACAACTTGATCTTGTCTCTGTCTCAGCCCCCTCGAGGAGGCTGTCCTCTAAATGAATCCACCCCCACCTGCTATATGGGCTACCTGTTTCCGACAACAATAATATGGTACCAGGTAAGAATTTAATTGCCCCTTTTCTTTTTCTCTCACTAAATGAAAACCCACAGTGACTCACCTATATCTGTCCTGTACGCATACCTGCATTGTTTGTCAAATATCACACAATGCACAAGGCAGATCTTGCAACACATCCTATCTAGTCAAACAGTTATGTCCTTAAGCTTACAATCCTAATAACACACTATAGGCACTTGTATCATGTGTTGTCTTAAACCCTAGTAGTATGTTTGACAATGTTTTTTTGAATTCCTTTGGATTGTAGCCTAATGTGAGCTTATCTTATCATCTTATCTTATCAAGTATTTATAGAGCGCACGTACACCGATTGGTTTCTTGGCGCTGATAATTATACTGTTATACTGCTAAATGCTCCACATTTTCTTTTAATGGGTTTAAGATGCTGTTATGTTGTCCAATTCAACGTCTGAAACAACAATGGCCACTCCTAGCAATACTGTAAAACCTGGACTTCCACCACAGCAGACGGATAATATGTACTGATAAGTTACATGTCTTCTCTTTTCCTTGTGGATCTGATAACTTTGTTTATTATTGACAGGGCAGCTGTATGTCTTTTGCTACACATCTCTATTGGGAACATGCTCAGTATTATTTGTTAGTGTTAGTTATAATCTATTGTCTTATCAAATGGCTGTTAGACTTGGCAATGTTAGAGTAGCAAGATAATTATTACTCATTATCATAACTTGTTGGAAAGCAATCTTTGTAGATCTTCCAAAAAGAATTTTAACCCTTTATAAATGATCTTCTAATATGTTTTTGGGTAACTTTCTTGCCCATGTATTTATCTCTTCATATTTAGCTTCTGTCATACTGCAGCCTCTGTTGTCCACCATCAGAACAATAATGACTATATCAAGGGACATCCTTGCAGCAACTACTAGCCGCCCTACCATCTATCAATTAAGTAAGTCATGGAACCCATGCCTTTTCTTATTGTATCTCATCATTAGTCTTTTTAATAACTCATTGCCCCTCAACTGTGTCATTTTATAAAATAATAAAAATCTGTTTATTGGTGTGGTTTATTTTCCTTTCTTGTATGTATGTCTAACTTGCCAGCATGTATGCTCCTGATGAATTTTACAAAGGAATGATGCATGTTATACCTGATAGCCTTACGGTGGCCTTCCCCAAACATTTTGCCTGCTTGCCTTCAATTTGGTGGATTTCTTTTTGTTGGTCTAAAAACTCTGAACACTTTACCACTGTCATCCAATGCTAAAGTGCATGTGCTTCTCCCCTAAAACATTGTTTGATTGACTTACCCACAATTGGTATATTTAATTTACCTATTGGTCCCTAGTAGAGCGCACAACCTGTGCCCTGGGCCTGTAACTTAAATGATACTAGTGGGCCTACAGCACTGATTGTGCCACCCACAAAAGTAGCACTTTAAAACATGTCTCAGGTTCACCACTTCAGAGCCTATGGGGCCGATTCTGATGCGGGTTGGAAAAGCTTCCCGACCGAGGGCCCAATTCTGATGCGGTTAGGAACAAATGTTCCCATTGAAGTCAATGGGAGTTCAACCAAATCGTATCTGGAAGCATCCGGATGCATCCTACTCCGCCGGTCGGACTTTCCCGATCCGAGTGGGTCAGACAGCATTTCCCAACCGATTCGGTCGGGAAGCTTTTCCAACCCACATCAGAATCGACCCCTCAGTGTTCAGTTTGCACTGCCATGTCGACTTGCCATTTAAAACCCCTTGTCAAGCCTTAACCTCCCCCCCTTTTATTACGTATGTCACCCCTAAGATAGGCCCTAGGTAGCCCATACGGCAGGGAACTGAGTAATTAGATGGTAGGATGTGTACTTTCAAGTTTTACATGTCCTGGTAGTGGAAAACTCCCAAATTCGTTTTCAATACTGTGAGGCCTACCCCTCTCATAGGTTAACATTGGGAATTCCTTATCACACTTATAAGTTGTAATTCCTGAATGAGAAGGAGTAGGCCAATCATGTTTCATATCATTGGAATAGCAGGGATAAATCCTCTTTACTGGTGAACTGAATTTAACACTACAGTTTCAAAAATGGCTCTTTTAGGAAGATCATGTTAAAGAAGAAAATGCCACTGCTGGCGATCATTTGACACTATCAATGATTTTTGACTTTGTGACTGCACAGTTTAATTACTGCGGCCACCATTTAATTCCTAATATATTTAAAAAAATCTATGAATCATTTATGTACACCAAAATCATACAAGGAAGTCACACATTCGCAAACTATCAATAGATATTTTTTTAGAAAAATCCAAAACTACAACGCATTTCACAATATATTACATGTAACAAAAACATAATACAATGCCATTTCACCTATGTGTAAACATATAACTGTGATTATATCCTGGTTCTAAATTGATCTAACTGATAGGAGCTGTAATAATTACATCCATTTCATAATTCCTGCCTGGAGGGCTTATGCCCGAGGTGAACAAAAAAATTGATTCTGTGACACATCACAGGGGTGTTTCTTTACACCATGAACCTCATTCTCCCTGTGTGCTCAAAATGTCTTTAAGACCATGCTCTCTGGGTTGTGCCCTTGTCGACGTGTTTTGAACCCCAAAAGGCTTGGGGGTTTTCCTCTTGACTCAGAACAAAGGGATATAGTCCGGTCAAGGTGAGAATCAATGTATTGATCTTCAGAAACACTTCTTGCTGGGATTTAAAACAATTGTCAGAAACGTGCCAGCCCCTTGTTCAATTAAAAAAACCTCTCAATTTCAGGAAATTTGTCTTATTCTGCGTGCCTAGCCTTGCTGACTGATACAGGCCCAACCCCTGCTTTCTTTATGACACTTTTAGAAAGATTATAATACTAACAAAGGTTCAAGTACAACATTACACAAAACATAAATCTAACTAATGTTGAAAACAATACAAATAGAAAGTTTTGCTAACAAATCATGAAAGCTATGTCACATAGAGCAAATTATGCACAATTCTAAAATGATACCCCTACACAATTAAGCAATATATGCAAGTTTTTACAGAGACAGTAGGATAAGAAGACAATACAATCATAATGGTACTCACACAGTTACACAACAAACATTATAAAAACACAATTGACAGTGTAAACAGAAAAACAATGACAGAGGAAGATAAATTCACATAAAGGCTGATTGGACAAAACACAAAACCAGAAGTAGCAGTCAGTGCTTCCTCTTTAATATGTGCCAATGATAGGTGTTGACGGCGTTTCGACCAAACTAAACTGGTATGGTCATCATCAGAACAAATAATACAATTAATAGAGCATGCAACAGAAAATTCTGAAACAAATATATACAGGGGTATCAAAATCAAAGAATCAAATTTAATGATATCAGCATAGCACAAGACCAAAGGATCAGTGTCATGCATTCAAATATAATAGTGTAATACTCAGAAAAAAACAAAAATCCTAACTAATCTTAAAAACGCACCCGGTGAAGAGAGGCAAATCAATGTGCTCACATTGTAATGCATTAACAAAACAAATGAAAAACAGGACACCGAAATATGGTCCACCATCAGTGCATGTGTTAATCAATCATAGCACGAGGACCCTTAGGTAATCAAGCTCTAACGAGACCTACTTGCTCACTAAAGGACAAAAACTCATTCGAGGACATGAGCCTATGGAGTTGAGGCCAAGGGAAGAGTAAATCGCATTAAGGATTGGGAATAAATCCAAAGTCCTACTAGACAAAGGAAAGGATTATTAAAAACCAGAACTGACCGGAAACTAGACTATTTACAAAGCTATAAAAATAAATAAAAACTCACCGGCCATAGATGTACTGGGGGGGGGGTTCTGAACAAATCACGACCCTCACATGGAGGCTGGTTTGGGCTTAATAACCGACCCAAAAGAAATTCAGAATTATTTTATAACTCGCAAAAAGGAAAAAGATCACAAAATCCTCTTTAGTCAAAGAAAGAGAATTCAGAGCACAAAAAAATCAAAGTTAAATGGTAGCTAAGCTCACCTGCCCAGAACTACGGGCCTGCTTGCGTCTCAATCGCCGTGCATACATTGCGTCTAATAAGGCACTGCTCCCCAGCATGGAGAAAGAAGAAAGACTCATCGTGTCTACGTAGTAGTCAAACATACTGACCGAAGATATTAAACAAACAAACAGACAAATAAATAAATAAATAAATAAACCAAGCTGAAAATAAACAAAACAAAACAAGGAAATGAATAAATGAGATTATGAAACCAAAAAAAAAATCAAAACAAAATGAACCACACATGCATGGACATAGTGAGACTATTTCTCCGTTCGTAACCAAGCCATTGGAACGACAGCACCGGGATAAGGCAGTCAAAAAAGAACCAAAAGAAAAAGAAGTGTAACTCAACAAAATAAAATTCAAATAAAAAATTAGGGACAGCCAGTCAAATAAAGAACAAATGCCACTATACATATATATAAAAAGAGAAAGTATTATAGAATTGTAGAGAGTGCACAAAATATATTTACCAGATTTTATCATTGTGCAATGCTTATCAATAGACATCTAATACCCACATAGCACCCATAGCGATTTACCAGATTTTAGCATTGTGGTATGCTTATCAATAGACATCTAATACAACACAAAGGAATGTTCAAATTCAGTATATCATTTCCGGTTCAAGAATTGCTGAAAAGGACATCATATAGTACAAAGAAATCTAGAGTCACATTAGATCCTTTGCAAATTAACATAACAACAATGTAACATGCTTAGGATACACTCATGCAATGTGCATAAACAAAAATAATAACATTATATCACTGAATAAGCAAGTAGAACATCAATGTGTTGCATTCCTCCAGTGTGTTTATCCCCTTATTGATGCTATCGCATCTCAAGATCCAGCGGCATTCAGCTTCATTAAGCATCTATTGAATATCACCACCACGTGGAGGTTTCTGCATAAGTTCAATAACCTGCCATCTTATTTCAACCGGAGAATGATTGAATTCAAGAAAACGGTGCACCAAAGGGGCATGTTCATTTTGACACCTGATGCAGCTTTTGTGTTGTGAAAGGTGAGTCTTAATTTTCTGAGTAGTCTGACCCACGTAGATGATTTGCAGGGACACCACAATGCATAAACTAAATTTTGAGAGTTGCCGTTTGTGTGGATTTAGGGCCCAATTAGGATGGCTGTGGAACCGCCACCGTCAGCCCGCCGGTGGCGTTCCCACCACCATCGGAACCATCACATCTGCCCGCCATATTTCAATGGCGGGCGGATGTGTGGTGGCTGGAAAGACCGACGGACAAGCATCAGACGGGCTCCTTGAGCTCACCGGATGCGGTGGAGATGGTTGAAGTTCCTACAATGGTGCCGGTGCCTACCAGGCTCCGCCGTAGGTATTACGATACCTGCCTGTTCATGGTGGTTAACCCTCTATGGACAGGCAGGTGAAAAGGGACTTTGGAGCCCGTAGCCGGCCCCCCTTCCCCCTGGCCCTAAGCTGTGGGCACTGGGGGGCACCTATGGTGCCCCCTATATATCCCTGCACCATGTGACAGGCACTGCATGGTGCCTGCCACGTAGTGCAGGGTTAAGTCCAGTGTCCAATTTTTGCATTGCGGCGGATGCTGCAGCCAGCAGTTGTTCCAGAGTTTATGTCAATTGACTTTATCGGAAGATTGGGAGTAGCCAATGTAACATACATATAACAGGAGATGTTTTTAATGCTTTATTTACCAGAGGTTTGAGAGTGATAATGTTATCTATTGATGTGAATCTATTTCGATTGACTGGAATTAGATTATTGTTAGTTGACCAGTCATAGAAATGATTGGAATTAGATTATTGTTAGATGCCCAGTCATAGAGATGATTTAATAAGAATTTACTGACTTTACTGAAAAGTTTTCCTTCTGAGACAAGGAGGGCGATAAGACAATAGTTTGTTTGGGTCATCCTTTGCTGCTTTTCTGTAAATTGGATGTGTTGTGGCTCCCTTCAAAGAGGGCGGAGTCCTCCCTGTTTGAAGGATTTGTGAAAATAGGTTATGCAGTATTATTTTACAAAGACTATGGTCTGGTTTTAATACATCAATTCGGATCCCATTCGGGCCGGCAGCTTTGATGGTTGAGACCTCTTACTCAATACTGTTATTTCATCTTTGGAGAAACGCACATCTGAATTTCAATAGATGGGGAGATATAGGGGCCGATTACGATGTCGTGTGGAAGCTTTCCTCCCAACTCCTTGTCGGATTCGTTTCCAACTGACTCACGATCTGCAGCTCTGCACGATTGATTACAATGCTTCCGAACACTGTTCGGAAGGACTCCCATTGACTTCTATGGGAGCCAGTGTTTGGACCGACAACACAGGCTCCTATTGGGGAAAGGGGTGTCTGCGAAGAAACCTTGTACCCTGTCGCGGGCACCCCCTGGGGCCTGCCACACAGTGCATGGTTTAAAAAGGGGGTCCCTTGGGTACCCCCACGGGCCCAAACCGGAGGCCTCAGGTTGAAGGGGGCCCTACAAGTGGTCCCCAAAGTCAGTTTCCGCCAGCCTTTTCATGTCAGACAGTCCAAGTCGGAAAGGTTGTCAGAATTCGACATCGTTGGTCGGAAACACTCTCCATAAGCTGTATGATTCGGCTCTGACTGACTTGGATTCTCCGAGTGCCAGTCGGAACCGATTCGGAATGTCCGAACGGTTTCCCTTCCGACCGCGAGCATTGTAATCGGTCGGTCGGAAGTGTTTCCGACCGAGGCGGGCAGATGGGTTCCGACATGGTCTAGGGGAATCCGACTGTCGATCGGAGGCTTTCCGCATGACATTGCAATTGGACCCTAAGTGTGGTGGATGAGATGTTAGTGAACATGTCGTCAATATGCGATTTCCATTTCTCGTATGGTATGAAGTGGTCATTTGCAACTCTTTGCTCACTGGTTCCATGACAAAGTTAGGACCAAAATAGTTATTTGTGTTGATATCTGAATGCAGTTGATCCATGCTACTGCTTGGTTGGTTCAGCGAATCGCCAGTATTTTCCTCCTGTAGCACTTTTTTTTGTTCTTTATCTTCAGATCCCGCAAGGTGATAATGGATTCTTTAAGAGTAGTTGCAATTGTCTACACTGTTACCTTTGCGCTGATGAGATTAGTAGATCCATTAAGTTTGAATGGGAAATTGGCCTGTGTACAACTTTTGAAGAAATAAAGAGGAACATTTTCTGTCGCAGATGTTCTCAGTCTTTAAGTCAATTGACTGGCGAGGGGATTGTACTTGGGCCACCCATTATTGTGATATGGGGTGAGGGACTAGGCCATATAGAATAATTCAGGTCACAATGGAGTAGTAGGTGGGTAGTGGCTGCTTCTTTTATATCTAGCTGATGCATGGCTTCTGTGTTTGGTGGTGAAAGTGTTGTGCAATGATCGGAGGGAGCAAAGGTCTGATTTGAGGTGGTGGTTCATACCATGATTGGGTACCATAATAGTGGCCCTCTAGGTTGGGGAGAGAAATGGAATTTGGTAGAGGCAGTAGTAGGGTATGTGGTTAGCGATAAGAGTAGATTTGCTGGAAGTATATGGATCTATAGCAAAGATGGCCCAGGGAAGAACAATGGAGGTTTTCAAGTTGTGTTCAGAAGTGTTAGGAGATGGAGGGTTAGTAGGAAGGTTTGATTGGAAGTGTTTGGGTGATAGGGGAGCCACTTAAGTGGGTTTCTGGTACTAGCAGTTGTGAGTGGGTCCAACGGAATATATAGGATTATTCTAGGCTGTGTTTTGTAGTGCTAGGAGATGGAGGTCTAGCAGATAGTCAAGGAGAGGAGTTTGGGAAATAGGACAGCTACTTAGATGAGTTTCTGGTATGAGCTGCTGCGTTTGGGCCCAGTTTAAGGTTGGTTTAACTGGGGCATGTGACCTAGCTTGATGGTTAAGTTTAAGATCAGCATTTTTTTATCTCACAAAATTTGGTGTATTGTAGGTCAGACTTTTACAGATTAATTTCTAAGACTTGAATCATTATGTTCCTGTAGTTATAGATGGAGATTGAGATTTCAGTTTCTTGACTGGCAGATGGGCCAACTGAAAGTTTGAGTCCATAGTGGATACAAACTTAAGTGGTTGATGAAGAAGTTTGTCCACCAGGCTGGCTAGTGTGAAAAGAAGATCAGGTTGGTCTTTATGCATCCTTTCTTTGCACTGAAATATTGGTCAGTAATGAGGAATTCTGAGAATTCTTGAAAAGTCTTTGTTAGTGGTTCTTAGCAGCACATTTAAAGAGGTTGTTCAGGTGAATGATTTTGTAGGAATGTGGGTCTACTCTGGGAAGTTTGGAGTGTGTTTCAGAGTTTTAGCCAGTAGCCATCTTTATCATGGCCTCCGAGGTGGTGGTGGAGGGCGTGTGGTAGTTGAAACGATAATTGTGTGGGAGAGAGAGATGCCAGAGGATCTAAGAGACGATGGGGAAGAGAGCAGTGTAAGGTCTTTAGGGCTGTAGATGGAATATCACTACAAAATCAGGTAAGCTGGCTTGTGATTATGGTAGTCGTTGATATGTTCAGTTAGTTATGTAGTGAGGTCTTGTTGTAGGGTTTCATAAGCTAGGTATTAGGGGCTGATAATAGAATCCTGGAACCCTAGAAGTGAAGGAGAGCTTTTAAGGACTACATCCAAAGTAAATCCCTAGAGGCACTGGAGAGGTATTATTTTTCGGTAATCCTGCTTATCATAGCCCTTTGAATTAAGCGATGGTACGGACAGTCAGGCAGGGTATCCTCATGGTTCAGGTTGAGATGGTGCAATTTTGAAAGAATAGGGGTGCACACAGAGCAACTATAAATCTAGACAGAGAGGTTATAAAGGGTTGCAGTTGGATGTAATACAAACCCAGACAGTTCTTAGATGTGAAGGGGTTGGTAGTGAGTTGGCTAAATATCACAGAAAGACTAGCAGGAGTTGTCCTACTTTGGAAAATAAGATATTTGGATGCACCTCAGGGCACAGAGCATCCTCAATCTGGCGTACAGCAAAGCCATCAAAGGCTGAGGAAACACTGTGTCGTACAAGCCTGAGTCCCAAAGGCCACTACAGGGCTACCGAGCATTAGGGAGCCCATGGACAATGATGATCCTGAGGGCCTCCATTGGTAGAGATGTGCTCAAGAGCTGCCAGCGGGAGTGGCAGCTATGCTGGCAATGGGAAATGGCTGCCACAGCTCAGGACTTATGTTCAGAAGTTGAAGAGTTAGTAAAGGGCCATGTAAGTCATGCTAACAAGGGCAAGCACCCTCTGCCTCCATCAGGGGAGGGACGGTTGGGGTGGATGGCCAGTCATATCTATGGTACCTGAGTGGACAGGGTGAAAACAGTTTATACAGTGGATGAGCCCTGAGGGTAAGGATCCTTGTTTGGAAATGTGATCAAGTTGTTCACAGTAGTCCTCATTAGAAAGGGCAAGAGCAGTAGATGGGCATACAGACCCAAAAGTCATAACTATCATTTTATGAGCATAGTAAGTTAGAGGAGGTGAAGTTGGTTTTCTGTGTCCATTCTGTTCACTGTAGATTGATGGAAGTACAAGTAGGAGATGGAGTCTTTCTTTCCTTGTGCTGTTAGGGTCATAGTCTTCTTTCTCTTCCATTGACATCAAGCTGGTTATTGACTTTGAATTAGGAGCTGGTGGTCCATGTTCCAAGAAATGGATTAGTTTTTAGGGTTGATAGGGCTTATTTATATGATCAGCGAACCCTGTTTTGTAGTCATTTTTCACTTAGACTGACATCCATGATGGGCCTTAAATTTGCAGCCGATGGTCCATGTTCCAGGGAGCTGGACAAATGGCCTAATACCTAGAGCTGATTGAGTTTATTTTTATGGTCAATGGGCTATGCTTTGAGAACAGGGAGAGCTGAGATAGCTGCCGTCAACACTGAATAGGCTGGGTTGGGGCTCCACAGAGTGTCCTTGTCAATGGCCTGGAGCAATCGACTTTAAGGGTGGACTGTGCTTATGTTAGCACGACCAACAAGTTGTATGCCCTGAAGTGGCACTTGAGGTTCACAGTCAATATGCAGCAAAGGAGCCGCATACACAATGTGTCCACAGAACACTTTCCTGAGAGTTGCACTTCGTTGCGGACAGGGTGAGGAGAGTCAGGAGGTCCCAAAGTGAGTCACTCCACAGTTCCCTTCACCTCAGTGTCCTCCCGGCAGTCATCAGCTTCAGGTGGAGGGAGTGCAAGAGGGCAGAGTGGCCCCTAGAGAGATTGAGTGCCAGCTACAATGTACGATCAATGTTGACCGGCTCTGGGCTCCAATAGCCTTCTGTGCTACCCGGTAGTACCAGGGATGGCTTGTCGTGGGTTTGTGGTGGTTTCTGCCATGGATGCTCCAAATACAGGGTTTATGGCATACCCCTGCAGTGGAGCTCTCAGATGAGACTCCATCTTGTTGGCTATCTTGGAGCCAGTTAATCCTAAACTTAATGTTTCATTTTGCACGCATAGTAGTTTTTTTTTAGTTTAAGAATTTTATTCCCCGGGATGTCTATAGGGTTAAAAGTTATGTGATTTCCATTCCTGCAATGTCAAGAAGGCCAAGGATATGGGATGTTGCTTCAGGTAATGTCATTTGAGATCAAAGGGTGCATTATGTTACTTTCGCTACCCCTGGCATTTTAGTGAATTGAAATCCACAGAGTCAAATCTTTTTATACTTTAGTCGTTTTTTTTGTACATTTGTCTTCCTGAGGGCAGATCTGGAATGAAAAGGGATCCTGCACAATTACGGATCTGGCAGCTACTAGTGATTGAAATATTCTGAATGTGTCCCAGTGTAATTTGCCAAAACTGGGACACATTCAGCAGTGCCCGTATGCTGTCTGCTTCGTAGTCGGAGCAGCAATGTACAGGAGGTGAGGGGCTTTCCTATTTTAGAATACAATTGAGCCCAAAACAAAAGGCCTAATTCAAAGGCCACCAGCTCTCCTTTTGTTTGAATCGAATCTGGGTTGGGAGCTATCTGGGCCTAACATTTAAATGCCAATACAATAGAGGAAAACAAAGGAAGAGCTTTTATCACTTTACTTCAGGTACTGAAGAGAAACTTTGATTCGGAGGCTAGTTTTTTACTTTGTTCAATCCCTATATATAAGAGATATATATGCACTGTAAGAATGTCAGACGTATTGGTCTGTTCAAGTGTTTACACGAAGAACAATTTAAATAGCACTAACTATTTTATTATTTAATTCTTTTATAGCGCTACCCATCTCAATGTAGGGTGTCAGAATGCTTTACAGCACACGCACATGTTACACATTGACAATACATCATACAAGTGTGTAAATCAATTAACAGGATGTTACATAAGACAATGATGGTTTCAAGGTGTAGGAGTCACATATCATCTTTACTGGTACAGACTACACATTAAGAGTGAATGGCTGGGAGAAACACAAAGACAGGAGTTGTCTGTACGAATAAGACTTTATTACTACCTAAAGAAACCCTATTTATCAGCCGTATAATAACTGCAGATTTAGAAAAAGCAATAAGATTCTAAACCTATACCTTGCATTTTGCATGCAGGTCCTTGTTGCGGTTCATATTAGAAGAATTACAGTTTATGAACTGCAGGTAATAGAAGGATTTCTGTAACAAAACCAGAAACCCACTTACCTATCCACATAAATTAAAAAGTTGTCATCTGCATGCTGTACAATGTGCTTTGCAGGAGACACATAAACCCTCTATGCTACTTTATGAGTAAATAATTTGACCACACAAAACACAGATATTTCCAGCACATGCATTAAGCACCAGTGTTACCTTTCCATTATTATTATTCCCTGAGGTTTTCAGGGACACAAAGCTCTCTGCAGCAGGTGTCTTAACCCCATATGCTATTTTAAAATGCAGACTTTGCAACCAATTAAGCTAGAAAAAATTCACTGTCACGATTCTCCTTGTTGCCAATTTCTTTCAGGCAGAGTTTTGAAAAAATGAATGTATAAGTTGAATGTTAGACTGCTTAACATGACTGCACTCCTTGTGAATCCACCCCCTTTTTTTCGCCCAAATTCAGTGGTTTCCAGTGTAAAGATTTTCTAATTCAGCCACTGCCTGAGGGTCATTGTTAAACTGCATTCTATCATTGTATTTTATCACACAATCCTGTATTTTTATATTTTTGATCTGCGGTGAAGTTGAACCTCTTGTATATTGTTTGCCAGCTTAAAAATATACCTTGTTGCACAGTTATCTATTTTTTTGTGAAGACTATTCAACATTACTCTCAAGTTATTGTTCCACCTTCATTACTCATATAATGATGTGCTTCAGATGATCACTAAATATAAGTCGAAGTATTAATATATGTGAGACTCAAATACAAAGGTCATTTGAAAGTCACAGTGTCAGGTACAATGCTGCAGGTGTAGTTTTTCATGTAGCGGTCAAGTAGGATTGCTTCCCAAAAGCATAACTATTTGGTTTGCTCTCTCCCAATCAGGTCATCATGCACCGTACAAAACACACAGTTGACAGAACACTTCACCCATTGTATGGCAAGCCACAATTTTATCCTGCTCACAACCATGGCAAATATGTTCATGGGCACTGGGATTCATGGTTTATTAAAGCCAGCTCTGAATACATAGTATGTTGTCCTAATCAATGTGAATTCTCATATTTCACCATGTGTGTCCCCTTCCAGGCGTGACCCCAGACCTAATTATGATGCACAAAGGGCCTTTGGAGATCATCCTGAGATCTTGCAAGAAGTGCATTTAGACCATAAAATTCTGTTGCAACCAACTTGGGAATTTAGAGTATTAACATTCCA
Organism: Calotriton arnoldi; assembly: GCA_963921515.1. Taxonomy (NCBI): domain Eukaryota; kingdom Metazoa; phylum Chordata; class Amphibia; order Caudata; family Salamandridae; genus Calotriton; species Calotriton arnoldi. Next base: position 118,178 of record CAWUFW010012090.1, read on the forward strand.
CTCCCCAAAATGGCTCTTGGCAAGCGAATGCGCATAACCTCGCTGGTGAATGAGAGGATACAGGTAGTGTTATCATAATCCTCTCTACCGTCATTGGCAAATCAAAAAAGTGTTATAAGCCATCACTCAGTGTAGGACTAATCTAATCTTAGTCGTCCGCAGGGTGTGTGTAACTTGAATGAGACTACTGTATGAAAGGACATCAAACCCTCACCCACTTTGTATGTCTTTACCTTTCTCCTGTTTGGGTGTACCCTTAATATCAAAGGCAGAATGCCTTGCTGTTGTTTTGTATATACTGCCTATTGCTAGAGGGTTTCTAGAATAATAACAGCTGTATTGGGTTTGTGGGAATTTGTTTGCCTAAAACCAGAAAATATAAAAATTGTGCCAGGGTGGGATGGAGGTGGTTCAAACGGTACCTCTTGACACAACGTTAAAAGGAAAGTGATGAATAGCTATACCTCTTTGTACCAAAGGTAATCTGGCATATTTCAGTGTCTGTAACAGTCTCCAAGAGCGTTGCACATTCATCAGGATAGGGCAGGACTGTACAAAGATGTTCAAGACTGTAAGCTTTGAGTGAGAGATTTGCTCTCTAAACACCAATAAAAAATATTTGTCTGTAAAATTCGGGCAGCTTCCTGAATTTAAACTTTGCCCCTGAGTTAAGCAAATGTGGAGCATCATCTCTATTAAAGGAACAGAAGATAGTGCAGAAGAGGATGGAGTAGAAGAGCATGGTAAGTATTACACATATTCGTCCCTTTCGTATATGTACATTTATTTTCAAAAGTTAAAGAATAACAAGCTCAAAACAAGTCCCCTCTGCAAGACTTTAGTTTCCTCTCCCCACCTCAAAATCTCTACCATCCTCTCTCCTCCCATTCCCTGCAGCAGCCCCTACACTCACATTTACCACTTGTTAGGAGTAGGTGCTAAATGTTAGCAATATTATTTAAAAAAAGAATATCACGTGGAAATATGCCTGGTAACACTTGATCCATAGGGTTATTCAACATTACATGAGGCAAAACCTATTATTGCACGATTCGGAAAGATTGTCCGAATCCGACATTGTAATGTGTCGGTTGGGAACGCGGTCTGTAGAGCCGTACGAGTTGGCTCCGACCGACTCGGTTTCTCCGAATGCCGTTCGGACACGAGTCGGAACCGAGTCGGAAAGTTCGAACGGTTTTCGACCATCGTAATCGGTCGGTCGGAAATGTTTCTGAGTCGGTCGGAAACAAGGCTTCCGACACGGATTCGGATTCGGACTAACCGAACGCCGTTTGGAGCCTTCTGCCCAACATCGTAATGAGGCCCTTAGTTGCATTGTCATCGTCCAAAAACACAATTTTTGCATGTAATGTCATTAGATTAAGTTGTGCGCCTCATGTTTTCATAACAGATAGAGGTCCTCAATTTATCTCTACACCTTGGTCTGCATTGTGTAAAGAATTCAAAATGAAAGTTCCTCTGTCTACTAGCTATAATTCTCAAATTGTTGGACAGACAGAACAATCGAATGTGTGTGTTGAACAATATTTGACATATCAAACATTATTGCAAGAAGAAGCCTGGAGTGAGACGATATGGTTACCAGAACTACCATAGATAGAAATGAGTACTCTGCTAAAGCTGAGGTGCCTTTTTTTATGTATGTAGTATGAATATCAACATAGAGGACTGCCAATAGATTTGCCTACATGAGTTCCCAAGTCAGTTTTTGCAATACAAGAATGTTATAAATTTGCCCTTTCTGCAAGGTCATCCCAGATTTTTGCCTTTTGTAGCTGAACCCATTTTTGTTGGTATTCGGACTCTGTGCACTTTACCCTTGTCAGTCAGATGTAAAGTGTGTGTGCTCTTCCTTCCCCACATGATAAAATTGACATACATATTATTGGCACATTTGGCACATTTATTTGTCTTATAAGTCCCTAGTATATTGCACTGTAGGTACCTAGGGCCTGTAAATTAAATGTTACAAGTGGGCTGCTTCACTCATTGTACCACCCACTCAAGTAGCAGTGTAAAGTAGGTCTCAGGCCTTCCATGGCAGCCTGTAGTGCTGTTTAAAACTGCAATTTTGACTTGGCCAAATAATTCCTTTGCCATGAATAAACCCTTGTTTTTAATACTTATAAGTCACTCCTAAGTTAGGCCCTAAGTACTGATAGGGCAGGGTGCATGGTATTTTAAAAAGTAGGACATGTACATTTGGGGGCCAATTACAATGTTGGGCAGAAAGCCTCCGTCCAATAGTCGGATTCCCATAGACTGTGTCGGAACCCATCCACCCGACTCGGTCAGATTCCAATCTGCCCGACTGATTACGATGTTCGCCAACGGAAGGGAAACTGTTTGGTTATTCCAAATCAGTACCGACCGGCTCTCGGAGAATCCGTGTCTGTCGGAGCCTAATCGTACAGCCCTATGGACAGCCTTTCCGACTGAGCGATTACTATGTCGGATTCCAACAGCCTTTCCGAGTCAGACTGTCCGACATGAAAAAGGCTGTCGGAAACTGACTTTGGGAGCCACCAGCAAGCCCCCCCTTCATCCTGAGGTCTCTGGTTTGGGGCTGTGGGAGTACCCAAGGGACCCCCCTGTAAAACCATGCACTGTGTGTCAGGCACCAGGGAGTGCCCATAACAAGGTGGAAGGTTTCCACAAACACCCCTGTTCCCATAGGAGCCAGTGCTGTTGGTCGGAACACGGGCTTCCATAGAAGTCAATCGCAATCGGTCGGGCGGAACCGCCGATCGCGAGTCGGTCGGAACCGATTCTGAGAAAGAGTAGGCGCAAAGTTTCCACACGACCTCGTAATCGGCCTCTTGATGTTTTACATGGCCTGGCAGTGAAAATCCTCCAAAGTTGTTTTTCACCATGGCAAAGCTGGCCTCCCATTGACTAACACTGGTTTACTTTATTACATTTAATACATGATAAATTCAGGTTGGGAACAGACAGAAAAAGGCTTCTTCTACTCATTTTAATTGTAATTCAAATCCTCTTTAATGATAAGTTGAATTTAAAAATGTTATTTTGGAAATACTACGTTTAGAAAGTTGGAATTATCCTACCTAAAGTGTTTGGGGCTTCCTGTGAGTGGCCAGCTGCCTTGGGCTGGTTGATGGCTCCCGCACTGGGAAATGCGTATTGGGACCAGACAGTAGACAGAGGGTCCTGCGAGTGAAGGCGACTGGCCTTCCTGACAAGATGCCTAAAGAGGAGCTGTGCTCATCCCTGATTACATTTCAAAGCAATCTGACCCTGCACCCACAAAGGTACATGACATCAGGCCTTTTTGTTTCTCTAGGTAGGCTGGAGCCAAACCCAGGAAACCCAGGAAAGAGGGAAGAACTGACCAGAATTAACAGACCAGAATTAGCGTTGGTGGCAGGCAAAAGATTGTCCCCCACCTACAGGCTGGCACTGGGTATAAAAGTGGCACCCTTGGAACCTGAAATCAGAACAATCCTGGAAGATTCAGAAGAAGGACTGCCATATTGTCTGAAGAAGGAAGATTGGACTTGCTAGCCTTAAACCTTAGACCCCAGAAGTGACACCAAGGTTGAGCTACAGGGACACAACATGCTTCCAGAGGCTTCTCCTGCTTTCCAATTGACCAGACTCAATTGGATCTGAACTTGTCCCCTCTGCAGGCATTTGTGGGAATAAGTCCTTACCCTCAAGTGTTGTCTTCCAGGTCCTAGACCCTGGGCTGGAGTCAGAGTGTACTTCTCCCTGTTTAACTGAAGCTTTCACAGGATTTGGTGCAGAGTGGTGAAGGGTGATGCAGGGCCTCACATTGCTCACAACATAGCTCCTGAGCAATGGCTTCACTCGATCCAATGCGGAGCAATTCATATCCTCGCATTGCAGCCCTGCACAACTTCTGCTCGGAGGCTTCCCCGGATAAGACACAGAACAACGCAGACGCTCTAGTCACAGCACAGCCCCTTTCCAAGGACAGAAGGTGCAACTCCCAGTGGGTATACCTGTCCCATACATGGCCATCACGGTTACCCTGAACTTTTGACTTTGTCCCGGTCCAGCACACCTAGATACCTGCAACTGACACTGTGCCCCTCTTGTCGCTATTTTGATCTTGAAATTTAAAAACTCATAACTCTTGTTCTACTGATTGGATTGTTTTCATATTGGTGACATTTTGTTTCTGGGGATTTTTCTTGTGTTGTGTTTTTATTTTATTACTGTTTGAGTACTGCATAAATGCATTGCATGTTGCCTTTGAGTTAAGCCTGACTGCTTGTGTGCCAAGATACCAGAGGGTTAAGCACTCATTTATTTACTGGCTGCTTTGGTTCACCCTGACAAGAATTGTGATTATTCTTTGAAGTGGGGTCTCACACCCTTCAACAAATAATCAATTTCTTACAATGAACATTTAGCTGAATTTCAGAGAATCCAAGAGTTTGCACAAGTCTTTAGAGAAAGCCAAAACTTCACAGTTCAATGCTGATAAAAAAATGAGAATACCAGCATCTAAGCATAACCTAGATGAAAAAGTCTGGTTATTCACAAATACTTTGTATTTGAAATATATCTTCTATGTACAATCCATTTTAGGTAAATACTGAAAATAAATATGAAATTCATGAGATCTTAGATGCACAAATTGTAAGCAGGTAATGCAATATTTAATGGATTTGAAATACAGTCCAGAGGAGTGATCATCAGCTGGCTCTTATCAGTATGCTCTACATTTATACCAAGAGTTCTATAGAGATCACCCAGATAAACCTAGAGCCATGATAGCCATTGCTCGTATTCACCCATGTATGACAGTCAGGCATGGAGACGCATTCGTTCAAACTTCAGTGGTACTCATGGCTTCCATTGTAGACTGGGCCAACAGCACTGGTATTTCTTGAAATGTCCTTTTTCTTTGACTCCTGTATCACTCATGCATCAGTCACTGCAATCATCATCTGAAAGGGCACACAATGAAGTTCAGGGCTTTCTCCCTTGAGGCAATGTTTAAGTCAAATAGATACAGCCATAGATTGAGCTTAGGAATGCTCTTCTTCTGTGGCCGCAGTTTGTAAACTTTTCTTCATCTTCCAGTTTTTGTAGTTTTTCCTAGGACTCCTCTGTGGGACTCATGATTGGCTCTACCAGTGGCCTGCAGGAAATGGGACTATCTTCCAAATTAGCTATAATGGTACATTGGGTCTTACACTTTCTTCTTTGCCGCATTTACTAAGTGCACCTTAAAATTGCAGAGATTGTGATCTGTGACAAGCTTATAGTTTTCATCGAGGTGGATGTCCTCGTTACTTTCTTGCCAGTTTCAAGTTATGTAGGCTGTATGTCTAGATGAGAACATTTCTCTTGTTGCTGGAAAGGGACCCTTATATTTTTGTATTATCTTTAGGACTGAGAAAATACAAAAATATGAATAAATGTATTTTTTCATTCTCAGGAACTACCTTACCTATCCATTAGCCAGAAGTCTGGCTCTAGAACACAGTACCATCCCATTTAGCTTGTTCCTATCCCACCCCATTCACAGCCACTCAGTTGCACACTGGTCTATAGGAAATAAAATGAAAGCTCTTCTTGATGCAGCCGTCCAGACTCACTGGAAAAACGTTGGCAAGAATGGACAATAAATGAAACACCCCCTCTATCCTTACACAACTCCTACTTTTCTTTCTGCTACCAGCAGCAATTAATAAAATGTGAAATAAAAACAATTGTAATGCACTCACAGTCCATCATGTACTCCCATCAATTGTGCTGCGAAAGCTGTATTTTATTCCAGAGTTAGCAGCATTCAAGTGCAGCACAAGATAACTTTTCGTCCCCTTCTACCGGGCTTGAAATCAGCTCTAACTAATCCACCAACAAAACAGAGCAAAGAAGATCAAAATCTAATATAAATATTACTTATTCCCCTACAAGCCCCTCTTATTAGAATTTCAGATAAAAATATTTGAGCTTTCAGATTCAGCAGAAAACTATTTCCGCGAGTGCTGTCTTGTTCCTCAAATGGTGGTAAAATAAAAGTCTTCACTTGAGAAAAATTGAACAGAGAACGGGAAACTGCAAAATGGATGGTAGATAGGATCTTCACAAAACATGTTGGCCGAACCAGCTCGTGTGCATACCCCTGTCCTTGATCTAGCCACTTAACAATTCCACTGGGGTAATCAAAGGGCATCTTTAATCGAAGGATGGTAATTGGAAATATGGCATATCCACTGCCACCTTCTCTGTGATTTCTTCTCTATCTAAAGAGCTCTGCAAGGCACAAATAACCCAGTGCTTTCCCTAACCTTGCCATCAGGATTACGATTGGTTCTTGGCTGCCAAAATTGGTGGCAGAACACGCAGTTGATTTCTATTATGGAACCTGTGAATCCATTTCCACTTTTCTTAAATCATTCCTGTTCTCAAGTATGCTTTATCGTTCAGAAATGTTCATATGTGGGACCTCATATTTGATTGCTTGTTCTGTTGCTTGCTCTCTATTGGGATTATGGTAATGTTAAGAATTTAGGTTGGAGTTAAGGGGGTGACTACCCACCTTAAGCATCAAACACAATACTTGCCATGGTGAACCACTACAGTCGCTAACCTAACCTGATATCAACCGCTTGGGAGCTATAAGACAGAGCAGAAAGGCTTAACTCAGAGGCAATGTGTAAAGTATTTATGTAATACCAAAACAGAAATAAAGTCATAACAGAACACAAGAAAACTCCCTCACAATCTAGACAAATAGAATGCATTTAGCAAATAAAATGAAACAAAAAAGACGAAAATCCAATAAGGGGAAATGGAGATATGAATCTTTAAATTTATAAATAAACATAGAGCCGAACAGCATAATGTCAATCACGGACAACTGGTTACGGTGGACCGGGACCTAGGCACGATTTAAAGCCAATGGCGGTGGAGTGCTGGTCAGATACAGGGACCAGGTTCGACCTGGTTGGAGGATTTACCTGGGGACTTAGCTTGAAAAATGGAAACCCAAACTCTTCAGTAAAGCAAAGCAACAGGCTGCCAACGAGAAGGGCTCCACAAGAGTCAGATCGCTGCCGGACAAAGTCTTGGTGAAGCTGTTGGTTTTTGGTTGGAAAGCTCCAAGCAGGAGAAATTTAAATTTCATGCCCGGGAAAGGTCCTTTGCTGGCTGGATACTTTTGGCACCTTCTTTCAGTCAAGAGTCCTTCATTCAAACGTAGTCACTTTTTTGGAGCTCAGATTCCTCCAGAGGGACAAGTCTGTAGACTGTAGCCAAAGAGGGCTCCACAAGGCTGGATATCATGTCCATGTGGTCCCTCTGCAGAAGATTTGCCATCTCGGGAAAGCTGAGAGGGAAGCCTGGTTCTTCAGCTCAGCGGTAACACACCTTGGTCAGATCGGCTTGGCAAGTTTGTGCCACTCCTCCATAGATCTTTGGAGCCGAAAAGTTTCTAAGTCTCAAATCTAAGTCTCAGGTTTTCAGAGGTGATAGGGGAAGTTCAACCAGACACAGCCAAGGCTTCCAGGACCAGCACTTAGGGGTCAGGACTCACATCAGCAGAGGCCACCATCATGGCCCAGGATAGGTTCAGTTGGAACTGGTCATCAGGGAAATTGTGAAAAGGTCCTGTGTCCCTGCAGTTTGAACAGGATTACTCTTGGAGTCCTGGAGCAGGTTCAGTCCTTTCACGGACAACGAAAGCATTATTAAATGTATTAGTGCATCCAAGTGTTTCTCTATGGAATAGTCAGCCTTGCTACAGTAAAAATAGCTTGTGAGTGCTAGTCACTGTAAGAACATGCTTAACGTTAAATTTCTACATGTCCTACTTTTAAATATCATGTGCCCTTTCTTATACCCTATAAGGTCTGCTTAGGGGTGACTTATTAAAATGAAAATGGAATGTTTAGACCTATAGATAGGGTACATTTTGAGAGGTCAAATTGCAGTGTAATAACTGCTTCAGTCAGGCTGAAGTGGTGGGCCTGAGATCATGCTTGAACTTTAAGTATTAAATGCAAGCTTGGTTGGGAGAGCAGCGGCAACCTGTGTTCAATGGATACATTATGATGGTGATGGACCATCAATATGTGAGTGTCCTCTAAAATAATGACTATGTTTTTCACATCATCAAGAGAGGAGATTTTCAGATAAATCTCAGTGCCAACTGCATAAAAATGATAGGAGATCATAGAGTTGCTAAAGATAGAAGCTCAAGGCTTTATGTGAAGTTTGAATAGTGGAAGGAGAGAGCAGTACCCTGCGAACAACGTGGAAGAAGTTATCTGATTTTAGTGGTATGAGGAGAACCTTGTTAGCACTGTATTGTTTAGCCCCATTCTCTCCTTCACAGTCCTACGGAGACTATATATAAGGTAGCTGATAAGTCTACGAGGAGAAGGAAGCATAAGTCACCTTGGTAAAGGATACTGAGGCATCAGCAACTATGGGGGTCATTATGATGGCGGGCGGATCGCCCCCGCCGGGCCGGCGGTAGTCACCGCCGGACCGGCGGGGCGATCCGCTTGCCATCCACACAGCAAAGACCCCCGCCATATTATGATGGCTGGAGGGTCCGCGGCGGACGGAAAGACCGTCCGCCGCTTTTCTGCCGGTCGACTTGTCGACTGGCGGAAAACCAGGTTAATATGGTGGTGGTGTCTGCAAGACACCGCCATCCATATTACGATGCCTGCGGAGATCAGCCTTTCCATAGCGGCGTTGCCGCCATGGAAATGTTGGGGGCCCATAGCGGGCCCCCAGGAGGTTGGGGGGTGGAGGGTGCACATGGGGGGTACCTGTGGTACCCCCCTGCATTTGTATGCACAAGGTGGGAGGCACCTCGTAATGATGCCCTTTGTTTGGAATTCCAATCTCCAGGCTGCTTCATGTTCGCATACCTGACAGTGTCTCATCAAATGGGCCATTTTTCCTAAAGAAGTTTAAGAGCTGTGATTTATCAAAGCTCTCTGGTACTTTGCCAATGATAGGAGATTGTTTGCGAACTAATGGACACATTATTGATGAATAATTTTGCCAGATAAAAATCAAGAGAGAAGAAACTTGGAGTAATATTTTATGTCACCCCAATAATGGTTAAGTCTCTGAGGTAGAAATCGTTGCTGGATTAGATGAAGGCTATGGTAATGATTTCAATTAATTGTTTTACACAAGGAGTTTGTACTTTACCAGAGGGTGGTAGATGATAAGGAGTATCAGCAGGCCAGGATATATAGTTTTATTGTGAATGTGAGGCATTGATTGCTGGAGAATTGGTAAGTGGACTGTAGTCTCTCTCAACTGAAGACACCTTTGTGCAACTTTTGCATCTACTCTGTTAGCTCTGTCCGAGCAGACCATCATTCCTTCGGGAAGGTGAGAGCTAGATTATTGGTGGTGATTACATCTGCAATCCCAGCACTATGTTTTGCTTATAATCTACCATTATGCAGAAGGCCTCTGTGGCTGTGAAGAGTGATGCTGCTTGTATGAGTGGTTAATGACCTTATTTCAATCAGGTATCTTAAATGAAACCATTTCATATTGAGGAATAATATTAATTTCTTCAGGCCTATCTTTTTATGTGCAGAGTTCTCCGCCCTGACTGCGGAGTCTCCCCACTCATAAAATTACCTTTACGAAACCTCTCTGAATCCTGTCCATTCATGATTCAAATATCAATTGCATCCTATATGCTCTGGTACTGACTGCATGACAGGGGTTTGCTATATCAGTAATAGGATGGGTCAGGGGTTTAATTTGTTTCTTATAGGGTAATATTCAGTTAAATTCAATTGGTGTCTATGATTCTTCAAAGAATCAGACTCCTTTCAATATGGCCACCATTGTTTTTCCTGACTCAATGGATAATGGGATTGAGATTTGAGCATATGGAGGCTAGCAAGATCGATCTCGGCTACTACCTATCTTTTAAACATGGCCACCATTGTAGAGATTTTGTGGCGCTTTTTTGTTTTTTTGTATAACATGAGCTATTTCAAATAGCCTTTTGCTCATAGGTAAACTGATTTAAAAGGGTGGGGTGATAAAGCGAGCTAGAAGCTAGATGATCATCAAAGAGCCCCCTTTAGCTTAGGAGTTACCCTGTTGAAGGGGCTGAAGCCATGTTAAGTGAACACTTCCAAGTTCCCACCTCTCTCACCACTGAGAGCTGCAGCAGCAATCTGTCACCGGGCCAAGTCTTCTTCCAGTGTGCAGATCAGCCTCCACTCTGACCTTGCATCCCTACTCACTAGCTCCTGTATTTGTTTGCAGCAGCCTCTTTGAGGTCTCTGACACTGAAAGAGGCAAGGTCCATCATTTTAAGAACAGGCATATGATTTGATGGATCCATCCCAGAGGACATAGTGCCTGTGGTATTCCCTGGTCATTAGCACAGAAGATTTATTTTATTGTGGCTAAAGTGACAAGATACTAATTTGCTTTTGAGGTTCTCATTTTAGCTGCTGTTGCATCTTCCATTAACTTTCAGTATGTTAGATACTTTAGGCATCTGTTTCTTTGATATCGTATTCAGTAGCAGCTACTCGTATTGTGAAGTGGTGGGGAGGGGGAACACAAACATAAAAAAACTGAATTATAAATAAAGAAAATAGCACTTACCTGCTCTGATGGCCGCCGCCTTGCTCCTGATGCTCGCGTCCCGTCCAGGAACTGCTACACACTGCACAGGTTCCCAGTTCCCAATCCCAGTGCTTCTCTCATGCTGGAAATACTATTCACAGCATGAGAGCAGTGCTGGGTTTGGTCTGAGTACCTCGGTTTGATGCTCAGACATAGACTGGAAGCCTGTGTTGGTTTCTCTACCCAGCTGTACAACACAGCTCGGGTGGAGAACTGTTCTGTGCACATGGCGGTTTGGCCGGCCTCAGAGGGCCTTCCAAACCATCATGTGCACTTGGCAGTGCCCACCACTCCCCTCTCTTTCTTGGTGCTGCAGCTGCAGCATCAGGACGGGTGGTCACACCCCTCCCTCGGCTTGCAGCCTGCAGGACAAAAAAATAAATGATAAAAATGTTTTATTATCATTGTATTTTTGTCCTTTGCCTCTGCTGGCTTTCAGCAGGAGGGGCAACGCTCCTCTGCCATAACGGAGGAGACGCCCCTGAAAGTATTTTCCTTAAGGCAACTACTTTATCACTTTCTGACTTCTCTTTGGGCAGTTCGACTGATCTTGATGATACTTTTTCAGATTTCTGGTGAGGAGGCTTGGTTCTGACCAATTTTTTCGAGTGATATCACATTGCACGTCTTTCGTACACCTCATACAGAAACTAAGGGCCTCATTTATGGCATTTTGGCGTATGGCAACACAGAAAGGCATGTTGCTGCGCCAAAGTGAAATGGCAGGAATCCACACCAAATTGAAAGAGAAGGAATGCACCGTTTCAGCAGCCTAGCACCAATGTAGGCACCCTTGCGCCATGGTGCAAGGGTGCCTCAGTTGTAGGCAGTATTGTTTTTGTGCAGGAAGAGGCACCTTTCTTCACAAAAACAATCCTAAGAGGCGTTTTCCTCTTTCTATGTGTGCTGCAGAATGCAGCACATGTGGAAAGAGGAAAAAACGAGGAGAAATGAAGTTAGTTCTCCTCATTAGGCCTCACCTTGGGAGGCATACTGATTTGGAGCTTCCCGAGGTTTGCATAGTTTTGTAAATTTGGGGCAGCATCAAATTCCATGGGTGTTGTGTGGGAAGGACCATCGCCCGTGGAACGGCTCCCAGGCGCAGTGTAACGTGACACAGAAATTTGCGCTGCCTCACCTTACTTATGAGTCTTGCATGTACCACTTGACGTGGTGCAAAAGTGACGCAGGGCTCTCATAAATAAGCCCTTGTCTGCTTTCTGGGATTCAATTTCCTTTTTCAAATTAGCATCATACTCATTATTATCTTTATTGCATTATTTGTTGGCTCTTCAGAAAGTACAAGATTTTGCCAGCTGTGATGATGGGGACTAGGTGACCCATCTTGGCTTGTGTCACAAGCTTTAAAACTAAAAATGTGTGTCTATGTGGCTTAACTCAGTTGAATGCTTAAAGTCAGAATTTGCATATACTGAGTTTGTATCTGGGTTGTTTTTTGATTGGCCTGGGGTCCCAGCCCTTTATGGGTTCTTCTATCGCTCAAGTATTGGGCATTGATTCAACTAGCTCATTTCTTAGCTCTCTCTTCAGGTTCCAATAGTGTATTTTTCAGGCACTGTATACCCTCTAGGAATCTTTCTGATCATGATCTCTTGCTTCCTATTTAACACCTTTTCAGATTTTGCACATTGCTAGGATTGATGAAAAATGTATGGATGATGCTCTAACAACATTGTTCTAGTTAGAATTTTCCCTGTAAGCTCCTTTTGAGTCCCTCAACCAAATGTTGGGTCAGCAATGCATTTTGATTCCAGAGTTTGAGACAGTCAGATGGTGAGGTTTGCATTAAATGATACTTGGGATAGTCCTGCTTGTACTTGGTACTACATTGCACCTAGCTGTGAGCAGTGTGGCACAGCTTCGACATAATGCAATATGCTGAGCGGGGCCTGGTGCAGCCCCGCTCAGCATAATACAAATTCGTCCACCGCCAGCATTTCATGGCATGAGTCTTGCCAGGAAAAGGCTGGTGTTGGAGGAACAAAGAGTGCCCCCGCCATGGGGATACATTCAGGGGGGCACAACATATGCCCCCTGTCTGTATCCCTTCAGAGTTCCAGCACAGCATGGATATCACTGGAACTTTTTTACGTTCCCATTGCGGTGTCTGATTTCCAGGCACCGCCATGGGAAAGGCAAAGGACCGCCGACCGTATTATGAGTTGTACTCGTGTTAGACGAGTTCAACTCGTAATATGGCCGGCGGTCCTTGCGCGGATTTGGCGCAGCGGGGGCGGCGTTGCACCGGCGCCACTGTGCCAAATTCCGTAATCAGGCCCTAACTTCCTTGAAAAATGTCTCATTGTTAAATTTGCCCCTAGCAATGCAAGGATTATTATTAGTGGTGATCACACATAACTAGTACGCTGAGCTATGATCGTATAGAAACTTGATACAATTAGCAAGACTTGCCTTTTAGTACAGATGCCAATCGGGAGGTGCTCAACCTCCTCTCATTATAGAGAGTTTTAGAAACTTAGGGGTCCATTACGATGACTGGCGGATGCACCTCTGCGATGCTGGCGGTGGGAGAAAACGTTGTTTTCTGCCCGTGAGCAGCGGTGCACCCGTCCGCCATATTACAATGGCCAAACACAGCCCATTGTCCGTCCGCCGCGGTGCTACGTGCACCGCCATCAAAACGCGCCTGCCACCGAGGCGGAGACAACCAATCAAGAGCCACCACCGTGCGGGATGACGTCCCCTCCGCCGTACAAATTAGGATGCGTGAAACAGCCAGGCCCACCGCAGCGGAGAAACCAGCCATTCTGAGCATACGGAAGCACCACAGCGGAGCGCCAAATCGCTACCCGGAGCCAACCGCCATGGACCCTGCTCTACACGTCTTCCCGGCGCTGTACATGATACACCTACAGCAAGCCATGGACCGTCGCGGACGCAGGTACGCCATCACACAACTCCGATAACAAACACAACCCACAAATCCATGTCTGATGTAAGGTGCCTGCCCCCACCAGACACCCTTGTGGGGACAGGAACACAACCACAGGTGTAGCCACACATGTCCCACCTGCCACAAGGCCACCCCTCCACACCCAGGCCACCATGTCCGCGACCCTGAAATAATGCCCAGTTCACGTGACCGCAGCAGTGAATCCGCGAGAAAAAATGCACACAATGTAGTAGGCTGGGCCAGCGCTAGGCAGGGGCAGTGCCCAAAGTACACAGGGCAAAACCTCCACACTCCACACACTAGGACCACCCACACCATGAAGGGACATGCCACGTGATCTCCCTGTGCCCCCACATGCCCAAAAAGCAGCCAAGTGAACACACACACTGCACCACACAACAAACAACTAGGGAGACAGCCTCATGAGGTGTGGCTGCAGAGTAACACACAGCGTACAAGCACTGGGCCAGGGGAACACACACACCACAACAACACCACACTCATGGCAAGTAAACTGAGTCCAAGCACAAATTAAACACACACAAACAATGAACAAACACTCCAATGGACACACAGCCTGGCAAGTCACACAGACATACCACACACTGACACACAGCAACAAACACAGACCACATGCCAACAGCAATGTAGGACAACAAACAGGCAACTCAAAGTGAGGTGCACACAAATGGAATGGCAAGGAGCTGAACACCAAAAATGTGTACATTACATGCAAGGGAAGGAACACATTACATCCACCCCCGCCCAAAAATCCACACATGGCAGTCACAGTGAGTGAAGTCAAACCACAGTCACCTCACTGCAACAACTCAGGGAGACAGCAAGGCAACCCATGAAAAGGCACAGGGATGAAAGGAAGGGTATGAAGTCCAACCCTGATCAGCCACACATCTGAATCCAAATACATCACAGGAGTATGTCAGCAGCACAACACACAGGGGCCATTGCAACACTCCATGACAGTCAACCACAAGTATGAACCTTCACACAACCCCCACACCCATCACACCAGCAGCACACAACACCAGTGACAAACACACAGAAGCTTGCCAAAAATATCCAGTCAAGACATTGACAATCAAACACACCCCCTGGGTGGTATCCACAAACATCACACACACACACAGGTATGGCAGTACCACTGTACACACAAAAACAACAGTCAAACACAGAACACAATCAAAACACACACACAGAACTACTACAACAACAGACAAGACCTGTGCAGCTAAACAGTGCAAATCCAATGGGAGCACAGATACAACAGGAGTACACAACCACATCAGTCATGAAAAACGCACAGACAACATACCACAACACATATAAGAAGTGCATCCACTAAAAACAATAATGGAGAACAAAAGGCAGAAATGGGCCCACAATGACACATAGACAGACATACCACAACACCCATCCACTCAAAATGGTGTCACAGTGTACCACATGCCTGCACATGCACAACCATGACCATAGACACATCAAATGTGAGAGGAGAAAACACCAAGGATGCACATAAAACAAGCACGGCAACCACAATAGACCTCAGTCCATGTGAAAGACACACAAGTAAGGCACACCACAATGGCAACACACCTGAATCAAACACAACAACAACACACACACACTGACAGGAAAATAGAACACCACACACAGAGCAACTGTCAACTGCATGACACAACACAACACAAAGACTGCACACAGCCACATCAGTCACAACACATGCACAGGCAAAGATATCAACATGCTACAACAGCCAAACATCAGGGGGTTCACAACAGGCAAGGACAAGGCAACATCAACTCACAACACTGCATGCACACCAAGCCTGTGTGTGCACAACACACATACCAGTTACAAACAGAGATGAGTGACACACCATGAACACAGACAACAACAATCTAAACATCACACACACACCAACACACCCAGGAAGTCAATCAGTCCCCAGCAAACACACATACTACCAAGCCAACACACACAGATGTAGAAGTCTGGGACACAAAAGTTGAAACAACATGATCAGAGGAAACAAGACATTGGCAATGTTGAAGTGGAAAATAGAGCATGTGTCACAGTAAACAATACCCACACAGTAACCCTTTATTTAGCAAGGACACTGACAAGGCAGACAACAGGAGTAAATATCTTCTTTTTATTTACATTTCACACAGTCATGCAGCAAAAGTCAGACAAGAGCAAGGCCAGTGGCCAGGACACAGTGCAGGTGAGGTACATGAGATCCTGCACAGGCAAGGGGCAAACAGCAGTGAACAGCAAGGCCAGTGGCCACTCCAAAGTGCAGGTGAGATACATGAGATCCTGCACAGGCAAGGGCCAAACAGCAGTGAACAGCAAGGCCAGTGGCCAGTCCAAAGTGCAGGTGAGGTACATGAGATCCTGCACAGGCAAGGGGCAAACAGCAGTGAACAGCAAGGCCAGTGGCCAGTCCAAAGTGCAGGTGAGGTACATGAGATCCTGCACAGGCAAGGGGCAAACAGCAGTGAACAGCAAGGCCAGTGGCCAGGACACAGTGCAGGTGAGGTACATGAGATCCTGCACAGGCAAGGGGCAAACAGCAGTGAACAGCAAGGCCAGTGGCCAGGACACAGTGCAGGTGAGGTACATGAGATCCTGCACAGGCAAGGGGCAAACAGCAGTGAACAGCAAGGCCAGTGGCCAGTCCAAAGTGCAGGTGAGGTACATGAGATCCTGCACAGGCAAGGGGCAAACAGCAGCGAACAGCAAGGCCAGTGGCCAGTCCAAAGTGCAGGTGAGGTACATGAGATCCTGCACAGGCAAGGGGCAAACAGCAATGAACAGCAAGGCCAGTGGCCAGTCCAAAGTGCAGGTGAGGTACATGAGAAGCTGCACAGGCAAGGGGCAAACAGCAGTGAACAGCAAGGCCACTGGCCAGTCCAAAGTGCAGGTGAGGTACATGAGAAGCTGCACAGGCAAGGGGCAAACAGCAGTGAACAGCAAGGCCAGTGGCCAGTCCAAAGTACAGGTGAGGTACATGAGAAGCAGCACAGGCAAGGGGCAAACAGCAGTGAACAGCAAGGCCAGTGGCCAGTCCAAAGTGCAGGTGAGGTACATGAGAAGCTGCACAAGCAAGGGGCAAACAGCAGTGAACAGCAAGGCCAGTGGCCAGTCCAAAGTGCAGGTGAGGTACATGAGAAGCTGCACAAGCAAGGGGCAAACAGCAGTGAACAGCAAGGCCAGTGGCCAGTCCAAAGTGCAGGCGAGGTACATGAGATCCTGCACAGGCAAGGGGCAAACAGCAGTGAACAACAAGGCCAGTGGCCAGGACACAGTGCAGGCGAGGTACATGAGATCCTGCACAGGCAAGGGGCAAACAGCAGTGAACAACAAGGCCAGTGGCCACTCCAAAGTGCAGAGTGAGTACATGACATCCAGCACTGGGAATGTGTGGTACAGTACCCTGCCATGGTCAGCAACACACTCAGGGCGTCAAAAATGGGCAGTCCATGGTACCACTGTGGGAGAGACATGTGTGTGAGGGTGACCAACACTCAGACTTGGCTGGCAGTATGACTGGGAGGTGGCTGTCTGTCGGGGCCAGTTGGGGTACTGGCTCGGGGAGAGAGAGGCCCAGCTGGGGTAGAGCCATCAGTGTTCTGGGAAGCCTGAGGGCTGCTAGGTCCAGGTGTGGTAGAGCCGGCAGTGGTTTGGGAAGCCGGAGGGCTACTAGGACCAGGTGGGGTTGTGGCACGTGGAGGTGGACTCATGCTTGCACGAGACCCAGTGTGTGTGGGAGAAGTTGGAGGGGTTCCCTTCCGCTTCTTGGGGATTTGATATGGCTTCCCTGTCCTGGGATTAATGCCAAGTGGGGTGTATACAACAGGCACACTCATCACAAAAGCTGGCTCATGTGCAGATGCTGGTCCCCCCTCTGGGGACGTGCTGGATTCTTTGGGACGCTTGGCCCCGGATTGCCTCTGCCCCTGCATCACCTGTTTACCTGGTGTCCCCCTACAGTGGCCTCCTTCCCCTGCTTCACAGGGCTCTGGATGGGAGTAGATGTTGTGGGTGAACTTGCCTTGGAGCTCTTCTTACGTGTACCCTTAGCAGGCACCTGTTTGTCACTGGGCACGGAAACTGTGTGCTTGTCTCTGCGAGACACTTTTGGGACCGGTGAGTCCTTGGCTGGGGATGCCTCTGAGGCATGTGAGCCTGAGGCCTGCTCCTTGCCATCCTTGCCCTGGGTGTGGCCTGAAGTGCTTTTGCCTCTGCGCTCTGGTGTGGGTTTACCTTTCTGTGGGGATGGTGTCTGCGGCCTGGACTGCTTGGGCTGCTGCTGCCGTGTGCTGCGTGTGCTGTATCTGTCCCTTGATGTCTGGGGTGTGTGGTCACTATCATCAGATGCTGCCACTGGCAGGGTGGTGGGCCTAGGGACTGGAGCTGGACTATGGGATTGGGCAAGTTGAATGGCTGCTGTCACTGCAGAGGAGAGAGACTGTACAGTCCGGTGTAGCCCACCCACGTCGGAATGAACGCCCTCCATGTAAGCCACCACCTGTGCCAATTTTTTGTCATGGTCCAGGAAGGCATTGAGGATAGCTGTCTGACCCACACACAGCTGGCGCAAAAGCTCCACAGACTCAGCACTGATGGCAGCAGGGGAGACAGGGGCAGGGGCAGCGGTGCCTGGGGTGAAGGACACTCTTCCCTTTTTTGTGGTGCAAACACGGGCAACAACAGTGGCAGTAGCAGGGAGGGTGGGCACTGAACGCTGTGTGGTGGACGAGGAGGCAGAGTCTCCGTTTCTCTCGGCAGAAAACATAGAAGCATCACTGCCGTCGTTAGATGACGTAGAGGTCTGCGTCTCTGGCTGTGAGTCCACTAGAAGACTACGGTCCCCCTCTGATGCGCTGGTGACATCCGTGTCACTATGCTGGTGTGCAGCAGTTGTGCTTGATGCCTCACCACTGGTGTCCGTCCCCTGTCCTTCTGTGCCCATGTGAGATGCTGCATAAGAGAGAGATAGAGGTCGGATCAGTTCATTTGCATCAAGTTTACAAATATCTGCAAGGGAAGCATCACTAATGATGAACAATCATCCATGTTGGACAACACAATGGGCAGTAACACTGTGCAACCTCAATCCAAACATCGAAATTACTGTGGCATAATGCAAATTTGGCATAATTCACCCATGTGATGGACACACAGCCAATTAGCCTGTTGGTGGCTTCAGCTAACCAGACACACATATCCCTCTGTGCACACCTAGGGCCCTGAGGGGGGTAAAAGATTCTACTCACAACATGTTGCCACTGTCACATCTTGAGCCAGCAGAAGTGTCCAACACAGAGACAGACTCCAACATATCCGCACACAATGGCCATGAGCACATGCCATCCACCATGTCGTATCTTGGGGAACAACTACAGTTGCACATTGTTGTTAGATGTGTAGCCAGCACAAATCTGACGTCAGGCAATGCACGCATTGATGATGGCACACTCAGATCATTCACTCTGCTTGACCCTGACATGGGATGTCCGTGACGACACCAATGAAGATGATACCAGAAG
Organism: Calotriton arnoldi; assembly: GCA_963921515.1. NCBI lineage: Eukaryota > Metazoa > Chordata > Amphibia > Caudata > Salamandridae > Calotriton > Calotriton arnoldi. Next base: position 137,339 of record CAWUFW010012090.1, read on the forward strand.
GCCACAACTACAAATATGAACTCAAGGGCCATTACACCAATGACATGGGAAGGTACATGTTGGGGGAATGCATGACTACTGCACCCAACACCGCGGCCACTTACACGCCATTGCATCACACTAGCAACATGACATCCCTGCACTGGCCCAGGCTTGGAGCACATGCATCCAAACACCCAAAGTCACACTCACAGAATACTCACCACCAGCTTGCTGCCGATGCCCCTTCAGACGTGCATCCAGTTCAGGCTGCGTCACAGCTAAAATGCGTGCCATTAGTGGTGTCATGCTGCGCCGCGCCAACATGCCGGACCGAGGGATCAGCCCCATTGTCATCTCGGCCACGTTCCTGCACAGCCGGCAGATGTCATCCCACCTCTTGTGACAGTGGGAGCGACGTCGGTTGGAGACACCCAGTGCACGCACCTTGCATGTAATGGCCCTCCACACAGCCTTGCGCTGGTTGACTTTGAGCTGCAGACATGGGAGACAAGAGGGTGCAATAATCAGTGTAACCTACCACCATTTCACAGTGCAGGAGCATGACACAGACTCATACCAACTTCAGCCATAACTTCAGCAGAGACAACAAATCTGCGACATTCAAACATCATCATGTGTGAAATACACATTAATGCATGCAGGTATGAGGGTGGACGCAGTACATGCCTATCTCAAAGCCATGCAGGATGCCAGCAGAGAGCAAAATGTGTATGCTGACCACATCTACTGCAAGTTTCTGGGAATACCAAGACATGCAGGACATTACTACATATGTCACTGTGAATACTCACTGTGCCCAACACTGCGCAGCCCTCAAAGCACTTGCCCTTAAAGTGCCACACTGTGTCATGGATGTCACATTGAGGGACATGACCTCACAAATGCAAACCCTCATCACAAGGCCTGTCGTGTGCAATCTACACCTCTGCAATGGCTCATTGACAGAGAGTCAAGAGGAAAAGCACAGATTTGACACTCTGTACATTCAGTGTTGTGTCACTGTCTGATTGGGCAGTGAATGTGCAAGCCAGTTGGGGTCACACAGAGGTCCAACGTGGGGCATCTCATCTTTTACATGGAGGGACTATTTGGAAACACAAACAGTGCCAACACATGCGAGTATGTGCACATGCTGGTGGTGATGGAAGGGTCTGGGCACAAGAATGTTGGAATGTACAGTGTCATAGGTGAATGACCAACAAGAGTGTCACCCTGGGGGACTGAGGTCCTGAGCATAGTGCAGAACTAGAGATGAGGCACATATTGAGTCAGAAACAATGCCCTCACTACCCTCTGGACAACAACCCTAGCTAAGGCCACAGATGGGCCTGTGAAGGACATCAGGGACACACAAAGACATTCAGACTGAAAATCACTGTCCTGACTCCTGAATTGAAAAGGTGCAGCCACACTGTATGTCTGACAAGACATCACATTTCCCTCACATCTGGATGTGCAGGCAGGCAAACGTGTGGAATAGGCTAAACACACCTTCCCCCTGGAAACAGCATGCTAGGCAGTGCATGACCCAACCCAAAACTCTCACGCACATACTGCAGCAGATCAACTTCATGTGTGCCCCCCTACACTCTCACTCACACCCTGAGATACTTTACCTCGACATTTGGCGCACCATATAGCCTTGGTTACTGGGTGAGCACCTCGTCCACCAGGACCTCCAGTACCTCGGGGGTGAAGGGAGTGGCACGGATCTTCTCAGTCCTCGCCATCACTGTGGTCAGGAGACAGCAGCAGTTGGTGGTGAGGGGTGTCAGGCAGCAGTCCCTGGAGGCAGCAGCAGGTGAGGGGTGTCAGGCAGCAGTCCCTGGAGGCAGCAGCAGGTGAGGGGTCTCAGGCAGCAGTCCCTGGAGGCAGCAGCAGGCGAGAGGTCTCAGGCAGCAGTCCCTGGAGGCAGCAGCAGGTGAGGGGTGTCAGGCAGCAGTCCCTGGAGGCAGCAGCAGGTGAGGGGTCTCAGGCAGCAGTCCCTGGAGGCAGCAGCAGGTGAGGGCTCTCAGGCAGCAGGCTCAGTGATCTGTGGCAATGTGTGGCTCCCTCACACACATATATAGCCCCCAGGGCTCGTGTCTGTGGTTCTAAGCTGCTGCAATTGGTGTTCCAGGTCTGCCTCATTCAAATCCATCCAATGACCGCCTCCGCGGTGGTGGAGCACGCCAACCGCGGTGGCGGAGCACGCCTACCGCGATTTTCAAATTTGCATCAGGCAACCGCGATTGCGCTTCCCATTGGCTGGCAGGGCATGGTCCATGGCGGTGACACACCGCAGGGGACAGGCGTGCGGTTCCGCGGTGGTGCATCTTTCAAGTGCATCCAATGACCGGCCCCGCGGTGGCGGAGCACGCCTACCATGATTTTCAAACTTGCATCAGGCACCCGCGATAGCGATTCCCATTGGCTGGCAGGGCATGGTCCATGGCGGTGACACACCGCAGGGGACAGGCGTGCGGTACCGCGGTGGTGCATCTTTCAAGTGCATCCAATGACCGGCCCCGCGGTGGCGGAGCATGCCTACCGCGATTTTCAAACTTGCATCAGGCAACCACGATTGCGCTTCCCATTGGCTGGCAGGGCATGGTCCATGGCGGTGACACACCGCAGGGGACAGGCGTGCGGTACCGCGGTGGTACATCTTTCAAGTGCATCCAATGACCGGCCCCGCGGTGGCGGAGCACGCCTACTGCGATTTTCAAACTTGCATCAGGCAACCGCGATTGCGCTTCCCATTGGCTGGCAGGGCATGGTCCATGGCGGTGATACACCGCAGGGGACAGGCGTGCAGTACCGCGGTGGTGCATCTTTCAAGTGCATGCAATGACCTGCCCCGCGGTGGTGGAGCACGCCTACCGCGATTTTCAAACTTGCATCAGGCAACCGCGATTGCGCTTCCCATTGGCTGGAAGGGTATGGTTCATGGCGGTGACACACCGCTGGTGGCAGGTGGTAGCTACCGCGATTCCGGGCACATGCATTGCTATGAGTGACCGGAATCTGGGTGTTGGAGCATGCCAACCACCATTAGACATGTGCATATGCCTATCAATCCCACTATGGTGTCTTGGGCCATGGCGGTGACACACTGCTGGTGCCAGGCGGTAGCTACCGCGATTCCGGGCACATGCATTGATATGAGTGACCGGGATCTGGGTGTCGGAGCATGCCAACCGCCATTAGACATGTGCATATGCCTATCAATCCCGCTATGGTGTCTTGGGCCATGGCGGTGACACTCCGCTGGTGCCAGGCGGTAGCTACGGCGAGGGTGCAGCATGACATTGTTGACTATGGGCGTGACAGTGTTGTTTGAGCACGTTTAAGGCACCAATGGACACATCGTGCTGTGTCAATGTCATGGGTCATATCTGTACTTCGAACAGAGGTCACTTACAAAATATCATGGCACTTGATGGAATTCAAATGGGCTATAGAAAGTAATGACAGCCTAAACTTCATATCTAACACCAAATGCCACACTGAAAGTACTAATGGGGCACATTACTCCTACACATTTTCATATGTGAGCCCACATTTACAAACATTTTCATATCTCACCCCCAAATTTATCCCCAATTTCATATCTGACCCCCAAATTTAGCCCCAATTTCATATATGTCACCACATTTCAGCCCCAAATTCATATCTGACCCCCAAATATGGCCCCAATTTCATATCTGATCCCAATATTTACACACATGTCCATTTCTCACACAATATGTCACTATACAGTACATGATTGTACAAACATTTCAGCATTATTATCATGACTCACCACATGTGTCACACTGTTGTCTGTTTGGTATCACCTGTTACTGCCTTCATGTAATGTTATTGTTCGCAGTAGCAAATCCTACAGTATATGTCCACATGGATATGTGTGTGCTCTACATACTCAAGGATGTTAATTACATTACCGGCACACTTGGCATTCTGTACATCCTTATCATTTTTCACTTGTATCCCTGCCTATGGGTATGTTTTGTCTCCTTATCTGCCAAATGTCATCACCATTACTTGTGACATTGTGTCTGGTATGTGCTCATGTTGTTCGGCCTGTCATATGTGATTTTGTTACATGTATATTTCCACAGTTGTGAGTATGTTGATAATGGATTTGATGTGTGTGGTGTGTTACGTTGGTACCCACCAAGGACAGGTGCAGTGACCGTGTCCACATGAAGAATGTTGGCTTGGTGAGGGACTGTAGCCAAATGTGGGGCTGGTGCTCACTGACTGTTAAGTTTGACATGGCATCTGTGACCAGTGGAAGGTGACCCACAATTGGCCTGGACAGTTCAGCATTGCGTGTGCTTTCATGTGTAGTAAGTGTTTGCAGTTTTGGCAGGGCGCACAATTAGGACACGTGTGCAGTGATATTGAACTGACACGTGTGGATAAGCCTGCTATGGTGTGGTAGCCTTTCGGGGGCACAAGCTGGTCCTGCGCTGTGTGGGTGAACTGATGGTGCTGTTGACTCAAGCTAATGATGGCATCCAAGACAGGTGAGATATATCTTGATAGGGCTGGCTGTGGCACCCATCTAACTCAGACTTTTGTTGTTCTAATGGTACCAGAGGCCAACAAGTGATGCACAGCCAGCATCTTTGTCTGCAGAGGAATGTTGAGAGTCCGCTTTGTTGTTGCTGATAGGCTGTGTGGCATGTGGCTCAGGATGCTTTTGATAGTAGTCCTTTGGTACCTGTGTCGTGCGATGACATCCCCTGTTGTTATGTGCATGAGGCTGTTGTGTCTTCGGTATTTACTCAGTATGTTCATGCGCTGACTTTTAGGTGTAGTGGTGTGGCTTTGTCTGGGTGGTGGTGTCGGTTGTTTCTGTGTCACTGTTGTGTGGCCAAGCAGCTGGAGTATTAGCTCCATGGCAAATGTTGTACTTCAGTTGTGTGTCTGGGCAGTGCTAGCTTCATACTGCATGTCATAGTGCAACTTTAGTGCAGATTGTCATTTGTTTACAGTCCTTTTGGATCACGTACCTTATCCACTTTTTGTGTGCCACATTGACAATATGTGTGCCTGCTGATGATATTGTGCAGTTGTGTTGTTGTGTCTTGATTCACGTCAAGACTGCATATGCATATGCTGTTCCTTATTAGTCATTGACTGACTTTGAATTGTGTGTAACAGCATGTATGGCATGTCTACTGATGACAGTGTATATTGGCACAGGCTTGTGAATATGTCTGTGAGTGTCTCTAGACTTGTGTGGATTAGCATTGGCTCACATTCCATGCTGAGTCCTTCAGAACTGGATAAATTGTGTAGTTCATGTGTCCCCTGTCATGTATGCACAAGAATGTGTGGCACATACAGCAGACATTTCGAAGCCAGCAGTGTTTCTGTTTCACACATGTCCTGTATCATTTACTGTCCGTGCTGTTTGCACCAGATTCTGGAATGTGACTATTACCATTCACAGACAGAGTTTCCATGTTTGTTGTTCTCACAGTGGTAATACTGAAGAAGTGTAGTACAATGTGATCTCTATGTGTCACGACTATTGACTTGCACTGTATGGTGCATTGTGATGCGAGTCAATGTTTGCGCTGTGTGAATGAGAAGCTACGGAGTTGTGCACATCTCATGGTCTGTTGCAATGATGTGTCCCCTTTCATCTCACCTAGGAGACGACCTAATGTGTATCGTCCTGTCACCCTGCTGGCTAACATTGAGGATGATGACGTGATACGCAGATGCCGTCTGGACCGCACGAACATCCAAGACCTGTGTGCCATGTTTGATCCTCACCTGCGGGCTGGCAGGACATACCCAACAGCATTGACAACCGAAACAAAGGTGATGGCGGCACTGCATTTCCTGGCTAGTGGGTCATTCCAGGAGACAGTGGGCATTGCAGGGGAGATGTCTCAGCCTACCTTCAGCATGGTGCTAAGGGATTTCCTGTTGGCCAAGATGCGATACAAGGACCAATACATCAGTTTTCCAAGGCGTGCGGCTTTGGCGGATGTAAAGGCGGATTTTTATGCCCTTGTCCACATCCCGAATGTTGTAGGTGCTATTGACTGCACACATGTTGGCCTGGTTCCACCACAGGCACGGGAACACATCTATCGGAATCGTAAACATTCCCATTCCATCAATGTGCAGGTGGTGTGCCAGGCCGATATGATCATATCGCATGTACATGCCAAGTTTCCAGGCTCTGCACATGATTCATACATCCTGCACAACAGCATTGTGCCCCAGCTGATGGCCAATCTACTTCCGGAGCGGGCATGGATTATGGGTGAGTAGGCAGAGTCAAGTTGTGTGCTGTGAGTGCCATGTTGTCCTCTGCCAATCAATCAATCAATCACTGAATTTGTAAAGCGCACTACTTACCCGCGAGGGTCTCAAGGCGCTGGGGAGAAAAAAAGGGGGGGGGTGCTGCTACTGGTCGAACAACCAGGTCTTGAGTAGCCTCCTGAAGGTCAGCAGGTCTTGGGTCTGTCGTAGGCTTAGTGGAAGGGTGTTCCAGGTCTTGGCGGCGAGGTGGGAGAAGGATCTGCCGCCGGTGGTTGTTCTTCGAATGCGAGGGACGGTGGCGAGGGAGAGGTCGGCGGAGCAGAGTTGGCGGTTGGGGACGTATTACTGAATCGTTATGTTTATTTCACACCTAGGTGACTCTGCATATCCCAACAGACCATGGTTGTTGAGCCCACTACGCAATCCTAGGACACCGTCTGACGTCCGCTACAACAATGCCCATGGTAGGACACGTCGGGTGGTGGAGCGAACCTTTGGTCTCCTAAAATCGAGATTTTGCTGCCTGGACTGGACCGGAGGGGCACTCATGTACTCACCCAAAAAGGTGTGTCAGATAGTGATAGCATGCTGCATGTTGCACAACCTGGCCTTACGGAAACAAATCCCCCTGATCCTGGACAATGATGACCAGCCGAGGCCCCCACCTGCGAACCCACAAATGTCCAGTGACGAGGATAGTGGTGAGGTGGAAGGTGTCGACCAGCGTCAGCAGCTCATCAACCGCTACTTCACTTGAAGGTGGGTGACGATGTACAACTGGTCCATTGTCTGTTGATGTAGTTGTTTGGGTGGAGGTCTATGTGATCTTTGTGAGTGCATCCTGTTGTTGACTCAGTGCTGGCTGCCTATGTGTTGGATACAGGGTAGTTTGGCACGGCTACAGGATGTCTATGTTGGTACAGTTGCACATTGTAATGTGTGCATATTGGTGTACGTTGAGGACATATGTTGTGTGATGGCTGTGATGCCACAACCTGACTAGTGACTTTTGTTCTTTTGTGTTTTGCTAGGTCCCTTCTGCCTCTCCTTGCCTACAGAGGTTCCATGCTACTGTGACATTGTAACCATGTTAAACATTGCACATACAGTGATAAACATGGAGCAGACTCAAATACATTAGTGCGTTATTGTTGTTTATTGTCAATGGGTATATGTGAGAGGGAAGTGGATATTTACATAAGTGTGAATGGTGAATCTATGAGTTGGCAGTGATGGTAGATGAGACAATCAAGTAGGCACCACATTGATGTGGTGACACAGTCCAACAGACGGATGCCATTTCCATGGCAGTGTGGGTAAGGACAGTGTTCAAAGTCAATGGCAGGGTGAAGAGTGTTGCCATCATGGCTGGCTCCTTGACTGGCGTTTGGCAGGTGCTTTGCCACGGGTGAGTCCCAAGTTTTTCTTTGGACGGCCCCTCTTTCTTTTGGCAGGGGGGGGCATCGTCTGCTAGGCCAGTGGGGTCTGAGGAGTCACCCCTCTCCATGCCCGCAGGGGTGGATGATGAACTGTCATCCTGCGGGACAACGGGGGGAGGTGGAGGTGTGTGATGTGGCACTGGCCTATCCCTAAGTACCGCCACTAACTGGCCCATGAGGTCCACAATTTGTCCCATACGGTTGTCCATGGACCTCAGCAGAAGTTGGAGCTCCAGGGCATCTTCGTGGGCCTGGCCCATTTGTGCCTGTGTTCGTTCATAGGCACCCACGACTCTGGTGATGTTAGCCAGGGCTTCGGTCACAGTGTCCGGTATTGTTGGAGTCCCACTTGTCCTCCCACCTGCCCTGCTATCACTGGCCTGTTGCCTCACCACTCTAGCCACACGTCTTCCCTCCACAGTTGTTGATGTGGGCTGGGCATCCTCTGTGGCTGGGCGAATGTTGCAGGCAAAGGTGGTAGTGGTGGTGGTGGTGGTGGCGGCACAGGTCGTTCCAGCAGGGGTCAGCGTTGTTGTTGTTGCTGATGGTGGGGGCAGTGCGGTCATGTGACCGGTTGCGCCCTGGCACACCAGATGGGCCAGCTTGGAGCTCCTCATCCAAGGAATCCAGGGACTCCGCATCCGAGTGTCCATGTTCCGGGGGAGGAGACTGGCTCTGCAAGTTGAGGTTGTTGTCCTCTGCAGTCAGTTGTTGGTCACCTGTGGAACAGAGGGTACATGGTCATTGACTTACAGCCATATGGCTTGCTGTGTTTGATGTCTCTTATTTACATGTTATGCAACACACAGTTACGTATTTCATGAGCTGAATGTCTGCACAGTGTTGTTCATCATGACATGATGTGGAGGTACATACATCTTGTTCCATGGTGTGACAAGCATTGGATGCCATGGCCAACTTGACACTCTTTGTATGGGACTGATGAGTTGTCATCTGACAATTGGCTGCCATGCAACTTGATGTGATGCATCAAGGATGATTACTCTTCCCGACAGATGTTACATATGCATATGTACTAGACATTGTCACATTGTTATCTCATGCATACCTTTGTAATGTTCTGTGCTTGTATTTATTTGCTCGACAGACCATGCCTTTTGATTGTTACTAGGGTCCTTCATGCTCAGCAGCCATGGAATTTGCACATGTCATTCTGTGCAGGGCATATTTGATCCCTGATTTTCTTACACATGGGTTTAGTTGAGTCACAGTTCTGTTTCTGTCACAGTAACATACGCATCGCTGTCTGCATTCTATCAAATGGTATGTAATTGGGGTGTATTTTGTTGTGAGGTGTGGCATTGTGTTTGCATTAGCTCAATGCTTTCGTTGAAGAACGGTGGGGTGCATGCACTGGCTGATTACCTGTACAGTTGGCATCTTTTGGGTGGACTTTCTACCACATGCTTCTGGGTGGGAGGGAGTGCTCCTTCATGCTGAGGGATGGGGCAGGGTGTGCCTGGTGGGAGTTGTGGTGCAGGCCTCCCTATTCCAAAGACACCTCCCTGGAAAGATGGCTAACTACCTGTTAGGTGTGGGTGAAGCACACAATGGCTGAGGCATGCTTCTGGGTGGGAGGGAGTGCTCCATCCTGCTCAGCGGTGGGACAAGGGGGCCTGGTGGGAGTTGTAATGCTGGCCTCCCTATTCCAAAGACACCTCCCTAGAAAGATGGCTACCTACCTGTTAGGTGAGGGTGAAGCACACAATGGCTGAGGCATGCTTCTGGGTGGGAGGGAGTGCTCCATCCAGCTCAGTTGTGGGACAAGGTGGCCTGGTGGGAGTTGTAGTGCGGCCTCCCTATTCCAAAGACACCTCCCTGGAAAGATGGCTACCTACCAGTTAGGTGAGGGTGAAGCACACAATGGCTGAGGCATGCTTCTGGGTGGGAGGGAGTGCTCCATCCTGCTCAGCTGTGTGTAGGAGAGTAGGATCTGCTTCACATGGGTACCCCCATTTTTTGCTGATGCTTCACTGTTTTTCGACTTTAGTCTGGCTGGGGCCCTGCTAATCAGAACCCAAGCCTAGCTGCTTCCTCTCTAAAATGGTTTCCATGTGCCTTAGGCACATCTCTGATTGGAATCTGGAGTGCCTTAATAAGTCCCTAGTATATGGTATACTATGTACCCAGGGCATAGGTACCTCAGAGGCCTACCAGGGGTTGCAGCATGTATTGTGCCACCCCTGGAAGGCCATCCAAAATGACACCACAGGTCTGCTACTGCAGCCTGGGTAAGGTGGTGCATGCACCCCTTACAGTGGTATAGGCTACCTATATCACTACCATTGCACACACATATAAACCTATAAGTCACTCCTATGGCAGGCTTTACCAATCCTGAAGGCAGAGTGCTTGGTTTTTATGTGAGAGGGTGCCCCTGCATGAGCAGAGCCCCTCTACAGCGTTCGGAGTCCCTCCTCTGATGCTGTTTGTAGTACAGCCTGACCATATACTCTTAAGTGCATTATATCCTCGCGGTACAATGCTAACTTTGGACTGGCTGCACCAAAACATGTCGTGTTTGGTGTCAAACATCTTGGAATACTACCCCCCCGCCAGTCCTGGCGGCGGGGGTAGCATTCCACCCTTCTAGAAGGAGAGACATGTACACACCGGGCTACCCGGTAACTTCTTTCCAGAGCCCTGGCATCACAAAATGGATGCTGCTGCCACAGACACGGGTCTGGCCTCCTGCTGCTGACTGAAACTCCGGCAGGGGAGGCCTGGACAATAGGTTTCCTGTCGAAGGGAGGTGTAACCACCTCCCCAGACAGGATAGTGTGTATTGGGGCTGGGCGGGAGCACCCTCTGGTGCTTTGAAGTCCTGCACTGGGGGCACATTTGGTGTCCCTGTGCATATGCCAGTTCAAACCGGTTGCAGGGGCTACCTGCCCCTTCTCTGGTGCGAAACTGGACAAAGGGAAATGGGTGTAACCACCCCTCTTCCCTGACCCTCCCATAGGTGGGGCCCCAGAGTATGTCCAACCCCCTAACTTAGTATAAGTATGGGACCCCAGTCCTTAGGACTTTAGATTTACCTGGACGAAACTCTGATACAGAATCCTGGACCTTCGACGCTCTACTTTAAGATTAGAGGACTGAAGAATCTCCCTTGGGGTCAAGGAGTGACTCCCCTGCTTGGTATGCACCTAAGAAGCAATTGTCCGGTCTGCATCGCCGAAGCTCCCGCCGGACACCGAAGTATTTGCATCACCAAAAGTGGATTTCCAGACTTCCCCGAGGCTGCCCTGAGTCCCCAGCAAAGCTGAGGCCCGTAGCTATCGTGGGTAACGTGGAACCGTGACCCCTGGACACCGAGCACATTTGCAAGTGCATCCTCTTCCTGGTCTCCCACGAAGTTGTGCTTTGGGCTCCGAGTATCCTCCAGCACCGACTGCACCGAAGATCACTGGCCTCCACTCCACGAGTGTCCTGTGAGCCAGCTCTAAGTGCGTCCAGTTGAGGCTCCTTCGCGGTCGCTAGTCCATTGGCTAGTGGCCCTCCCGAAGGCAACTCTTCTTCTGCTTGGGCTTCCCTGGTTGCTCCAGACGTGCCCTGACTTATCCTTGCTGGGTGAGTCCCCCAGACCTTGCTGGTCTGCATCAATGTCCTTTTTCTATTTCCACAAGACTTGCCATTGCCAAGGCTTGTTGGGTCCAATCCGGTCGCCGACACCCCTGCAATCGACAAACGTCATGGGACAGCTCGAATCCAGCTCCTGGCTGTCGTCGACGCCTCCTGGACCTCGTGGCTGAAGAGTCAAGATGACCATCAACCTACCTGAAGCACCCGACATCGGTGGGCATCTGCTCATCGCCTTCCTGGTCACTGGCTAGTGACCCAGACTCTGTCCCCTCTGCTTTCAGGTTCTTCAGATCTTTGATCCACCTTTGGATCCACCCGAACACTTTCGACTTGGTCGCCAGGAGCACTTTGCAGCAGATCGCCATTGAAAACAACGACGAAACCCGACCACGAAAGACACCTATGCACCCGGCTTCCCTGGGTGAGGTAACTCGAGTACTCTGGTGCTCCCGTGGGTATAGACTCTAGAACAACCTAGTTCTAAAGGGGTTTGCTCCAAGTCCTCCTCTAAGTGTCCTTTTTCTTTAAAACTCCAACCGCAACATTCCCCATAGAAGTCAACGGCGGCTCACGGCTGTGTTCTCACACTGCACGCGTCCCCCGTGGGTCCCCTGTGTCACTACCTTGGGTGGTTCCTTGAGGGCCAAGCACTTCTACAGGCTCTAGGCCTTGTGTCTAGCTCAATCGTGGTTCTTATACCACTTTATTGGTATATGGTTTGGTACGCCACTAGGGCTCAAACGTGTATTTGTGCTATTACTGTTGATAACTAACTTATAACTTATGTACTTCGAACTCTAGCCTCATAAAGAGACTAGAGGGGTGTGTTTAGCAATAAATACATATATTTTGAATATATACCTGGTGTGGTCCTCTTTCATTTGGTCACTCAAGAGATTATAGACTGGTAAAACAAGCTGCTTTACATTCCTTCAAGACTTAGCCTGAAGGCTGCTCTCCATAGCTACCACTAGGATAGCTTTCAATAAAGGTTGTCTTTAACCTATCTCCAATAAGGGGTTGTTTGGACTGGTGCAAGGTGCCCACTATAATTAGTGGACAGCATATACCAGGCCAACTTCTCACACTGTGGGACAAGGGGGCCTGGTGGGAGTTGTAGTGCTGGCCTCCCTATTCCAAAGACACCTCCCTGTGAAGATGGCTACCTACCTGTTAGGTGAGGGTGAAGCACACAATGGCTGAGGCATGCTTCTGGGTGGGGGGAGTAGTCCATCCTGCTCAGCTGTGGGACAAGGGGGCCTGGTGGGAGTTGTAGTGCTGGCCTCCCTATTCCAAAGACACCTCCCTGTGAAGATGGCTACCTACCTGTTAGGTGAGGGTGAAGCACACAATGGCTGAGGCATGCTTCTGGGTGGGGGAGTAGTCCATCCTGCTCAGCTGTGGGACAAGGGGGCCTGGTGGGAGTTGTAGTGCTGGCCTCCTATTCCAAAGACACCTCCCTGTGAAGATGGCTACCTACCTGTTAGGTGAAGGTGTAGCACACAATGGCTGAGGCATGCTTCTGGGTGGGAGGAGTGCTCCATCCTGCTCAGCTGTGGGACAAGGGGGCCTGGTGGGAGTTGTAGTGCTGACCTCCCTATTCCAAAGACACCTCCCTGTGAAGATGGCTACCTACCTGTTAGGTGAGGGTGTAGCACACAATGGCTGAGGCATGCTTCTGGGTGGGAGGGAGTGCTCCATCCTGCTCAGCTGTGGGACAAGGGGGCCTGGTGGGAGTTGTAGTGCTGGCCTCCCTATTCCAAAGACACCTCCCTGGAAAGATGGCTACCTACCTGTTAGGTGAGGGTGTAGCACACAATGGCTGAGGCATGCTTCTGGGTGGGAGGGAGTGCTCCATCCTGCTCAGCTGTGGGACAAGGGGGCCTGGTGGGAGTTGTAGTGCTGGCCTCCCTATTGCAAAGACACCTCCCTGGAAAGATGGCTACCTACCTGTTAGGTGAGGGTGTAGCACACAGTAACTGCCACATGGTTGTGGGTGGGGGGAGTAGTCCATCCTGCTCAGCTGTGGGACAGGGGGCCTGGTGGGAGTTGTAGTGCTGGCCTCCCTATTCCAAACACTCCTCGCTATGAAGATGGCTACCTACCTGTTAGGTGAGGGTGTAGCACACAATGGCTGAGGCATGCTTCTGGGTGGGAGGGAGTGCTCCATCCTGCTCAGCTGTGGGACAAGGGGGCCTGGTGGGAGTTGTAGTGCTGGCCTCCCTATTACAAAGACACCTCCCTGTGAAGATGGCTACCTACCTGTTAGGTGAGGGTGAAGCACACAATGGCTGAGGCATGCTTCTGGGTGGGAGGGAGTGCTCCATCCTGCTCAGCTGTGGGACAAGGGGGCCTGGTGGGAGTTGTAGTGCTGGCCTCCCTATTCCAAAGACACCTCCCTGTGAAGATGGCTACCTACCTGTTAGGTGAGGGTGTAGCACACAATGGCTGAGGCATGCTTCTGGGTGGGAGGGAGTACTCCATCCTGCTCAGCTGTGGGACAAGGGGGCCTGGTGGGAGTTGTAGTGCTGGCCTCCCTATTCCAAAGACACCTCCCTGGAAAGATGGCTACCTACCTGTTAGGTGAGGGTGAAGCACACAATGACTGCCACATGGTTGTGGGTGGGGGGAGTAGTCCATCCTGCTCAGCTGTGGGACAGGGGGCCTGGTGGGAGTTGTAGTGCTGTTTGCCTGGACACATACAGCACAGTAGATGTGGTCTACCTTTGTGATGTTTGAGGTGGTGTGGATGTAAAATCAGTGTGACCTGTGTGTGTTTTTGGGGTGCAGATGTGTGTACTTGTGCCTCAGGGATGTATCTTTGTAGTTGTGCAAGACAGTACATGGCAGTTTCATGGTATACATTAGTTGGTACTTACCACCCTCCACTCCCCCGGGTATTCCTTCAAGACTCTCTGGATGCAGTATGGCAAGCACCTTCTCCTCCTACGCAGTGAACGGTTTTGGTGGGATGGGAGGGCCTCCACCAGTCGCATCTGCCAGCTCACAGTTCTTGGCCCTCCTCTTCTTGACAACACTCTTCAGGTCATGCCACCGCCTCATGATTTCATTCTTGTTGCGGGGCACATTCCCTACTGCATTGACCTTGCCCACTATCCTTGCCCACATGGTTGTCCTTGTGGCTAATGGTGTCTGTTGGACCATGCTGCCAAAAAGTTGTGGTTCTACTCTGATTATCTCAACTACCATTACTGTTAACTCAGTGTCAGTGAATTTTGGCATTTTGTGATGTGCCATGGTGTGTGCTGTGCTGATGTTTTGGGGTGCAGTTGTGAGGGTGTTGTAGGTGGTGTGTGTGTGTGTTGTTGTGCTGGTGAGATGTGTGGTGTTTTGCCTATCCAATGTGCTGCAGGGTTGGGTTCCTTCAGGGTTGGAGTAGTGCAAAGGATTGTGGTCAGGGAAGGGGCTCGTTTTATGCTCAGCTATGTGGGTGTGTCAAGATGGTGTAATGCAGTCAGGTGTGCTGTGTGGGTTGTCCTGTGATTTGTATATTTAAATTTGCCATGGGGGTGTGTCATTGGGATGTTTCAGGTTATTGGGGGGGCAGGGTTAGTTGCTTGTGTGCATTTGCTGGCCTTATTGTTGTTTTTTTTACTTGGCCGCCATTTTTTTTGCAGAGCATCCGCAGCTATGGCTGTGCTGCAGGGCTTCCGCCGTATCTCACATTCATTACTGTTAGCGACCGCAGCGGCTGGAGACTGCGTAACGTACCGCTGTGACATCGGGGATATCATAATATCATTGGCGGTCACTCCGCGTGTCTGGCGGCGGGTTTATGTGTTTCCGCTATGTTACCTCCCGTCGTGGTTGCATTTTCACTTTCTCTGCCCTCTACGGGTGGTTTTTCGATGCCTCCTACCGCCGCAGACGGAATATTTTGGCGGTTGATCCTAATAGGGTCGGCGGGGTTTCCGCGGTACCTGCGGACGGTGATTTTCCGCAACCATGGCGGTCGGAATTTTTTCCGTCCGCCATCGTAATGACCCTCTTAGTTGCCCTTCGTTCTTTCTTCCAGTTCCAGATGAATTTAGCTACCATAGAGTCAAGCTGTATGAAATATTTATTAGAAATGTAGAGAGGTAATGCCGGAAAGAAATATAGATAGACTAAATAATTTGTCCTATGAGGGACAAAGGCAGATATATCCACTTAGCCAGTGGAGGTTTTATCTGCTGCAATTCTGAGATATAATTGCATTGGAAGCAGAGTTCTAAAGAAGGTGCAGTAGTAATACCCCCAGATACCTAGCTCTGGGGTTCTTAGCTAGTGCCCCACCCACCAGTACGAGTTGAGTTTTATGAGAGTTCAATTTATAACCGGAGATCTTGCCACATTTTAGGCCAGCTTGTTTAATGGTATTCAAAGTAGGGTTAATGCAATGTGTAAATACTAATACATCATCTGCATATACAGCAAGGGGAGATGCCAAAGGTATATTAGCCAATTTGGCAATTCTCATTTCTGATCATGCCCTTGGGCTTTTTGCAATTGGAGTTGATGTCAAAATATTATTGATTATAGAATTTCCTTTTCCCTAATTTTAGCAGTTCTGGAAAATGCTTTTGGGCGCTTAATACAAAACCCCTTGCATCTCCTGTAGCCTTTTATCTTTTTCTGCCATATCTGGACCATTTTTGGGGGACTTGAATAGTGAAGTTTTTTAAATGTATGTGTATGGAGTTTGTATTGTAATTGCAATTATATAGCGCTTACTACCCCTGACGAGGCATCAAATCACTTTTTCGGTGAGTAGCACGCTACTCTGGAACCCATAAATGATTAGTAGTGAATTAGTATAGTGAAAAACGAAAGTAATTTGAGTGGTGGATATGTTAGTCAGTTCTTTGGATTGAGAAGGATAGTGCAGAGATAGAAGAGGGAAAAAGGTTTGCATTTATACAGTGCTTGCTACCCGTGATCGGTTGTTGAAGCCTTCTTTCGGCGAGTAGCACTCTACTCCGGAACCCATCAGGGATTAGTGGTAGATTAGTATAGTGAAATATGAAATTAATATGAGTGGTGGACTTTAGTCTGTTATTAGGATTGAAAAGCATAGTGGAGGGATGTTTTGGAGCTCATAGTATTAGGTGGAGGCTTGGGATGAGTAAAAGGGAGGTGAAGGGGGAAGAGTCAAAGGGAAGGGATTAGAAAGGCTTGTTTTGGGGGATCGGAATATTAAAAGAGGTATGAGATGATGCAAGGAGGGGTAGAGTAGGGAAAAGTCTAGAAAGGGTTATTTTGGGGATCATAGTAGTGGTAGGGGGTTTGGGATGAATGAGAGAGTGGAGGTAGAGGATATATTGATAGAGTTATAGGGTGAGAAATAGGGTAGTGCATTGGAAAGAGTAGTAGAAAGAGGTTTGAGAGGAGTCAGAGAGTTGAGGTAGAGGATATATTGAGAGTGGTATAATGTGAAAATATAGAGTAGTGAACTGGATATGCTAAATTAGAAGAAATGTAATAAATATATAGATCCATAAGTACATGAAAGGTATATAGATGCATAAATGAAGGTAGTATATGTAGATTAAAGATACATTAAATAAACTCTGGCTTTCAGGTGTTGTTGTACTTGAAATTAATTTCATTTTTTTTTTTTTTTTTGTAGTTCAATAGTGAAACAATTGTAGATAAATAGTTATGATGAAAGATTTACTTATTTATGCAGTGACTTATATACATGTTAAAAACATATAATAATGTAACTCTCAGTAATATGTACATTTCTTAAGCAGAACTAATGAATACCTATATTTTTTAAAAACATAATTATTCTACACGTTTATACAGAGCAATACACATATATAGGTACATATCTATAGTACAAATGCAGCTGAGTGGTCCCAGAGAAGTAGCTCAGCAACCCCGTTGTGGTCAACTGTGTTCTTCAGGTCATCCCAGAAAGCGAGGAGGGCAGATTCTGAGCCTCTTCCTGTCATGGGCTAGGGAAAATATCTGCATGACCACTGGATAATGCATGCTGAGAGAAACACTAAAGGTAAAAGCATAGCTGCCTGCCACCCTTTAGTCACTTCCTAGCGGTATTGGGACATCTCAATATATCCACCTTCTATATTCTTGTCTTTTCTCTTTCATTTCTGAGTGATACTGGTGGTAGAGAGACAGAATATCGAGTTGGAAATGTCGACTTGCACTAATATCGAGTTTGAAATATCGAGACACAGAAATATCAACAGCAAGAATATCGTGGTCAAGAATATCGAGTTTAAGGTAAGAAATATCGTTTTTAAAAATATCGAAGTCAATAATATCGTTTGCAAAAATTAGTTGTTAAATATAGTGTTAAAAATATCGGTTTTTAGTTAGTGTTATGTATTTTAGTATGTATTTTAAATGTATGTGCTCTATTTTTTTGTCTAAGTATTGCATTTGTTTTTAATAGATGTGTTAAATTTTTAGTAGTTATTAATTTTATTTTAATTACATTTTGCGTTTTAGTTCCGTAGCGGGTTGTGGGTTTATAGGGGAATAGGGTGGGAAGTAATTTAATTTTAATACATTTATTAATATTTTTTATATAATATTTAATTAATTTTATTTTATAGTGTTAATTGTGGGACTTAATTTATTATTAAATAATTAATAATTGGCAGTTAATTTGTATTAATTAATTAATTGGTAAATATGTTAATTGTGTCATTTGTTTAGGAGCGGGTTGTGGGTTTATAGGGAATAGGGTGGGAAGTAATTTAATTATAACTAAAATATTATTTTTTCTTAATTAATATTTATTTATTTAATATTTTATACTGTTAATTGTGGGAATTAATTTATTATTAATTGTTTTTAATTGGTTATTAATTGTTATTAATTAATTGGTAATTATGTTAATCGTGAATTTTTTTAGGAGCGGGTTGTGGGTTGATAGGGAGTAGGGTGGGAAGTAATTTAATTTTAATACATTTATTAATATTTTTTATATAATATTTATTTAATTTTATTTTATAGTGTTAATTGTGGGAATTAAGGGCCCCATTACGATGGCGGGCGGATTCTGTCCGCCCGCCACCGTAACGGTAAACGGGACCGACCGTCAGAGGTGCGGCGGTCCCGCTATGGCAATTAGGATGCGACCGCCACCCTGGCGGTCGCATCCCGCACCTTTTACATTGCGGCGGGTGGTGCTGTGAGCAGCACCCGCCGCAATGTGGAATATGCATGTTGTGCATTGGCATGCACAACGTGACAGGCACCGCGCGGTGCCTGCCACCTTGTGCATGCCAATGAAGGGGGGTACCATGGGTACCCCCCAAGTGCAGCCATCCACCCCCCACCCCCCCGGGGGCCCACAATGGGCCCCCAAAGCTATTTACCATATGCCTTTCCATGGCGGAGTCTCCGCCATGGAAAGGCATACACACCGCAGGCATGCTAATATGTATGCACCGCCACCATATTGTCTGCCTTTTCCGCCCGGCCGGCAATCCGACCGGCGAAAAAGTTGCGGACGGACTTTCCGTCCGCCGCGGTACCCCTCACCATACTAATATGGCGGGGGGTGAAACAGGACATTTGGCGGGTGGATCGCCACCGCCGGGCCGGCGGTGGCAATCCGCCCGATATCCTAATAGGCCTAATAGGCCCCTAATTTATTAATAATTATTTATAATTTGCTTGTTAATTGATATTAATTAATTAATTAATTAATTGTTAATTAATTATGTTAATTGTGTCATGTTTTTTTGAAATGGGTTGTGGGGTTTATAGGGGAATAGGGTGGGAGGTAATTTATTTACTTATAATTAATTATTTGTTAATTAATGATAATTAATTAATAAAATTTAAATATGGCAATTGTGTAATTATTTTGATGTGTAAGTTGTGGGGTTTATAGTGGTAAATGGTGGGAAGTAAATTTTTTAAAATTAATTAATGATTTGTGGTAAATTGATATTAATTTATTAATGTTAAATTAGTTATGGAAATTGTGTAATTATTTTTAGGTGTGTGTTGTGGTGTTTATTGGGGTAGAGGGTGGGAAGTAATTTAGTTTAAATTAATTAATCAGTACTTGATCATTAATATTAATTTATTAATTGATAAATATTTGTGGTAATTGTTTATTTTTATTTTGTTTGTGGATTTTGGTTCTATAGGGGTAATGCTTGGTTAGTACATTAATTTTTATCTGTTTTAATGTGTTTTTAATTAATTAATATTTGTTTAATTGATAATTAATTGTGTAATTATGGAGGTACACTTTTTTAAAACTTAGATGTGTGTTGTAAATTGTGTGGTGTTATAGGGTAGGAAATAAATATTACATTTATGTAATAATTAATGTTTTTGATTATAAATAATTTCTATTACAAAATATTTATTTGTTTGTAAATTATTTTAAACATTTTTAAAATTAATATTTGCATGTAATTTTTATATTTGTTTTAACATTATAATATGTTTCTATGTTTTGTAATTTCTTTATATTTTTATATATGTTTTCTTTTTGTTTTTTCATTATCTTTTGTATTGTAGTTGATATTTTGTTTGATTTTAAATTTGAATTTTCTTCAGTGGGAATAGTAGTTTTTAGCCCTCCGCTATTCAACACTTTCCCTACTGTTGCACTAGCTGGAGTGGGAATAGTAAGTTTTACTCCTCCGCTATCCAACATATTCCCTACTGTTGCACTCGGAGTGGGAATAGTAATTTTTACCCCTCCGCTATCCAACACTTTCCCTACTGCTGCATTCGCAGGAGTGGGAATAGTAATTTATACCCCTCCGCTATCCAACACTTTCCCTACTGTACCACTCACTGGAGTGGGAATAGTAATTTTTTCTCCTCCGCTATCCAACACTTTCCCTACTATTGCACTCGCAGGAGTGAGAATAGTAATTTCATCCCCTCCGTTGTCCAACACTTTCCCTACTGTTGCACTAGCTGGAGTGCGAATAGTAAGTTTTACTCCTCCGCTATCCAACATATTCCCTACTGTTGCACTCGTTGTAGTGGGAATAGTAATTTTTACCCCTCCGCTATCCAACACTTTCTCTACTGCTGCTCGCGCAGAAGTGGGAATAGTAATTTTTTCCCCTCTGCTATCCAACACTCTCCCTACTGTTGTGCTCGCTGGAGTGGGAATAGTAATTTTATCCCCTACGCTATCCAACACTTTCCCTACTGTTGCACTCACTGGAGTGGGAATAATAATTGTATCCCCTCCGCTAAACAAAACTTTCCCTACTGTTGCACTAACTGAAGTGGGAATAGTAATTTTTACTCCTCCGCTATCCAACACATTCCCTACTGTTGCACTCATTGTAGTGGGAATAGTAATTTTTACCCCTCCGCTATCCAACACTTTCCCTACTGTTGCACTTGCTGGAGTGGGAATAGTCATTTTTTCCACTCTGCTATCCAACACTTTCCCTACTGTTGAACTTGTTGGAGTGGGAATAGTAAATTATTCCCCTCTGCTATCCAACACTTTCCCTACTATTGCATTCACTGGAGTGGGAATACTAATTTTTACCTCTCCTCTATCCAACACTTTCCCTACTGTTGTACTCGCTGGAGTTAGAATAGTAAATTTTATCCCTTCGCTATCCAACACTTTCCTACTGTTGCACTCGCTGGAGTGGGAATAGTAATTTTTACCCCTCCACTATCCAACACTTTCCCTACTGTTGCACTTGCTGGAGTGGGAATAGTAATTTTTTGCTCTGCGCTATCCACTTTCCATACTGTTGCACTCATTGGAGTGGGAATAGTAAATTATTGCCCCCGCTCTCCAACACTTTCTCTACTGTTGCACTCAATGTAGTGCAAAATGTAGGTTTAAAAAATATTGAATATTTTAGGGGCCCATTACGATACCCGGCGTAAATAAATCCGCCAGGCATGGAATCGGCAAAATACCGCCCGCATACACCGTCTGAACACCGACCACGCCATTACGATAACACAAACCGAAAACCGCCATCGGCGGAAAAATCACACTAAATACCGCCCGCCATCGTCCGAGTCGGAGTCAAACCGCCCGCCACGGACGGAAACACGCCCGACAACACAAAACCGCCCGCCCTCACGGCCGACACACCGCACGTGAAATTACGATCGCACCGCCATGAGCGCGGGAAAACCACAAATATACCGCCCGCCAGCGCAAACAACGCCGATGCCAATCGACACGGCAGAAACCATGGCGCCCACGTCCCTGCACAGAAACCATCCGCTCACAAAACCAATAGCACACAACATGGCCAATAAGTCCACACAGCAAGGCACGCACAAATACACAAGCACAGTACACATCCCGAAAACACCCCCCGGACAAACAAAAACTACAAAGGCCAGAACACCAGACACAACACACCTGAAAACAACAGACCATGAGGACACACCCACATAGGTAAGTACAAAAGCAGAACTCCCACAGACCACAACCCCTTGCAACATTGCAAACCAGAGAGGAGAGGAGAGGACACAGTGACACAGCAAGGACAGCAGCACACCACAGAAACGCACACATCACAACCACCACCATCACCAAACACCGGCACCACAAACCCCCTGCACATTACACAACACACACCGCACCAGCACCACAAACACCATGGCACCACAAAGAATGCCCAAGTTCACGCCCATGGAGCTGACGGTCATGGTCGACGAGATCATCAAGGTGCACCCACAAATCTATGGGAACATGGTCCAGCACACACCACTAGCCACCAGAAACAGAATGTGGAACCGGATCGTAGACCAGGTCAATGCAGTCGGGACCCTGCCCAGGAACAGAGTCGAAATAAACAAACGGTGGAATGACGTCAAGAGCCTGGTCAAGAAGAAGGAGGGCAAAAACAGAGAGCTGGCTGCAGTCACTGGCGGAGGGAATCCCGCGCTCTTCAAGACCTTCAAAGCGTGGGAGGAGAAGGTGCGAGTCATCATCCATCCCGAGATCCTCGCCGGATTAGCAGGGGGAGTGGAGGCTGGTAAGTACAAACTAATGTATACCAGCACACCGCTATGTACTCACATGCACTACCACCATGCCACAGCTCCCAGGGACAAACACCCCCATGTCCAGCACACAATACACAACACATCACACACACATGCAACAGACACCACCACACACAGCCCAAACAGAACAACTGTAAGATGCGTGGGGACATGTGTACACTCAGCCAGCCACGTAACCACCAACAGGTCCCCAAATATGCCAGAAGCGCCACAACGAGCACCCACCACACCCATGTGTCCGCCATAGCTGCACTAACCGACAAGTAACAGTTAAGTGGCAGGAACACAAAGTGCAGTGGGTGGGAGGGTGGACAGCCCAAGTACAAAACACACCAGGCCCCTAGTCCCACAGTACAGCAAGGAGGAGCATCCCCCACACCCCACAGCCACGTGTCAGCCACCGCAGTGCACAACGACAGCCGAAAGGTAGACATCACGGTCCACAGCAATCGGTGTCAGTGGGTGTCCAGCCACCACTACGACCCACAACACCCCCCACCCCCACAGACCTGCAACATGGAGCACCCCCGCTTAGAACCATGTGGCATCCAGTACAGTGCACGCCCGAACAACTTGCAGGTGGGAAACTGGACAGGGCTGGATCACTGGAGGCATGAGGGCCGTAACACGACCAACACATGGGACATGTCACGTAGCAGACGAACACGCAGCACCGCCCACCGTCACGAACAAGTGAACAATGTGCACACGGACATGAACCACAGACTCACACCCCACATGACCCATCACAAACACAGCAACACCCAAGGAGCCACGTCTGCATGCACAAGCCACACTGAACATAGTACCACACGGCAGCCACTGTGCAACCCATCACACACAACCGAAACACCATTGAAGTCCAGTTCATGTAGCCCCTACTGCCTGTCAACCACACACCCCACAACTACGCCTATGTAAGACAAACAACACTAGACGCAACAGAGCGGAACAACAGAAATGCACACGAACACCACTGAACCCATCAAACACACAGACACACCATGCACATACAACATACCATCCATCCCATCCGTCAGCCCCAGTCTCATGAAAGGCATGTCATCCGCACAGCTGCCACACATACAGCAGTCACGCTAAGACACATGCCCATGACCAACCATGTGCCAGAAGTCAATGAAGCGCACGACACACTGTGAGCAACAACACACAACATGGGACACACCCCCCGAGCACTGCAGTGATGCACATGGCACAGGGCAGCACGCACACCAAGGAGATGGGACAACTGCAATACGTTGGCTGGCACACAACCAACACTCACTCATAACGATGCGTCCAATGCCATGCCCAGTAATCACACCAGACAGCAAATATGCAGGCCATGTCAAGCATGCACACACCTCAAACCATGCACTGTCATGCTGCCACAACACATGTCACGTTCGGCACCCATGGCTTACAGCATGTACCCCAAAAGCATATCCCCTCCCAAATGTGAATCTGGGGCATGGCCCCCATGTTGCCATATGCGTTCCTAAGCGTTCCATATGAACCCCAAAAGCAAAGTACAAACCAGACCCAGGATGGGCCAGGAGCCCGCATACACCAGAGTCACAATGAGTAGGGGCACAGCAACACACCCATCGGCATGGCCAATCCGTCCCATGCCACATGTGCACAGCACACAGTCCCATTGCCTAGCACACGCAACTACAGATGCCACAGCCACACACTCGCCTCCGGGAAACCCATGTACGAGATTGCACGAACTGCCAATGTCAGACGACAAATACATACTGTGCCAGGTGCAACACAATGACAAATCCCATTCTCACCACAGGTGACGAACTCACGGATGCTGGGGATGGAGACAGCAGCCAGCACAGCCAGCCCACAAGCCCCCAACGAGGACACACGGATCTGGAGGATCTGACCTCCTCTTCGGACACGGACCATCAAGCAGGCCCATCTGGTGGGGCAGGGCCCAGCCGCTCCCCAGGACCCCTCCTACCCACCAACCCATCATCCAGGGCTGCTGAACAGTCCCAGCCCCCTGCTGCCACTGTCGTTGCGGCCACTCCCACGGTCATTGCGGCCACACCCACGGTCATTGCGGCCACTACCACTGCCGCAACCGCCACCATCGCCGCACCGACCACCACCGCCACCACCACCACCACGTCTTCGCTGGCACCAGCCCCAGCGCAGGTGGTGGCCCGGCCGACTGGATCCACCCTGGGAGCCACAGCGAGGACCGCGGTATGCAATGTGGCTAGTGGGCAGGCCGGTGGCAGCAGGACTGGTAGGAGGAGCAGGGTCAGGGAAACGCCAGCCTCCCCTGGGAGCCATGCCCTGCCTCAAATGGCCAGAGTCCTTGGGGCCTATGAGGAGGCCCAAGAACAATGGGTCAGGTCTGCCACAGACACGCGGGAGGTGCTGGGGGTGCTGAGGTCCATGGACGCCCATATGGGCCAATTCGTGTCCCGTATGGACCAACTCGTGGACCTCATGGGCCAGCTGGTGGTGGCGGTGGGGTCACAGGCAAGGCCAGCAACACCACCTCCGCCACCACCTGCTAGGGCGCAGGGTCGGCCAGCAGTGTCCACATCCCCTGCGACCACAGCCAGTGAGCACACCTCACCCACCACCAGCAGGTCGCCACCACACACCCCCTCCCAAACGTGGAAGGGGCCGTCCGAAGAGGAAACAGGTCTCCCGGGAGGACTTCGCACGCACCAGTCGCAAGTGAGGCAGCCAGCCAGCCTTCCGCCAGCCTGCCTTGACCAGCCACTGCATTGACTTGCTCTACGATCCCACTCCACACAGCCAGCTGGATGGCATGTGTGTGTTGGACCATGGACATAGAACCAGTGGGTACACCCTGAGCTTCACGCAGCCATGACCGACAGCTCATTGACACTGCACGCACCACTTTTGTCATCACCTTACGCACAATCACATGTCACAGTTTGTAATAAATGCACCTTTTTCACTAACTGCTGTTTGTGCCCTGTGTTTTATTTGTACGGAATACAACGGCCACCTTGGGCGGAAAGGCACCTGATGCGTGGCATGGCAATGGAATCCGGATGGCCTGTAGGGACCTAGGGGTGGGAGACAGAACAGGAGCACATTCAATGAGTGTGTCACACACCCATCACACAGTACATGTCAACAACTACAAGCAATGTACACACATCGCACAGAGCAATAGGGCACAATGCCACAGTCACCGACAGTGGCATACTACCCTGGCCATGGAGCGTTGACACACAGCACGTAGTGAACAAACGGCCACCCTGACACAGCACACACACACCTGCACAGATACAGCCACATCAGCCGTCGTACATGGACACTCACCGTCAAGTGAAGTAGCGGGCGATGAGCTGCTGCCGCACATTCCCAGCTTCCTCCTCTCCGCTGTCCTCCTCACTCGAGCTGTCCTGGTCTGCGGGCTGGGGCCCTGGTTGATCTCCGTCATCCACAATGAGGGGGATCTGCTTCCGAATGGCCAGATTGTGCAGCATGCAGCACGCCACCACTATCTGGCACACCTTCTGTGGGGAGTACGCCAGTGCACCCCGGTGCGGTCCAGGCACCTGAACCTGGACTTGAGGAGGCCAAAGGTACGCTCGACCACACGTCTGGTCCTCCCATGTGCCTCATTGTATCGATCGTCTGCTGGGGTGCGAGGATTCCTCAATGGACTGAGCAGCCATGCCCCATTCGGATACGCAGAGTCACCTGGGTGTGAGGGACACAGAGAACCGTTGCTATTCCAACTGGACAGGGGACAGCATCGCACAACAAGCACGCTACACCACTCCACATACTCACCGACAATACAGCCACGATCCTGTTGCAGATTGGCCATCAGTCGTGGCAAGATGCTGTTGCGCATTATGTGTGCGTCATGGGCCGAGCCTGGAAACTTGGCACACACGTGGGTGATCACCATGTCCGCAAGGCACACCACTTGCACATTCAGGGAGTGCGTGTGCTTCCTGTTGCGGTACAGGTGCTCAGTGGCCTGTGGTGGGACAAGGCCAACATGTGTGCAGTCAATGGCTCCCACGACGTGTGGGATTCTGCCAAGGGCATAGAATGCACCCTTCACTGCCGCCAATTCACGAGCCCTGGGGAAGCGGATGTACCTGTTCCGGTAAAGCATCATGGCTGCCAGTACATCCCTCAGCACCTTGCTGAACATGGGCTGGGACATCCCACCTCCACTGCCCACTGTGTGCTGGAATGACCCAGTGGCGAAGAAATGCATGGCGGCCATCACCTTAGCCGTGGGGGTGACAGCAGTCGGATACACCCTGCGGGGACGGAGATGGGGCTCTAACATGGCACACAGTCGATGCAGGGTTGGCCTGTCCAGCCGAAACTTCCTGATAACCTCTGTATCGTCCATGTCCGCCAGCAATTGGTATGGGCGGTCAATGTTCGGTCTCCGCCTGGGGAAAATGGCAGAGGACACATGTCAAAGCAACACGACACATAGCAATTTCGCATACACATCACTGACATGACTGAGCAAGCACATGTGCCACAGCCCAGCTGTCAAGCTGGGACGGCACGGCCACAATACACTTACACAGGTCTCCCAACAATGGCAATGGCAAGTGAGACATACCACTGCCATGGTCATGCACATGGGGATCTAGGCCCCAATGACTTGCGGGGCGTGCTGATGGGGACTGACTGCATATTCGTCAAGCGGCAACGCCACGGCGACATGAGTGTCTGCTGAGCATGGAACTGCTTCCGAGGCTGGATGAGTATGGCACACGACGACGACGATGTGGGCACGGGCTGAGCGGCCAATACAAGTGGGACCTGTGGCACGAGGGGAAATGAGACAGTAGTAGGTGTCAGCACTGCACCCTATGTACAGCACTGTACGGATCACAGCTCCCGAAACATTGACAGGTGTCCACATTGACAGCCCCATGCCAAGACGGCTGTGTGCTTGCAGTCACACGTCACAGGTGAGAGGTTACATTGCACGTGCCAGGTGGCAGACGTACATAGTGGGAGCTGGCATGTGTGTGCATGTGTCTCCTGTTCAGGATCCACCAGATGGGCGCTGACTCTGTACTGACCATTGGACACAGCATGTTCCGTGGAAGGCTTGTGTGTGTGGGATGGTGGCACTGGATGTGCCTCCGTTGGGTGGGGGGCCATGCACAGGGCGGGTACGTCGATGATTGCGCATTGTTGGTCACGGTGGGTGCACCTACTAAGATGTGTTGCCCTGTGTTCAATTCCTATGTCCGCATGATGATGGACTGTGGATGTGGGCAGACTACACATTGGTCGATGTGCTGACTATATGCATGTGCCTTCACACCAGGCACCGCTGCCCCTGCACATGTGACCCCTGCTGGACTCGCTGCTGAGTCTGTGGAGCTGATGCACCTTCTGTGCGTGGGGCGGACAGCTCTCCTCACTTCCCTCATTGCGCATGTCATGTCTTTGCCGCAGGTGACATGGATCATGGAGGGCCCACATGTACGCGTGGGTAGGCTACACATGATTGTTCACTGGTCGCCACCCCCAGTCAGTGTTTCGAATGGGAAGGTTGTTGTGCTGGTGGTATATTCGATGTGGCGGATGGGCGGGCCTAGGTGCGGGCTTACATTCCGGACATGGGGGGTAGTTGGATTGGCGACTAGTTGCAGTGCACACGGAACACGTCTCTTCCTTTCCACATCTGGGACATCCCTTGTACTACTTGACAGTGATACGGTCATCTTCGCCCCAGCCCTCATGTCCTCCCCTCGCCCCCCAATATGCATGCTCACCTGCGAGGCTAGCGCTTGCACAGGCAGCCCCAAGCTCGCACCAGGGAGGGCAAGGAGTGTATGTGTGGGTCCAGTTGCACGAGTGGGCTGTCTCAGGGTATGATGTGTGGCGGGACGCCGTCCACCTGCGTGGTGCCCCCAATGGAGACCCGGCCTGCATGGACTATGCATCACAGTCTTCGCCTTCCGGATCCGCCACCTGCGACACCCAGTGGCTGTGGCTGCCCTTGCGGCCAGGCCGCGTCCGTCTGTGACTGGTGGCCCACACATTCACTCTTTGGCCTCTCTGGGGAGGGCTCGGGGGTGGTGGCGCACGCGCTTGCACTTAGTCGCAATGGCATGTGGCGTGGTTGGTATGATGGGCAATGGATGGGATGGTGCGAGCCACCTCCCGTGACGTCAGTGCTGCTCGTGCTGTGGTGCGTCCCCCTACACTTCCATTTGACTTTGTGCCATGCTAGATGTTGAGGTTCTATTGCCTGCGTGATATGACCAGGAGGAGCGCGAGGAGACCTCTCACACACCATGCTCCACTGCCATCCCGTGCCCTGTATCGCCTGTGCGGATTGACTATGTTGGGGTTACACCTGGTCGACTGGGGCTGTGTGTGCCTTGTCAAGGGGCATGGCGGGCGCACAACAGGATCCTGCTTGTCCACGGAGGGTGGGCTGACGTGTGCGCCTGGTACCGCTATGTACGTGTTCCCGGCTGCTGTGCACACACGTGTTCACTCCCCCCGACAGGTGTCCTCTCACAATGCCCAGGGAAGCGGTGGTGTACTGTTCATGACCCCTCCCAACACGGCGTGCTCCAACTTGGCATGTGCGCATCTACCCGTCGCACCCACCCACCTGAGCACTGCGTCCATACGACTTCACACGACACATGTGTGTCTTCCACAGTAGTGCTACTCATTTGCGTTGACATCCAATACCAGTGGACTACATGGTCATGTCACGACTGCCGTGTACTTCACATACTCTCATCCTCTCTCATTCGTACTTGTGAAATGAGTCAGCGGAGACAGTTCTGGTTTCAAACATTATATTGAGTCTTCTGTCCTCTGTGATGCAGTATAGTGGACACTACTGGCAGCGGAATACATGTTGAGGATATACTGAGCATGATAACAAATGGGATAGGGTGTGGGGTTACATCTGCTTGGCCAAGGCTGTGCTAATGTACATTTACGTATAGCTGCGGAGCTGCGGACTTTGACACAGACGGTATACATGTAGCCTACCAGACCGCTCGGCATCATGGGCACAGTCCATCTCAGTTCCATGTGACAGGTTTGCTGCGGTTGTTCCTCATGCACGCGTGCATGTGAGATGACATCAGGGCATGTGCTTGCGTGCATGCAGCGGCGTGCCACTTGTTGTTGCACTGTGGTGGTTACTGGACATGTCACAGTCACTGGGGTCGTGTTGTTGTTGTATGCACTTGTCGTCCATGCAAAGGTCCTGGTATGGGATTCCCGGGGCGGGGGTGGGAGGGGTGCAGCACCCACAGACTCCAGGCGACCTATTCATGTCCACTGAGCGGTGTGTGTGTCCATGTGCGCTGGATCCATGTCGTGTCCTGGTTGTTCGTGCAGTTCCGTCCATGTGGGTGCGATGCACAGAGCCCATGCCACTGCCTCCCACGATGCATGCGGTGTTCCTGGATGTGATGGGGAACAGTGTGCATGTCCCGGTCATATCCGATGTCATGGCGATGTCGTTGATGGTGTGGTTACAGTTGCCGGTCGTTTGGTATGGCTGTTGTGGTGGTGACTGGCCAGTCCGTGCGGAAGCTGAGCATGGGTGCGGGGTTGGACTTCATAGGTCACTCGGGGAACCTGCGTTGTGGTCCGACGTATTTACAGGTTGTCAGGTATGCGATGCCGTCCAGCAGGGCTTCCATGTCATTGGTGGTGTACATGTTTGCCAGCCAATGAAGCGGATGGTGGCTGTCAAGGTGTTGTTCGTAGGTTGTCCCTTGGAGGACCATGATGGGGCATGCTGGGTGACATTCGATGTAGCTGTTCTCGATGATCCGT
This sequence comes from Calotriton arnoldi, assembly GCA_963921515.1. Taxonomy (NCBI): domain Eukaryota; kingdom Metazoa; phylum Chordata; class Amphibia; order Caudata; family Salamandridae; genus Calotriton; species Calotriton arnoldi. Next base: position 167,488 of record CAWUFW010012090.1, read on the forward strand.
CGTGTGGAGGCACAGTGGTTCCATTTCAGTGCGCGTGCGATGTTGGCCACATACGCCATGCCCCCATAGGCAGAGCAGGCCCTGTCGTGTGCGTCCAGAGGGAGGAGTAGTGGTAGCAGGTCCGCCTTCAGACATGCCGGGTTGGAGAGGCATATCTCGACGGGATGCTGGTAGGGACACCTCCGACAGTAGAAGACGGGCATGACGCAGCTGAACAATGTGATGCGGTAAGTCAGTCGGTAACTTACGTTCAGCAGGGACAGGAGATCGCATCCCAATGTATGTATCGTGTTGGTTTGGTACAGCTTGAGCTGTTCGGCGTAGTTGGGTAGGTGTGTTGCGGTTGCCATTTCGCAGCGGTTCGTAGAGGTGGCGTGCTCCGGCTGTGTGTGCAGTCTGCAATGTGCACGCTCCGGGGTTGCTGTGAGCTCTGTGTAGTCGTGGGGAGACAGGACTTGTGTTCTGTTGGCTTGTTTGGAGGACACGGGCCCTCTTCCCACATGCTTCTCAGACAGTTCAAGGTCGGTGCTGTGTGACTCCTTCCAATGAACTTGCATGTGGCCGACATGGGGGAGTGTTTTCTTCTTTCTTCCCCGTCCGTTGTGTGCTTCTGTGATATGCGCTATCTGCCCTGTGGTCGGTCTCCTCGGCATGCCTGTGTTGGTCTATTCTTGGACAATGGCTGTATTCACCGGCTTCTGTCGTAGGGCTGTGGTTTCGGTGTTGGAATGGAAGGTCATTCAGTGCTGTCTGCTCTCCCTTGTGTGGGCGGCAGGCTGCCTTTCCGCTCTGCGTTGGGCCTTGTGTGTGGATGTAATTCTTGGGCCACCTGTTGTCGGTCCCCGTGCTCTTTGGTGTTCCGTTTTATATGTCTTGTTCATATGTGCAGGGTGGTATGGGTTTTTCAGTGTGGTACTGGCGTTCCTCTTCCCGAAGGGGCCCTGCTTCTCCTAGTTGGTGTTGCCGCCGCTGTGTGCTACGCCATGTTTGTTACACTGGGGTGTGTCCTGCTGTTGCGTGACTTCACTGACATGTGTGCGTCGGTTGTGTGGCGTTGGGTGTTGTCCGTGATTTGGGCGTTGGGGACATGTCTGTGGCAGGCCTGTCACGTGTCATGTGCGTTCGGGGTGGGGCTGATGTGTGTGCTGCTTGGTTGTGTCCCTGTGTCTGTGTGCGACGCATGCATGGCGCTGCGGTTGGCCTCTGCGTTGTGCGCATGTGTGGCGGCGTCATCGGCGCTTTGGGGCCGTGACGGGGTGGTTGGTTCCTAGTCCCAGGTGGTGTGTACACATGTGTTCCGCGATGTTAGGATTTGGCCTGTGTGTCATATGTGGATGCAATGGTGGATGTGTAGTGTACACGCGCTGGTGGGGGGTTGTCCGCTTTTTCCGCCCTTGCACTGTGTGCGCTGTTTGCGTGCACTTGTTGTGTGTGTGCCTACCTGCGTCTCCGCGGTACGTTGCGTCCTTGGTGGTGCATCAGCAGAAGCATGGGGAGGGCCTGCAGTGCTGGATTCATGCTCGGGATGCCGCTTCTTCGTTTTCCGTGCTCTGCGTCCGTGTTACCGCCTCTCTTTCACGTGCGGTGTCTCTTAGCCGTGGGAGCCGTTTGTTTGCGGCATCGTAATTTATACGCCGGGCGGGACGTGTTTCGTCGGACGGTGTGTGTCAGTTGTGCTGCGCCGCTACGTGTACGGGCGCACTTTGATGGCGGACGGTGTTGCTGGCTTGCCGGCGGTGTTTGGCCTACTTTACGCATCGTAATTGGACGGGCGTGTGGACTGCTGCGTGCCGGCGGTAACTGGTGGTTTTTGCATCCGCCAGCACGGCGGTTGTGCTTCCGCCCGCCATCGTAATGAGCCCCTTAATATTTTAATTTATATTATTTTTTTTGTATTAATTTTTATGTTACAGGTGTATGTATGTATATATATATATTTATTTATAATTTTTAATATATTTATAACATTTTAAAATTAATTAAAATTATTATTTATTAATTGCTTTTAAGTAAATATATATATTATATTTTATATATGTATGTTTAATTTTTTTAAATTAAATGTATTACTTATAATTGTTAACATTTACAAATAAATCTAAATAATTTTTTTAAAGTTAAATGTATTATTTAATTTATTTTACAGTATTTTTTATACATATCAAAAACAATATTTTGTACATCGATATTTTTTACAACAATATTTTTTTTCTCGATATTTTTGTACTTACCATTATACAGATAGGAGGTCGATATTTTTGACAACAATATTTATGTCCCGATATTTGTGTAAGTCGATATTGTGGTGGTCGATATTCTGTCAGTGATCCGATACTGGTATTCTCTGTTCTTCTACACAGGCGTGCATTCTGTCTCTCTTATCCCTTTTCCTCCTCCCCATTTATTGCATTACCTAGGTTAACACCCAACTTTTTTTTTTTATTTTAACAACTGGGTATTCAATGGCTAGGCACCATGTTGCAAAAATATTTTAAATATGTACTAATATGAATGTAATAATATGAAGTATTGGAGTAGAATGTTATTACAGTTTTGGACATCCGATTCAAATGTTAAGCCATGTAATGTAAGGAATGTTTAATGAATTAGCAAACAATTTAGGAAGTAAAACAAAATCAACTGCGATTTGCCTGACTAGCAGCAATTTGAAGATGCTCAGTGAGATTTTCATAAAGCTAACAAGAGGATCAGATTTAGGATCAGTGCTAATTGCATTCTCAATTTCATTACCTAACAAGACTTAATTATTCACAGTCTTATTATTTAAAAAAAAAAAAACGTATTTGCAATTGGAAATTTAACACAAGCACACCATTGTGAATTTATTGTGGAATGGACTTCTGTATAGCCCAACCATTTGCCACAAAATGACAAATGAGCCAGCCCACAGTTTGGTCCCTCTAAATGCAAAACAACACTCATGTTAGTCAACCTGGAACCCTTTGGCATTACAGTACAGATGGCTATTAAATGTGTTGTCCCTCTCCGTAAAAGACATTGCACAAATGCAGAGATAAAAGCCCTATCGGATAAAGTGGGTGTGGGTGTCAGGGCCATCCTAGAGGCCCCCGGGCAAAGCAGTGCACTGGGCCCTGCCTGCACAACCACTCACAGGAATAAAAATGTTAAACGGAAATTTACTGTTAAATTCTGGTCTGCATGGGGCCCCTATGCTCGTGTTGCCCCCGGGCAACTGCCCAGGGTGGCCATGCGTTAAGATGGCCCTGGTGGGTGTCTCCAAGCATATGAAGGCTTATCTTTGCCTTGCATCTACCCAGTATTACACAGATGCAGTCACAGAGGTAAAAGGGCCCTAGAGGCTCGCGCTGCGTGCTTCTGCATCGATGGAGCACCGTGAGAGCGCCAGCATGGTATCCATTAGGAAGAGGAACAGAGGAGCGCTGGGACTCTGAAGGCTCCTCCTCAGAGGGAATACAGACGTCATGGCCCCTTGGGCATGCCCATGAATTTCCAGTAAAGGCTAGCTAAGAGCATACTTATAAACACACTGATAGTGCGCAAGTAGTCACGTTGTCAATGTCTGCGCAGACATAGTACTCTAAGGGGTAGCCTCTAAGGGGTTCCTGTGGCCCCACATAAAGTAGGGAGGGCCTCATAAAGGGTTGTGGGAAAAAGCCGAAAGAATGGAGCAATACGTGTTATGCAGCTCTGTTTTTCTGAGCAGTGCATTTTTCAAGAAACTGTTTGGATATGGAATGGGGCTGTACAGTCTTGCTTTGCAGCTGCACAAAATGTGGTTGTGAACCTCTATAACAATCGGCCATGGTAATCCAACCAGGAGACATTATTATAGATTTCATAAAATATATGTCAGTCACTTAAAGTGATAGCAGGAAAATGAAATGTGTAAATTAAAAATACACATAGAGTTGACCACTTGGGTTCGTATTAAATCGCTGTAAATTTCTTGATTCAATTATTTAAAGAATGCTATTGTGTTTTGTATACTGTTTTCAGCATGGAGAAACACCAGAATCCATGAATTCTATTCACCAAAATACGTGTTGCTTTTCTTTTATTCTTGTTCTCCTATGCAGAAGAAAAAGTGAATGTAAGTGGAGAGAGGAAAAAATCTTTTTGTTAACCTTGTTTCCAAATCCAACAATTTTTCATTGGCTCTATCAAACACAAAAGGAAAGCGAGCCGGCATTCAGAAATATTTATGAGAACTGACTGCAATATATCATCGCATGCTGTTACAAATGACAGGAACCAGACAATAGTCCCAACATGGCGAGCCAGGCCTTTCTTCTGCTCTTTCCGTAGCAATTAATTTAAATCAGAAGCGTTTGCAAATGTATAAATATTTGAAATCATCTACAATGGCCAATAAAAAAGGGCATTTCAGGGAAAAAATGTTGAGAAAGAGACAAAAAGGCAGGTTCCCCAGCAGCCTTTCGCCTTTCGCCTTTTAGTCCTGGAAAGTTTTGTCTCTAAAGATTTCACTTTTGGACAGCGAGGCAGATCCAATATTAACAGAATAGGCTTTTTGAAAAACAGTCATTTGCCTTCCTTCATTAGAAGCAAGTTTGCGCTTGAATGTTTAAAAAAGTAGGGCCCGGATTTACAAATACTTTGCGTCGCGTTTGCGTTATTTTTTTACGCAAACCAGACGAAAAGAGTTAGGTTGGGTGTATAATCCAACACAAGTCAAGAATTGCTTTGGACTGTAACCAAAAGTAAGACAAAGCTGCTCCTTGCTCTGCCGTAAGTTACTTTGGGGGTTATTAGGATGGCGGGCGGACTTTAGTCCGCCCGCCACCCAAGCGGTGCTGGGACCGGCCGCCAGACGTGCGGCGGTCCCGCACCGCTGGTTAGGATGCGACCGCCACCCTGACGGTCGCATTCTGCAATTTTGACATTGTGGCGGGTGCTGCTGTAAGCAGCACCCGCCGCAATGCCAAATTGCCATGTTGTGCATTGCCATGCACAACGTGGAAGGCACCGCGCGGTGCCTGCTACTGTGTGCATGGCAATGTAGGGGGTACCATAGGTACCCCCCAAGTGCAGCCCCCCACCCGCCCACCCCACCCCGGGGTCCTGCAACAGGCCCCCAAAGCGATTCCCCGCCAGCCTGTTTGAAAGTTGAAAACCTCCATCAGGACAAAGTTGCAAGCCACGAGCCCAGATAGTGTCACTCAGAGGTCCCGCTGAATAGGAGCCGATGCTTAAGAGAAGAATGTAGTCGGAGCTAACATGAAGTCAAGCCGACCAGTGATGTACCTTGGGCGGATCGGCTGGCAGGTAGGTCCTGGTCTTCTGTTGGTTCTTCTTGCACTTTTGATGAAAATGTTTCTGAGTCCCAACTTTTAGGATTAGGCAGGAGCAGCAATCCTAATACCACTTCTAAGGGTCCAGGACTTAGGGGGCACCGCTTTGGGGGCTAGGATCAGTCCAGCGGAGGTCAAGTGAAGGGTTCAAGGTCTCTGGAAGCTCACACAGGAGGCCAGCCAACTAGCCTTTGGAGTCACTCTGATAGTCCTGGGTTCACACAGCAAGCCAGGCCTCTAGCAGCCGGCAGTCCTCTGGGGACAAGGCGGGCCTCAAGCAGTACGGCAGTCCTCTGATAGCAGCAGGGCAGTCCTCTGGAGAACAAAGCAGACCTCAAGCAGCAGGGCAATCTTCTGATGGTCCAAGCAGTCCTTTTGAAGTCTTCCAGAGGCCCAGGAGTGTACTGAAGTGTTGTTTTGAGGGTCCAATATTTATACCTGGTGCAGTCTTTGAAGTGGGGAATCTTTTAGGTTATCGCCACATCTGGTTTTGGAAAGCTCTTCTCTTTCCAAAGCCAAGACTCCAAGAAGTCTTGGGTGACAAAAGACTAGTGCCAGCTTCCTTTGTGTGCACTGAAGGCAAACCCTTTGAAATGTAAGTGGGGCAGGAAACAGCTCGCCCCAACCATCATGGCAGGATGGCCCATCTTTGTCTCACTGTCTTGGAGGAATACACAAAGCCCAATAGATAAGTTATTCAAAGTCATTTGAGACAGGACACTGGCAGCAGGCACCAAATGGTTAGGGCCAGAAAATGCCAACTTATGAAAGTGGCATTTTCAGACTTGTGACTGAAAATCCAACTTTACCACTAAAGAGGATTTTAAATTAAATTTCACTTAATTGAGTCTAAACGTGACATTTCTACCTGCTTACAATCAAAAATTAGCACATTAAATTTAATAAGGTAACCCAATGGTACTCTACGGGAGAGGTAGGCCTTACAGTAGTGAAGATATGCCAACAAAAGCTAATACAGAAAACAGGAGGGGTGAAGGCAAAAGGTTTGGGGGTGACACTGCAGAGAGTTACAGGTCCAACAGTTATTTGCAAATAAACTCAAGTAAAATCCCCTCTAGAATGGAAGACAAGCCTGGAAAACTAGACATCCTCATGTAGTTTCTTGAAAAAAATCAGGAGAGTAACCCCAGTGCATTTAAACTACATTTTATAAACTCAAGGGACAAAGAATTTGTGGAAAGCTGATGTGTGATAAGCTAGTGCTCCATTTTTTCCTGGGCTTTCCCCTGCCCCCACTGGAGGCACAAAATATAGATATGATAAAAACCATTGGGAGCAGAGGGGAGGGGGCGGGGTACACAAACACACATGCATTCCCACATCTGCAAACATTCTCCCTCCATTCACAGCACATACACATGCACACACACATTCACAGCACACTCTCACAAATACACATACATTCATACATACACTCACTCACGCACACATCAAACATTAACAAATAACACTAAGGGGGCCACAGCGGTGATCTCGGGTGGCAGGAGGGAAGCCTCAGTGGTTCCAGAGCATTGGGATTCCTGTCTCCTCTCATTGACTGACTTTCAGCCAATGGGAGAAAGCAGCAGTCCCTACCTCATCACAGAGTGGGATGGGGGCAGTGAGACTGCTGACCCAAACCCTCTCTTTGATGAGCCGCACTGATAGACACTTGGCCTTGGGCATATCAGGGCTTGAATCTGAAGTGCCCAGTTCCAAGACTATCACTGATGCTTCCCCCTCATCATGCGAGGGAGGACCACAAAGAGCTTTATCTGGCTCAGAAGTCATGCCCACAGGGCCCTAACATCTTCAGCTCCACAAAGTTCAGCTCGGCCAGCCAGGCGCCTGTGCATTTAGTGCAATTACAGCACCTGTCTGCCTGAGCTGAAAAAGAAGAGTTGACCTTTGCTCAGCCTGCCAAACACCATTCACGTTGGAAACAATTGGGGAGGCAGGGCCTCTCCGCCCTTAAGAATGGGCCGCCGCTGACGAAAACATGTAGGTTATGTTTGTATGTTAAAATGATATTGAATTTTGCCAGCGGTGATTGGCCAGCCATAAGTGTTGGTGTATACAAGCAGGATGGTAACAGAATCAAGATAGTTTTGGCAGCAGCGATTACACAACTAAAATGTAGCATATGAGCAAACAGAGCATTATATTGGTGTATATATTGTATATGCCCCTAGAGGCAAATTTGTACCTATTAGAACAAAGTACTAGCTAAAATATGTATATATATACATATATTACTGCAAAACGCCTCCATTCTCAAAGAAGCTGAATCAGCACTCCGTAAGTTTGTAAATCTGACTTATTTATTCAGAGTAAAACATCTATGCGTTTTGGCTGTTACCTCACGGCCTTGTTCACGATATATATATACATAGGGGAGATAACATGTAATTGTGCATACCTGAGCAAAGGATGAATGCAGGCATTGCCCACTGACTATTCCAGGCTATGTCTGGGGAAGATGCCAAATGTTCCTAGAGATGAGGCTCCCCGGATGGTTACGTCCTCTCTGCCCGCTGTACCAGGCATGGTACCCTTTTGTAGTGATTCTCATATTGTGAAAAATTGTGTGAGGAGTCTTTGTTGTCATAGTATATGGTGAAAACAGAAGCGTAGACCTTTCTGAAGGATAATGACCTATACAGCTTTCTGACATATTATGCTTATCTTATAAAAGATGACAACATTAGGGATCACTAATATATATCTGTATGCAGCACATAGCACATAGTTGCATTAAGTAAAAAAATATATGCTTTTAATAAGCACTTAACATAACATTTTTATCATCGTGAAAAAGCAAATATAGAAATAGCAACAGTAATAACTCAAAGGTCAAAAGTTGGGTGCTGTATGTCAGAGGTCACACAGACTTTGAATAATAGGAAATATTTATAAACCAGAGGAAACTCCTTGCCTTGATAGAGATCTAGGGAAAGTATTCCAGAGTATTACACCAAACAGCAGGAAGTTATACTCATATAACTCATATAACAAGGCCCTGCCATGATTCCTGTTTTCCAGTGGAGCCCTTTCACCAGGGCGTCATGCCTGATCCTACCGACAAATAATATTGGTAGAAGGGGCATCCCTGTCGCATACATCTGTGAAAAAGGAGTTTGCAGACATTATGCTCACCATAACTGCTGAAATTGGTTCCTTTTCAAGGAGTGTCACCTTGCCCAAGAAACTCGGGCCAAAACAATGTTTTTGAAGAGCTTGTAATAAAAAGCACAGCTCTAAATACTAAATAGCTTTTCCCATCTTTAAGTATCAGACCACAGTAGGTCTTCAATTTTCAAGAACCATGTCCAGGCAGCTACAAAGGCATTGCAGATTTAGTCAAGTGAGCTGATTTGAAAGGAAGCCTCATTAATCTGGGTGAATCAAGATGGCATGATGGATAGCTACAAACTGCATTCTATGAATTTGGCATTTCTCAGTAGATTCATCATGCTCTGTGAGTAATTAAGCTAGTGTTACAAAATTGAACACATAATTTTCCAAGTTTGCTTAACATATCTAGAAGCTTTGTACTAATTTGCAATTTCAAGAGCTCCATCTGGAGTCGGTTGGGTCCATGTTCCCTGCAAACCATGATTAATGCCTCCTATAATGCCACCTGAGAGCCTATCTTGCCCTCATGTTGTTGAATGAAGGGTGTTCTGACTGTAATGGGGGAAATATTGGTAGCTGTAACTTCCAGGAATCTATCCTCCAAATACCATCTTCTTAAGAGAAAATGCCCCTTTTTACATGGTCACACAAATTTTCGCCCAATGTATGTGCTGTGACCCCTAAAACATATAACAATCGGCTTATCCCTGATTGGCATAGTTAACTCTTGTTTCAGGCCATAGTATAAAAACTACATCTAATTCATGGATAGTAAAATGTCAACAGTGGACTACAGCACTTATTGTGCTATCCACTAATGTGACAAGGACATTTTTGTTTCAGACCTACCATTGTTGCCTGGCTGCCACAGTTTAAACTTGCAATCTAACCTGCCAAAATAACCCTTTTCACAATCGAAAACCTTTCTTTTTAAATGTTAATGTCACCACAAAGTATGTATTTAAAGGTTGTATACATAAAAATGTACTGTTGGAATGTCCCTACAGTGACACGTTCTAAAACCTATTTTCAATTTAGAAGGCTCTGGCTGTCCAATGAGGAAAATCAGTGCAGATGAATCAATTAATTTTGCCATTTCTGGTTTTGGAGAAGCTAAAGACATGGTTCTACCACTATTCTTAATCCACCTCAATAGTGAAGTCAGAATTGTAACAAATATTTAGGGAAAGTATCCTTTAGAAAGCTACCTTTTCCCTTCCTGAAGCTCCTGGAGGCTAATTTGCATTAACCTGCCAGCAGCTGTCAGTGCTTAATCTTAATGAAGCTTGGAAAAAGTGCCCCTAGAGTGGGGCAGTGGCTTAGGCCTGGTGAAAAGATGGCCTAGGGCGAGGTATTTGACACGTGCCCTCCCAAGCTGAGGCGAGCAGGTTGGAGTGTGCAGGGTGCTAATTTAATTCAAATGGACAAGCGTGAGTCCTGTCCATTCATGTCAATAGTATGGGAAAGCTTGAGGAATGGGAGCCTGTGATCCTTAGACCCTCTGAAGTTGATTGGTCACCAGCCCAGTGGAGAAAAGCAGCTAGTCTCAAAACTGATTTGGTGTAGCTGAGGAGGAAGGAACTGCCCATTTGCTAAAACACACTCCTGGCTGCCCACAGGCTCCCTTCAGGGGCAGAGGCCCTATGCCATCTTGGATTTTCCTTAGAAGGTGCAATCTGGGATAGTTTGCAGTAAGACAAACAGAATGCTCTGCAAAAGTGGTAAAGGGGTGTGTGTCCAAGATGGCGGCGGAGTAGGTCGCAGCCTTCGGAGCTCCGCCAGACGAGCAGGCCAAGAAGCCTGGGTGCAGCATGGGAGGCGCCCGAGACACGACTGCCTGGTGGCCCGAAGTGTCCTGCAGCCCCAGGCCCCTGTAGATCTGGTGGCGGTGGCTGCGGGCCTCCGGCATAGTCAACTGAGCGGTGTGGAGTAGCGGGGCTGGGCCTCAGGAGCGAGGTCGGGCCTCAGCTGGAAGCCTACGCGGAGGGTCTGAACCGGGGGCGAGCGGTGGCCGCCCCCTGGCACCAAAAGCATGAGTGGAGGGTGGGAGTCGGGAGCTTCAGGACAGTGCACCCGCTAACAATATAGGAGAAGCAGCGTAGGCCCCGGCTCCCCAGACCTGTCACTGAAGACAAGGGCGAGTTGAGGACCGATCCCTGGCATGGTGCAACACCGGGGCTGAGCAGCTGCTGCGCCAGCCGGGACTGGGCCCACTCTGCAAAACTGGACTGGTTGCCTTATGTGGGGCTGTTGGGGGCAATGGGCCCACATACTTTTCGGTGGCTCGGTGGGCTACCCCCTGTGCTGACACCCATGCCATCACAGTGCCTCCCCCGGGCCTGGATGGTGGGCTAGGGGGGCCTCCAGCGACTGGGACATTGGCCTGTGATGTCATTGCGGGGGCCCCTAGAGACAGCCATTGCTGGAACAGTGGCCGGCAAGGGACTAGAGTGCGCGGCGGCGTGCCTTCTGAGGTCTGGAGGAAGTGGACCAGCCTGTCCCCGGAATTCTGTATGCTGATCCCTGCCCCCAGTTAGACTACCCTTTGAGGGGTGGCGGTGTTCACGAGGTGGTCCCTGCATAATAGTTGGATGCCTGGTGGGGGGCTTTCCCCTGTGCTGATGCCCACATTGCCACCATACCGCTCTCTGGGCCTGGATGGTGGGCTTGTGGAGGATTTCGACAGTGACAGCGGCCCGGGGCGAGCTTACTGGGGCTCCTAGATATGCCCACTGCTGGTGGTGAAGCCTGCAGGGGATGAGGGCGCTTGGCAGCTGCCTTCTGTGGTCCAGAGGGAGGTGGACAGGCCCGTCCCCAGAAGACTTGTATGCTGATCTCCGCTCTAGGTGCGGAGCGATGGGGTCCATTAACTAAAACTCAAGTGTGGAGTAGACAGTGAACCCAGGTGGAGGCGCGGTTCATGGATGTGCTGCAAGGCAGCGGAGGGGAAGAGGGACTGTGCCCTTGTTTCGCGTGGTGTTCTCCCCACTGAGAGAATCCATCGCCAACTAGTGAAGCAGGATACAGGGCCCCAGTGACCTGCGCCCCTGAGGAGTATCACTATTGGCCGGTGAGCAGATATGTTGACCCATCGGACCACAAAGAAGGACATGTCGGTGAAGGATATGTTCACCAAGACTTTCACAAAAAGATTGGAGGCAGCCCCGGGATTTGGGGACCCGGAGGCAGCGGGGGGCATCCAGGTGCGAGGGGTCGGGGGGTCGGGGGGATGACTCCCCTATTACTAAATTATTCCTTGAGCGGCTCTTCGAATCCCTCCGCGGAGACTTTGCTGAACTCAAAACAGGACATGCCACTGATATTAAACGGATCTGTCAAGGTGTCGAGGTGCTGGATCAGAGGGTGACCTCGCTGGAGCATAATCAGGAAGCTAGAGAGGAGGAGCTGGAGGGTCAATCTCAGGTACTGCTGAAGCTGCGTGATCAGAATTCAGAGCCCCGGTATCAACTGGAGAACAGAAGTAGATGCTCCAATATCAGTATTAAGGGAGTTCCTCAGCAATCAGTCACGAGCAACCTGGAGGACTTTGTGGTTCGCCTCTTCATGCACGTAGCACCATCTCTTCAGGAGCAGGACATTATCCTTGACCGCACCCATCGTGCGGGAAGGCCAGCAACCGGGCCGAGTCAACCACAAGATATACTTACCTGTCTCCATTATTACCAGCAGAAGGAGGTCATAATGACAGCAACATGACACTTGAAAGACATCGAATTCGAGGGCCTCTGGATCTGGTTGTAACAGGACCTTTCACCAATCACGCTCCAGCGACATAGATCCTTTAAACCTCTCACGGACTTCTTGCAGCTCCAAAAAATTCAACACAAATGGAGCCATCCCTTCCGTCTCCAGTTCGTCTGGCGAGATGAGGTCCGAATGATCTGCACTTTGGACGAAGCCCGTAGTTTGCCAGACATCCCGAAACTTGGAGACGAGGGGCCATCTGGGTCACCTGCTCGAGATTCTGAGAAAGGAAAGCAGGGCTTCCGCTGCTCTACAAGAAGAAGAAAGAAAATCTTTGGCAAACCTGCGGAAGCTGATAGCCGAGAGGAACATTCAAGGCTACTCTGCCATCTTCAGCAGAAGGAAAGTTTAAGTGGCTCTCTTCACCTGGCTGGCTGATGCAGCCACTGATTGGTTTGAATGTCCGCCTCCTCCCCCAGGCAATGAGTGAGGTATCTGATGGAGCTCCAACCTGTTAATCGTTCACTGGTGACTGCGATTGCCGGAGACATGGACCCAAATCACTACGGTTCTTCGAGTTTTTTGTGTTGTTATTACTGTTTCAACTTTGCCTTTCTCTCTCTACCCCAATCTCTCAGTACTTGGAGGTCTTTCTTTTGCCCTAATCCTTGTAGGGGGAGGACCGATGATTGCGGGTAGCTGTGGAAGGCACAGAGGCTGCCTCGAATAGTTCTCATGGTAGTGTCCCTGATTAGCCTCAATGTCCGAGGCCTTAACGCCCCTGCCAAGAGGCTAGCTGTACTGGCCCTGCTTAAGGACTCAAAATGTGATATATGCTTGCTACAGGAAACCCACCTCCTCCAGGAAGACTGGCGGAGACTGTGTTCCCGCTGGTTTGATAGGCAGTACTTCTCCTCAGGAACTTCCCAAAAAGGGGGGGTGGCACTCTTGCTTGCAACTCACTTTGCTGGAAAGGTGGAGCGGGTTCTCATGGAGAGTCCGAGCAGGATGTTGGCATTGCAAGTCACTATACAGGGCACCAGGCTCATGGGTGCCACAACATATGCCCCGAACGAGCAGCAGGAAGCATTCTTTAGGGAAACACTGGGCCTGCTGCTCACCTCTCCCGACAAGGAAATAGTAGTGGGAGGTGATTTTAACATAGCAATAGACGCCCACTAGGATAGATCAGCTCCGAGAGTGGGACAGGTTGGGGGACTGACAAAGGACACCCGGCAGTGGTTGAGTGAAGCAGGCTTTACGGATATCTGGAGACACATACACCCCGCGGCTGTGGACTACACTTTCTTCTCTGCATCACACCATACGTATGCCCGCATAGACTTTTTTCTCACTACACCCCGGGTCACCCGGGACACGCTCTCAGCGGAAATTGGGGCAGCCTCACTCTCGGATCATTCCCCCCTAATTCTGCGATTCAACTATGGGGGACAGATGCCAGCCCCTCTTCACTGGTGGCTAAACGCTAAACTCTTAACATACGACAAAATAAGAGCTGACATGCAAGCGGTACTGCACTCCTTCTTATCAATCAATCAATCAGGGGAATTGTAAAGTGTGTTACTCACCCGTGAGGGTCTCAACGCACTGGGGCGGTAAACTTAGAACTTAATGATCTCCCGAGACATCAAAATATACCCTCTGGGAAACTTTGAAGGTGGTACTCAGAGGGTACTTCCTGGGTATATCAGCAGGTTTCAATAGAGAGCGAAGGGAGAAAAGATGCAAGCTGGAAGCCCAGATTAAAGATATGGAATCAGCACATGTCCAGGAAGGGTCGGTGGCAATTCGTTGCCAACTGACAATCGATATGGGACGTGCAGAGTATGCCCTTCTTAGAATACGCCAGACATATTATGCAGGGGGAAATAAGGCAGGGCGCATGCTGGCACACCGCCTTCGAGCTCAGGCAACAGATCGGCGCGTCCCCGAGATACGGAGTATGGATGGCTCCCTCTGCTCCTCGGACGTAGATATAGCCAATGCTTTCTGGGATTTTTATCAGAACTTCTATCAGGCCGAGCCGTGATGCAGACATTGAGGCTTACATGGCCCTGGTGTCTCCGCTGGTGGCGAACGGGTCCACCTTCGAAGTGCTAGAGAAGGACATAAGAATACATGAGGTCCTCCTTGCAATCTAGAGACTAAAACCTAACAAAGCTCCCGGCCCAGATGGTTACGGGCGGAGTTCTGCAAGCTCTTTGGCACATACATACATAGCTCCCATTTTGGCAAGGGTATATATCTCATTGAAAAGTGGGGGAGGGTTGCTGGAGTCGATGCTTCAAGCAACTATCATAGTGATTTTGAAACCAGGGAAAGACCCCAGGGACTGCTCATCATACCACCCAGTCCCCCTCTTGAATGTCGATGCAAAAGTTTTCACTAGCAGACTAGCACACAGGCTTGCCCCCTATGTGCAGGGTTTGGTTGATCCGGATCAGGCTGGTTTTATCTTGGAGAGAGGTTGTAGTGACAACACTAAAAGATTGTGCCATCTCTTGGACAAAATACAACGTACGCAGTCCCCAGCCCTAGCGCTAACCATCAATGCTGAGAAAGTATTTGATCGTGTACATTGGCCTTATCTATACCGGTTGTTAGAGCTGTTTGGCTTTGGGCCCAGACTTCATGGCTGGATCCACTCCTGCGACACTGCCCCCCTAGCGCATATACAAGTAACTAGCATAAAGTCATCTGCTTTCCCTATAAGGAGAGAGACCAAACAGGGTTGCCCCCTGTCACCATTACTCTTTGCGTTATATATGGAGCCCTTCGCGGAAAGAATAAGGTCTAATCAGCTTATCTCTGGGGTCAGAATGGGGGGCAGGGAGTATAAGATAATGTTATATGCGGATGATGTGCTTATGACACTCAAGGACCCAGACACCTTGCTGGAAGCTGTCTCAATTGAGATGGACGTATTTGAGCGGCTTCGGGATTTAAGATTAATCCCCAGAAATCCCTGCTCCTTGGCCTGACCATCCCAGAGATAGAGCGCACTTGGCTGCAGGGCAAATACCCATACCAATGGGCAGAGGGCAGCATATCATACCTAGGCCTACGGGTACACTCCACAACCACAGCCACTGCTGCCTTCAATTATAGGACACTCCTAGCGCTTGCAAGGCACGATCTCGCCAAATGGAAGACACATAAACTTTCATGGCTGGCACGCCTTGCAGCAATTAAATTGACACTTCTTCCTAAGCTCCTATACACCATGCAAACACTGCCCCTTCAGCCCCCTCCACATGTCCTCGACAGGATACAATCTCTCCTGTGGGATTTCATCTGGGAGGGCAGGCGAGCGCGGATATCCAAGGCTTGAGCCTACCTCCCCCTGGCAGTGGGGAGTTTGGGTGTTCTGAACCTGCACTGTTATTACCAGGCGGTGCAGCTCCGCTACATAGTGAAATGGTCCCGTGCACTCACTGAAAAACACTGGGGTTTCATTGATCAGGCTATCGCAGCCACCCATATTTGGAAGATACCATGTTTGCCGAAACCACACAGGCCGATGGGTGTGTACGTTTCCCCAGTCACGAGGGCCATGGTTGGGATGTGGGACAGTACAGCAACGACTTGGGCTCTCCACTCCAATGTTGCTGCAAACACCTGGGATAGACAACCCAGACTTACGGGGGCAGCATTAAATCCCTGGCAGGAGGCCAATTGTAAGCGTATAGGGGACCTGTTTGACGCTGATGGACTTATGGATTTCCAAACATTGCAAACCTGCTACAATTTTCCGGACTCGGTGCAGTGGAAATACCTGACGGTGGCCCACTGGGTCGCTCAGCCCTGGATACGCCCCCATGGTAGAAGACCCTTGACGGCATTCGAGATGTGGATCCTCACAAGAGCCACGGATGCCAAGCTACTCTCAGACATTTATGCCTTCTTGGTAAAACCGATCCATCCCCTAGCCTCACTGGTCCGCGCCCGTTGGGAGAGAGAATGTGAATGAACTTTTATTGATAGGGAATGGAATGACATACTCCACCGTGCGCACTAAACAGCGCTAAACACTACCAGCAAAGAGATGCTCCTCAAGATTGCCTACTACTGGTACCAAACTCCTGACAGGATGGCTGCATGGGGCCGGTCCGGGGATGGGAGATGTTGGTGCCATTGTGGGCAACAGGGTACACTCACACACATACTTTGGCAATGTCCCAAATTAGAACCCTTTTAGTCCAAAGTCTTGGAATCAGTCAACATCATATTTCACACAGATATACCCAAATTCCTGTGCTACATGCTACTTGGCCTTCCAATCCCCTCACATACCCGCTGCGATCACACAGAGGCAGAGCGATCACCCTATTGCTGGGGGGAGCGAAACAAATCTTACTTGCTAGGTGGGGAATGGACGCTATTCCAACACACTTGGATTGGCTATATAAGGTCTGGGACATATTGGGCATGGAAAAGTTTACTGCAATAGCCACACAGCAACTGCCTCATTTTGATAAAATGTGGCACCCCTGCATACACTATTTGTCAGAGGAATTTTGAGAATTGTCTTGCCCTCAATAATTTAAGAATCCTACGCTTAGCGACACCAACACCAGCTGTGCACCCATAAGAAACACAAGTTAAGAAGGGAAGCACTAAATTGTGACTCTACTCCTTCGTCTGCCTCTCCCCCCTCCCCCTTATTTCCTTCTTGGGTCTGACCTCTTCTCTCTCTCTTCTTGTTTTTTTTCTCATTGTTATTAAATGACACTTAATGCCTGCTAGAAGTTGCATCACCGCCGGCCTGCGGATGTAGGCGGTTTGTTATGCATTGTGTCACAAAACGAATAAAAGAGATTTCAATCCAAAAGTGGTATGGGTTGCCCCAGGAATTCATGAGATAAGGAGTGCCCAAGAGTCTTCCATTGGCTACTAAAGTCTACAAAAGTGGCACCTCACACACATCTCAGCAGAACTCACTCTGGACTTGTGGAAGAACAGAAGAGGACTGAATCTACTGCCTGAAACGTGTGAGGTTACATTTAGTGCTGGACCTGCTCTCACTTGTACTCAGGACAAAGAAGTCAACTTCAAGGGTCAATTGGCTGACCTCTTGTGTGTCTACAAGGACATCAAAAGCAGAAAGAGGCATTTATTTCTGGCGTGAGTGGCTACTGGAAGATTACAAGACAATTCTGATGTAATCTGTTGGATTGAGTCCTGACCAGAATAGTACTTTTTTTTTATTATTGAAGAACCGAGATATAACTCCACTTCAACCTTTTTTCAGTGGAAATATGTGTATGTGTCTGTGGGTGTGCATGTGTGTGGGTTTGCTTGTGTGTGTATGTGTGTATGTGTGTTTGTGTGTGTGAGTAAACAACACTCACAGCCCGATTCTGAGTTTAACGGTGTGCCAAACCTGTGGTTGAGCCGCCCGCCAGATTAGAAATTAAACCCATATCTGGCAGGCTTTTTTTGGGCGTTCCCACGGTGGTGCTTTTAAAAATAGGCACGCAATGGGAATGCCAAAAACAGTTACTGCATGGCATAGACTTGAAAGTCCATGCGTGCAGAAACTGGCGTGCATGTACACAAGGGGACACATGTAGTGCCCCCCTGTGTGCATTCACAGGGCGTGAGGTACAAGGGAGTTCTGTTCTTTATTGCAGCAGACTTTGACGTGTTTCGGCAGATGCAACTGTCTTGCTCATAATACTTAGACGCCATATTAAATTCTATTTACATACTGCTGCATGTTACTTGCACAGTGGAATAAGCATGGAAGAAATACTTCTATATCATAGGGAGGGGCGTCATCTCGCCCCAAACCAATTGCACAACTCAGTAAGCGCCTTGTTGGCATTCATCGTTACTTAACGTTCATCAATCTATTCCGTCTATTCCATCTCATTTGCTCTTTTTCGCATCCTTTTAATCTTTAATCGCCCACACGTGGCCTGATATGCATTTTTCCAAGTTTCTAATGTTCAAAATGTGTCCATCCGGACCTCTGTACATGAACACGACTGAAGCAATGATTCGTCAGAGGCAGTGTTTATTCATAAAAACCCAATGCATTTCGGGCTAAAATCGCCCTTCGTCAGGGGTCACTGTAAGCAATAAAACAATAATCACCTTTAGTTTCATAGTTTTACATTTTGCATTATTCATCATCATATAAAAATAACAAATTAATCACATTCCCACTTCACATTATGTTCTACTAAAGTATTCCCTCAGTAAAGCACTGTATTAAAGGATCTACTTAATCCCCCTCCGTTATTTGTACCAGCCCGTGTTGTTGTTCTTTTACTTTGCACTAATTGTTGCTGCTATTAATACAAAAACCTTCTATTTTGTCTGCATGCGACCAACAACCTCACTCTCTTTACCTTCAATTCCTTCACAACCTCCACCCCTCTTATTTACCATGTTGTCAACCACGTTCTTACCCACCACCTTTTTACGCCCACGAACTACCGCCCTCGAACTGTCCCCATTATCTAGCTGCTTAGATGTATTAAAATTCTCAAATTCCTACATTCCCACGTACTCCTTAAATCACCCACTTTCCTTCTGACTTTCAACAAGTGTCAGTAGCATGCATGTTTCCATACCTGCCTCGAGCGTTTAAAATCGACCATCCGCTTTTCCATTACAGCTAGGAATCATTCACCTCATACCCCTCCCTCTTTTAACCAAAATCTCCCGCCAGTTTTCCTTCCTAAATTAACCCTTTGTTTCACCACTTTCCCAACATCGGAGCTACTTCAAGAGGTTACTATTCTCATGCAAAACACTTCATTTCCCATAATGCAGTGCAATAAACAAATCAAAAACTCGAGCTCTTCATCCGTAATGCAATACATAACAACCGTAGGAAATTGATTATTATCATGATGAAAAAACGATATTGCCTTCTTGCTACCATGAAAATTTTAGAGTTCAAATCAAATGAAAGTTCAACACCAACTTCGTGAACGAACCCAGATTTTTCGCCGACCGTGTGGACGCGTGGAACGTTCTCTGTTTCTGATCAATTTCACCTTTATTTTATTGACGGGTGCTATCCCAAATAATGGGCTTTTCATAAACATCATATGGTAGGGATGGGATGCACACCTTAATTCAATGGTTTATTAAACTTGTCATCTGTATTTTCCTTCGTTAGCGTGCATACTGGTGATGTGCCAGCCCATGTTGGCACCTGTTTTAAACAATATCATAGGGAGGGACGTCATCTCGCCCCAAACCAATTGCACAACTCAGTGAGCGCCTTGTTGGCATTCATCGTTACTTAACGTTCGTCAATCTATTCCGTCTATTCCATCTCATTTGCTCTTTTTCGCATCCTTTTAATCTTTAATCGCCCACACATGGACTGATATGCATTTTTACAAGTTTCTAATGTTCAAAATGTGTCCACCCGGACCTCTGTACATGAACACGACTGAAGCAATGATTCGTCAGAGGCAGTGTTTATTCATAAAAGCCCAATGCATTTTGGGCTAAAATCGCCCTTTGTCAGGGGTCACTGTAAGCAATAAAACAGTAATCACCTTTAGTTTCATAGTTTTACATTTTGCATTATTCATCATCATATAAAAATAAAAAATTAATCACATTCCCACTTCACATTATGTTCTGCTAAAGTATTCCCTCAGTAAAGCACTGTATTAAAGGATCTACTTAATCCCCCTCCGTTATTTGTACCAGCCCGTGTTGTTGTTCTTTTACTTTGCACTAATTGTTGCTGCTATTAATACAAAAACCTTCTATTTTGTCTGCATGCGACAATACCGCTCGAGGCAGGTATGGAAACATGCACGCTATTGACACTTGTTGAAAGTCAGAAGGAAAGTGGGTGATTTCAGGAGTACGTGGGAATGTAGGAACTTGAGAATTTTAATACATCTAAGCAGCTAGATAATGGGGACAGTTCGAGGGCGGTAGTTCGTGGGTGTAAAAAGGTGGTGGGTAAGAACGTGGTTGACAACATGGTAAAGAAGAGGGGTGGAGGTTGTGAAGGAATTGAAGGTATAGAGAGTGAGGTTGTTGGTCGCTTGCAGACAAAATAGAAGGTTTTTGTATTAATAGCAGCAACAACTAGTGCAATCAGTGATGTCATCAGTGATGTCACTGACCATGTCATGAGTGATGTAATATGTGACGTCATCAGCAGTGCATTGCGGGGGCGCGAGTTATAGTTAGCTGAACTAACTATAACGGGGAAATTTCACGGGTTTTGTACGAGTGCAATGTCCAAGTAACTATAACTGTCCCTAAAACCTATGGTTTTTTCAGTGAATTTCAAAGGTTTTTGAAATGCTAATTTCTAACTATAACATATCTGAAAACTATGGTTTTTTCAGTGAATATATATATATATGCCAAGGTGTATTGAAGAATGAGTGGGTGTATAAGTGTCTGAATGGATGATTTAGTAGGTGCGTGACTGACTGTATAAGTGAGTGATTAATCGTGTCTTACTGAATGCATGGGTTAGTGACTAAACTGTGTGAATGTCTATATTAGTCTGTCAGTTGGTGTGTAAGCGGCTGCATGGGTTGGTGAGTAGCTACATGACTGTCTATATGGGTTATTGATTGGTTGTCTGAGAATCTGTATGGGTGCCTGAGTGTCTCTGCGGGTGGGTGGGGGGTGTGTGACTCTGCATAGATGTGTGAGTAGGTGATTCACTGGGTGTAAGGGTTCAAGAGTGCATCTGTGAAGGGCTGTATGGGTGGGTGAGTGTGTGTATGGGTGTGTTGGTGAGTGAATGGATGTCTCAGTGGTACATGTGTGAGTAACTACATATCAGTATATGTGAGTGTTGGAGTATATAAATGACTATAAGTGAGAGTGAGTGATTGTGAGAGTGGCTGTATGGATGAGTGTGTGCTTGTGTCAGTGTTTGTAGAAGAGAGTAAGTATGTGTTAGTAGCTGTATGAATAAGTGAAGTGGTGTGTGTATAACTGTGTAGGTGAGTAAATGGGAGTATGATTGATTCTTTGCATGACTGACTAGGTGTGTGAGTAACTCTATGGGTGAGTGGTGGTGTGTGAGTGTCTGTATAGGTGTATGAGTGCATATGATAGTGCTGTATTGATGAGTGACTGCATGTATGAGTAACTGTATGGATGAATGAGTGGACATGTGTGTAGACCTATGAATCAGTGAGTGGGTATGTAGTAACTGGTATTGGTGTGTCTATGGTTTCGAAAATGGTAGTCTGCATTTCAGAGTGGGTGTATCAAAGATTATATTAGGGTGTGAGGAGGTGCATCAGATTATCACGTGGATGATGTCATCAGTGATGTCATTTGAGATGTCATCAGTGATGTCACTGACCATGTCATGAATGATGTAATATGTGACGTCATCAGCAGTGCATTGTGGGGGCGCGAGTTATAGTTAGCTGAACTAACTATAACGGCCAAATTTCTCTGGTTTTGTACAAGTGAAATGTCCAACTAACTATAACGTCCCTGAAACCTGTGGTTTTTCAGTGAATTTCAAAAATGTCCCTAAAACCTATAGTTTTTCAGTGAATTTCAAAGGTTTTTTAAATGCTAATTTCTAACTATAGCGTCCCTGAAACCTGTGGTTTTTTCAGTGAATTTCAAAGGTTTTGTAAATGCTAATTTCTAACGATGCCTACAGAGGTAGGGACATGTGCAGAAAGAGGAAGAAAGGCGCAGAAAGAAGCAAGAGAAATGCAGAAAGAGGCAACAGAAGTCCAGAAAGACGAAGAAAGGTGCAGAAAGAAGCAAGAGATGTGCACAAAGAACCAACAGAAGAGCAGAAAGAGGCCTTGTTGCAAAGTGATCCTGTGCCCCCAACTTTTTACTGACGGGTACTGGTGGTAACTGACTCTGACTAACCAGGCCCGGAGCCAGTGCTATGCTGAAAGACACTTAGAATACAGTGAAAACACCTACATACACTAGGGTACACTATGGGTTGGGGTACCCCTGTGATTGGCATGACCTCCCCAGTAAGGCCCTAGTACATAATAGGACAGGGGGATTAAAACTACCTCTAACTAAGAGGTGCAGAAGGAGGCAAGAGCAGTGCAGAAAGAAGCAACAGAGGTGCCGAAAGAGGCAAGAGAGGTGCAAAAAATAGCAAGTGAAGTGCAGAAAGAGGCAAAAGAGGTACATAAAGAGACAACAGGGGTGCAGAAAGAAGAAAGGCAGGTGAAGAAAGAAGCATGGAAAGTGCAGAATGAAGCAACAGGGGTACAGAAAGAGGCAAGAGAAGTGTAGAAAGGAGCAAGTGAGGTGCAGAAAGAGCCAACAGAGGTGCAAAAAGAGGCAAGAGAGGTCCAGAAACAGGCAAGACAAGTGCACAAAGAGGCAAGAGAATTGCTGAAAGAAGCAACAGAGGTGTAGAAAGAAGCAAGAAAAGTGCAGAAAGTGGCAAGTGAGATGCAAAAACAGGCAGGAAAGATACAGAAAGAGGGAAGACGAGTGCAGAAAGAGACAAGTGAGATGTAAAAACGGGCAGGAAAGGTACAGAAAAAGGTACACTTGTTATATCAGGCCCGCCCCCTAACTGCACCACTGTGCAAACGCGCCCCCTGGCGCGTTGTAAGTTGGGGGATTAAGTCCCCTTGAATCCTGAGGGTCCCTGGGGGCCAACTAGCCCACCAGGTACCTCCAGTAAGCACCACAGAGCTGCATTGCAGAGAGGTGTTCTGAGGCCACGCCCCTTTTTACACCACGCTGCATCTGTGATGGACTGTATGGGTGGGTGAGTGTGTGTATGGGTGTGTTAGTGAGTGAATGTATATCTCAGTGGTACATGTGTGAGTAACTACATATGTGAAAGGCAGTATATATGTGTGTTGGAGTATATAATTGGCTATAAGTGAGAGTGTGTGATTGTGAGAGTGGCTGTATGGATGAGTGTGTACTTGTATCAGTGATTGTATAAGAGCGTAAGAATGTGCTAGTATTTGTATGAGTAAGTGAGCTGGTGTGTGTATAACTGTACATCTGAGTAAATGGGAGTGTGATTAATTCTTTGCATGACTGACTAGGTGTGTGAGTACCTCTATGGATGAGTGGCGGTGTGTGAGTGTCTATATAGGTGTATGAGTGCATATGATAGTCCTGTACTGAGTGACCGTAAGTATGAGTGACTGTACGGGTGAGTGAGTGGATGTGTGTGTGTAGACCTAAGAATCAGTGAGTGGGTATGTAGTTATTGGTGTTGGAGTGTCTATGGTTTTGAGAATGGTAGTGTGTAATTTAGAGTGGGTGTATCAAAAGTTGTATTAGGGTGTGAGAAGATGCATGAAATTTTCACATGGATGATGTCATCAGTGATGTCATCAGTGATGTCATTTGAGATATTATCAGTGATGTCACTGACCATGTCATGAGTGATGTAATATGTGACGTCATCAGCAGTACATTGCGGGGGCGCAAGTTATAGTTAGCTGAACTAACTATAACTGGGGAATTTCACGGGTTTTGTACGAGTGAAATGTCCAACTAACTATAACGCCCCTGAAGCCTATGGTTTTTTCAGTGAATTTCAAAGGTTTTTTAAATGCTAATTTCTAACTATAACGCGTCTGAAACCTATGGTTTTTTCAGTGAATTTCAAAGGTTTTTTAAATGCTAATTTCTAACTATAACGTGTCTGAAACCCATGGTTTTTTCAGTGAATTTCAAAGGTTTTTTAAATGCTAATTTCTAACTATAACGTGCCTGAAACCTATGGTTTTTAAGTGAATATATATATATATGGAATATATATATATTATATATATATATATAAGATATATATATTATATATAAGATATATATATAATATATATATATATATATATATATATATATATATATATATATATATATATATATATATATATATATATATATATATATATATATATATATATATATATATATATATATATATATATATATGTACCGATTGCGTCAGTAGGTAGTTATAGTTAGGACCTCGTTTCTATTCAAAAAGCGTTTTTTCTTTTGCCAATATCTTTGGCGCCATTTGACGAATCTTCGCGAAATTTTCAAAACTAATGGGGCGCTCCGGTCAGCTCCTGTCTTGAATGTTTCGGGGTGATTTATCAAGCGGGGCCGAGAAAAAAGGGGGGACCCAAAACGCGTTTTCCACATGTTAATTTCCATAGGAAACTTTAGACAAGGCTACAGCCCGAACTGCTGAACGGAATTACACCAAATTTGTCAAAAAGGTAGCTCTTGGTTCAGAAAGCGCCCTTTTTTAAATGGTGTTAATCCGTTCAGTAGTTTTTTAAATATTAAAGAAAAAGGAATTTATATATCTGGGCGGAGCCTAACCACACATCTCATCGTGAGATCTGATTGGCTGTCAGCACTTCATCCAAGAAGTGTTGGCAGCCATCTTGGGACCAATATACATGATAGCACCCCATTAAAATGCATTTGAGTGAATGGAAGGTTTTGAGGTTCACCAAAAAGGAGAACATATAAAGGGTGATAAGACTTTAGTTACATTATAAATCATTTGTTGATGGTACCATACTAATTTTAGGAATTGTGGTGTGTTCTAAGGTAATTTTACCCTGTGAAAAAGCCTTCTGCTGGGATATCATGAATCATGTTTGAGAGAAAATTATTTTCTCATACTTTTCCCATAGAGGTTTGGAAGGTGATCTAGAAGCTAAAATGAGAGCATATTTTCTGTAACTTCACATTATCTTTCTCAGTCATGTGAGAATGAAGTCTGACATTCTCAGTAAAACATGTACATCCAACAAGGGCAGAGACTGTCAGTTGATTCCTTTGTGTTCTACTGCAGCTTCCCAGAGTGTTCTAAAGAACAACTAGAGCGCTAACAGTCTTACTTATGACAAAAGTATGGCACACCTGAAGCCATCTTGATTGGAATAAAGTGGTAACACTTAAAACATTTAATTTAAAATGGAACAAATTGAGGGGGTTCATTTTGCCATAGAAATTATGATTAGTGCTGCAGAAAGAAAAATTAGGGCACATTTTAAGTGACTTCTCAAATCCTCTTCTATTTCATTAAAAAATTCTGACATGCAGACTGAAACATGCACTTTCAATACCAACAGCAGACTTCCCTGGTGAGCAGTAGCTTTACTACAGTGATCTAATGAGCAACTAGAGTGCTAACATTCTGAATTTATGGCAAATGTGTGACACATCTGACTGCCTTCTTGATGGAATCAAAGTAAAAAACTGAGGGGCATATTCTCAAGGATCTATCGTCGAGTTATCGGCACTTTATCACAGCCAAAGTCGCGATAAATTTACCGCCCCATCTACAAGCTGGTGCAAACAGCCAACACCACCAGTTTACCTGCGATAGCAGCCGCAAAAAACATCGCCACGGATGACCCCGGCAACTATCGCTAATGAGATGCAGAGTAGGCGTTCCCGAGCAAAAAGCCGCGACAGCACCACACCTCAACATTCTCAACGACCAGCCAGATCGGCGATAAGACCAGAGAACAGGCAAAAAGGCACGTTAGCAGGAGGAAATTAACACCTACTCTGACCTGGTGCAAAGTCGGACGACAACCTGCACCAGAAAAGGGAGCCCAGCCCACAGCCACACCTGAAGACCAATAGATGCCATGGAGCCACTGATCATGCAGCTCGGAGCCCGAACAGGGCCACAACACCCACCACCACCACCCCCCGGACCGCCCCCCCCCAGGGCCCCACCCCGGGCACCCCCCACCTCCCCCGGACCAAGAGATTGCACATCAACGTCACAAAATCATGAACAAAATCATTTGCCTGATGCCGCAGAATCACAACAACTAACAGTCATGTGAGTACAGAAAAAGCAGAATCAATCATCCACCATTGAGAGTTCAAACAAAATATCACAATCAAATTTCACACCAAACAACTATTTGTAAGAGTCATGGCGGGTCATCCCTGGGCAATCCGTAAGTGACAGCCTGCAAGACAATATCCCAGATAAGAAGGTGTGTCAGGCACTCATCAAAGGACAGAGAGAGAGAGAAAGAGAGAGAGAGAGAGAGACTGAACAAGGAGCGCAAGGACAATTGGGCCCTTGGCCCATACATGCCAACGTTTGTGTGTGTCTCGCAATTGGTGCTCCCAAAATCTAAGACCTGGCAACAATTTCAGCGCGAAGGCCACATCACATTTCAGAAATGCAAGCAGTAGTCAGACTAAAATCAGGCATGAAAGCTCCTTTGTCCCAATACACAAGGCGGAAGGACATCCGAACCTCCGACCTTGGTCTCCAATGCGCCCGGCACCCCCTGAGTGAGATACCATGCCAGACTCTGGCGACTCCCACACCACGAACTGCGCTAATGAAAGAGCAACGTGTCCACACCCCACACACGCTTGTCCCTGCTCGAGCTACACCTGCATGGCATGCCCCCAACACATCGGTGAAAAAGCAACCCATACGTACAAACGTTGAACACACATACAACTCATTACTCCGAGCTGTGGCATATCGTCCACAGAACTGCCGCCGGTCTGAGGAGTGCCGGTGGTACGAGACCAACAAACGCAATGGCAGGCAATCCCGGGCACATGCACAACCCCAGTCACGTGGAACTGTACCGTGCACGAATGCTGCATCTGTTGGGAGCTCTGCCAATGGCAGTTTTGCAAATCAGCTACCGTCTGAGTTTCCGGCTTGCGTACGTCACATGCGTCCAGCCATGGTTCCACTGTCGATCATGCACATTCGAGTGGCCCATGGAGGTCTTCCTATCCAACACAACGGTAGCTGAACTGGATTACGACTTGTGTGTGCGCCCCCTGTTGGCCCACGAACAGGAGTGCAACCGGGATACACAGGCATGCGATGCCTTGATATGTGGTGTCTATGCCGGCAGCAGTGGATGGGAGATTGCACAAGTCATCGTGTGCAGTGACCAAATCGAGGCGCTCCCCTATTGGGCTGTGTTGCCGACTGGTGAAACTGCGTGGTCGTAGCACATCTGTCCGGACCAGTTAATGGATTGGCTCTCCCTCGTGTTCCTTGAATTCGAGAATGACGTACTTCTGGAACTGATTGCCTATGAAGCAGCGCTCGCATTCATGGACGAGTAACTACCTTCCTGCAGCCACAACTGATTGACACCAAGAGCACAGGTCCCAACACTGTATTGCATCGTGGAGGAATGGTCCCATAAGCCAGTACAACAGTGGACATGTCTGCATTCGCTTGGACTCAGAATGCATGTGCGTGCACCTACGCGTGTTATCACACACCTGTGCAAGGTGCTGCAGCCCCAGGGGCGGAGCTGCACAGCGTCGCTTGGCAAAGTTCCTAAATCTGACATACTGCTGGAGGGAGACTACACACATGGCAATGTAGCACGACATGTGACCTTGTTGGTCCCTTTCACCTGCTCACTGTTAGCAGAGCACACAGTCGGCGCAGTCCGGTGGTACAGCTCAATGCAGATCCCATGGGCTGTGAGACGTGTCCCCTGACACAGGGCAATGAGTAGACGCCAAACATCACATGACTCGACCAGCAAGGCAAGGTGGGCTGAGAACGTTGCCAACCGTAAGGATATGTGTTCATTTTTGCCACCCCATTCCTTGCACCTCAACACGTTCCCATTCTGCCTGTTGTGGCCCATCACTTGCCCATACTGACACGCACATGCTAATAAAGTCTACGCAACTTCACCAGTGTACAACTGTGATGAGTGTTGATTAGTATGACAAATCTTGTGCCTCAATGAGCATTGTCCGTACACAGGGAGAGACAGACTGCCTCTGGTACATAGGTGGTGGATCCCTATTGGCAGCTCCACCTCTGTGAGCCAGACATTGTGTTTGGGATAGTTGCTGGTAGACCTGTGCTCTTACGTATCTTCAGCAATGTGAGTATGGTGTCCAACTTCTTGCCATGTGGATCAATATGATCCATTTAAACAGACTGTGTCCACACTGATGTGTGTGAGTACGTCATGCGAAGTGATGTTCTGTAGCCACATGCGATGGGGGACACTACTTCAGGCGGGCTACCGATTCTGACATTTACACACACAGCCCTATATGATACATGGACGTGGGGCTACGTTGGGGGATGCGAGATTGTTGTTCATGTGCAATGAGGCCACAGCTAGTTCGCACCTTCATATTCAACTAATTGGCCATGTGGGTCAGGCTCAAACATGCGCATTGATGACATTTACCAGGGTGTACCTTTTAGTGCAATCAAAATCCCTATATTCCTCCGTACTTGTACACGTGAGTGAACATAGACATGACACATCTGTGTGATTTGGAATGTTTATTCACATTCTGGGGAGTCTCAGAGCTGGAGGGGTACATGGCCAGTTCAAGCCCACATTGAGAGGTTGCCCATTGGTGGGCCAACCAGAGTCCTTGGGGGAATGCAAAGTTAATCTGAAGAGGAAGAGTACAGTCTTCAGCTGGATTGCTGTGTCATTGGTACAAGAGCAGATATGGCAGTCCATGTGGGGGTCCAGGTGAATGTCGCAGAGTGTTCTGGGGGACAGTGGGAGGTGTTGTTCCAGGGCATTATGCATAGGGCTGAACCATGCAGGGACAGGCCATGTGGCGGGTACGGATGCTACTGCCTCCTTCCTCACACAGTCATTACCCTCCACATCTTACTCCTCTGAGACGTCTTCTGTGTCCGGTGTGTCAGGTGTGTGTGGTGGTGTAATGGCCGCATCACTGTGTGCCAATGACACATCAGGGGGTGGAGATATGTGTGTCGAAGTTCCTGCAGCAGTCATCTGGTACAGGCTCTGTGGCAGCAATGGCAAGATGAGGATCTGCAAGGCCTGGAAGATCCCAGATACATGTCGCTGGTGTTCAGCCGTGGCAGGCCTACTTCCAGCCTGCATCCGCTCCAAGGTCTCCATTGTCCTCTGCATCTGTGCCAACTCTGTGCTGTCATCGCAGGAGCCTGTCTGACTAGACAGTTCTTGTATCCGAGTAATGGCCCCAGCGAGATCAGCCAGGGATTGTCGGTGAGCATGGTGCGGACAGGGGGTGTCCGTGTAGGGACTGTACGTGGTCCCTGATGGGACTCAGACACCCACGTATGCCATCAAGTTTGGCTGCCACGAGGTCGAAACCCACCCGCAGCAGATCAGCCAACTCCTCCTGGCACGCTAACACACGGCGTTGGAATTCCATGTGTTGGTCGTGTGGGTCCTGTGGGCGAGCCATGGTGGTGTGTGCTTCCTGCTGTGTGGTCTGTGCAGGGTGTGGGCTCACCGCAATGCAGCTGGGATGCCCTGCTCCTGGGGATGGGGGGCGGAGGCTGTCCACGAGCCGTTGGAGGGTGTCTGGGCAAATGTGCAGGGTGTCCTCTTCATCATCACTGTAGAGATGTGTGGTCTGCTCTGCAGGAGGTGTTGATTGTCCCTCTGCAATGTAACGGGGAGATGCAGGTTAACAGTGTGTTCCATGTATGTTCACGCATTGTGCATGTTTACATACAGACTGCATGACAATGTACATTGTGACTGTTTTGGAGGAACTGGCTATTTGATGGGTGACAGTGGACATTTCGACTACATGACGGATGTGAGGTTGTACTCGTACATTCTCATCTCACAGTGTCATGCAATGCCTGATGTGATTGGCCATGTTCTACGCACAAGCGGCACCAGTTGTGTCCTCTATCCTGTTGTGTGAGTGTTGCACTTTGTACCACATTGTCGTCAATGTTGATGTGCTGTGATTGCTATGTGTGTGTGCTGCATTGTTGGTGAGTCAGCCCTGCAGCTCTGATTTGGCGGCCCCTCATCCCTTTGAGTTGGTGTGCCTTTGACTGGTGTGCTTTTCGGGTGCTGTGATGTTTGCGACTTGGGTCATTTGTGCTCTTGGACATATTTTGTGCTCTTGTGCATTGTTTGTCTGCAGATGTGTTTTTGACGTCATGGGTTGTAGGTGCACGTGAATGTGTCAGAGTGTGACCTGCTCCTTTACGGATGTGGTCCACACTCAGCCACCTGAAAGTCGTCTCGTGCACCATGTCATGTATTGTGACTGCAGCCATGCTATCTGTCATGCAGTGTCACTTGCATAGTCTGTGTGGCTCACAGAGCCACTGCTTTTCTGGATTCAGCACATGTGCATGGGTAGGTTGTGACATTGGTGATATGGAGGGGGGCCCTTTGTGCACATAGTGGACGGGGGCCTACTTGGTGTTTCTATGTGTGCTGCAGTGTGCCAAGGGTATCAGGGACATGTTCCACACTCATTGTGGGTGTGCAGTGTGCTGCGCATGATTGTGCATGTGTGCCATTGTGCCCATCTCCCTCCGTCCCCCCAGGCCCTGGTAGTTACTCACCCTGTTGCTGTTGGGTCAGGTCATATTGAGCTGTGTCCAGTCCACCAACTCCTTGCACCGTCTCTGCACTGATGATTGTGGCCACCATTTCCTCCAGCTCATCCAGCTCCTCCTGTGGCGCAGGAGTCCCACCTCCAGTCGCCTTTGCTGCCTTCCTGTTGGCAGCGAGTTTCTCCTTGGTTTGGCTGTGTACTTCATGCCAGCGCCTCTTGACCTCCTCGACACTCCAACTGCATTCACGTTGTTGACGATGGACTGCCATATTTCTGTTTGTGTTGCCAATGATGTAGTGGAGGTGAACAGTTGTTGGTAGTGTTCTATCACCTCCGTGACGATGATCCGGTCTTCCTGCGGACTGAACCCCGTCTTCCTCTTCCTCTTCTCCTTGCCCTTCCCCGAGCACGGGGTTCCTGGCTGGTCCTCCGTGGGGCTTGTGGGGTTCGGGTTGTCCTCTGCACTCGGTCCGGGTGTATCCATGGTGCTACGCAGTTTGATTTGGTTTTGGTGTGTTCTTTTTTTTCCCTTTTATAGTGCATTTTCCCGCATGACGCGTGGGAATTGCAGGCCTGTGGCTGGTTTTCGCTGATTTTTGTATCGCGCTTGGCCTCATCGCTGCTTTTTTTGCTTTCGTGTTTCGCATTTTTGCGGCGTCGCGTTGTCTTTATAGCGGACATTTGACACGTTATCGTGAGCCTATCGCATGGTGCCGCCGGCTTGGGAATGCCGCATTACTACGGTGTTATTTTCCCGCGATAGACTGCGATGTGGAGAGTTGCGTTAAGCTACTTTTGTGGTAGTTATCACACGTTCTTGAGAATATCCCCCAGAAAGTATTTCCTACTGAGGAGACTGTAGTAAATGAGGAAACTTCATAACAAGTGAGTCTCCCAAGATGGCCACCAGAGACAAAAGAGCCCAAATGTAGCACAAATATCACCCAGATGTAGCCCACGTATAGCCCAATGACAGAATGTCCCAGAGTGTTCTAAAGAACAACTAGAGCGCTAACAGTCTTACTTATGACAAAAGTATGGCACACCTGAAGCCATCTTGATTGGAATAAACTGGTAACACTTAAAACATTTAATTTAAAAAGGAACAAACTGAGGGGGTTAATTTTGCCATAGAAATTATGATTATTGCTGAAGAAAGAAAAATTAGGGCACATTTTGAGTGACTTCTCAAATCCTCTTCTATTTCATAAAAAAATTCTGACATGCAGACTGAAACATGCACTTTCAATACCAGCAGCAGACTTCCCTAGTGAGCAGTAGCTTTACTACAGTGATCTAATGAGCAACTAGAGTGCTAACATTCAGAATTTATGGCGAATGTGTGACACATCTGAATGACTTCTTGATGGAATCAAAGTAAAAAATTGAAAGCATTTCCTACTGAGGAGACTGCAATAAATGAGGAAATTAGGAAACTTCATAACAAATAAATCTCCCAAGATGGCCACCAGAGACAAAAGAGCCCAAATGTAGCACAAATATCACCCAGATGTAGCCCACGTATAGCCCAATGACAGAAGTGTGCAAAACACTTTTTATTTTTTGTTTTTTTGCAGTTTTATATAGTCCAGACTGGTCAGGAATTGGAGTGCTTTACATGAGCATTGGTTACATCCCACAAGGACAAATTCATGTTGGTTGCAGACATGGGGAGAATAAGTGGTTTGACCAGAATCACAGAATGTCGAGCTGAAGCAGAAACTCCAACCTGTTCCCCAGTTGCAAAGTCTGCAGCTTTGGAAGTAATACCACATCCTCTCCCCTAAGTGCAACATTTAATCAAGTGGTCAACTGGATAAAAAAACATAAAGATAACAAATAATTTAAAAGTGCTTTGTCGCTATTTGAAAACTCAGAAAATATGTCCTTATTTTAGTTTTTAGAGCACTAACCATAATTTCGATGCAAATAAGACCCTCTCATTTCTGTAATTTCTAAAGGAAATGCTCTAGGTATTACAATTTTGATTACATCAAGATGACGTCAGGCGTGCCACACTTTTGTAATAAATATAGAATGTTAGCAATCTAGTTGTTCATTAGGATACTGTTGAGAGGCAGAGGCCAGGGGCACGGACTCAGAAAATTGAAGGCAGGTAGGAGGGTGCAGAGGCAACAATTTTACCACACTGGGCAGGCAGGAAGGGCAGTGGCAGCACAACAGACTATGGAGGGCAGTGGAAAGGGGGCAGGGGCAACAAACCAACAATGCAGGACAGGCAAGAGAGGCTGTGGCAATATAATAGACCATTGTGGGCAGAAGGAAGAGGCAGTGGTAGTACAACCATACATGCCAACAGACCCGATTCAGCCAGGAAACGCCCAATGTTTTTAAGCCCAAATGGACTTTATTTGATCTGTCTCCGGTCTACAATCTCCTCTTTTTCAATGTAAGTCAATGGGGGAAATCAATAACCCAGTTTTTTTTTCAAAATCTCCCTCTTACCAAGTTCATGGTTTTTTCAAAATCTCCATCTTACCAAGTTCAAAATGTTAGCAAGTATGGTACATTGGATCATGGAAGGCAGGAGAAATTGGGGTAGGGACATGGACTCGGATAACAGAGGACAGGAGGGACATGGACAGGTGCACCAAACTGACCTTACAGGGCAGGCATCAGGGTTTGCAGCAGCACAATACACCACACAGGACATGCAGGACGGGAGTGCAGCACAACAATCCATGGAAAGCAATAGGGAGGGGACAGGACCATGCACATGGACAACAGAGAACAGAGGGGAAAGAGGCAATGGCAGCTAGCTGACCATAATGGACAGACAGGAGAGAAAGCTGCAGCATAACGGACCATAAAGGGCAGGAGGTAGGGATCAGGGGCATTACAATGGAACAGACAAGCCAGGAGGGAGGGAATAGGGGTCTGCACATGGAAAACAGAGGGCAGGGGGCAAGGGGGCAGGGCAGGAGCAGCAAGCTGACAATGGAGGTCAGGCAGGATGGGCACTAGAAGCAAGACACACCATGGAGAGCAACAGTGAGACTATAATGGCATACACACAGACCATGGAGGAAAGGTGGGAGGGGGTCAGGGGCAGCTAGCTGACTACACAGGGAAGGTGGGAGGGGCCGTGGCAGCACAGAAGACCATGCATGGCAAGCGGGAGGGTTAGTGGCAGCACAATGGCCATGATAGGCGAGAAGGAGGGGGCAGGTGCATGCAGAAAGGACCATGGAGGATAGAAGGGAGGGGTAGGAGCTGGGCACAGACAAGAGAGTTCAGGGGAAGGGGCCTCACAACAGACCACGTGGGGCAGGCAGGAGGAACAGTTGCAGCACAACAGACCAGGGAGGGCAGAAGGGTGTGGCAGTAAAATGGACCATGGAGGACAGGAGGAAGGGGATAGGGGCATGAAACGTGGACTGGCAGGGCGGAGGTGGCAGGGACAGGGACAGGTTACAGTCATCTGACAATGCTAGGCAGGTGGGAGGGGAGTGGCAGCTCAACAGAACACTCAGAGTAGATAGGAGGGGCAGGTCCATGGAACATGGTGGGCAAAAAGGATGGAGCAGGGGCATGCACACAGATATCGGAGGGCAGGGGGAAGGAGAGTAGGGGCAGCAAGCTAAGCACAGAGGCTAAGCAGGAGGTCAATGATGGGGCATAGAATTGGGCAATGGAGGGCAGGAGGAGTGGACTGGGACATCATGCTAAATGGAGGGCAGTGGCAGCACATCAGACCATGCATGGCAGGAGGGAGAAGGCTAGTGCATGGATTCAGACAACAGAGGATAGGGAGGAGGTGGATGGGGCAGCAAGCTAACTGTTCAGAGAATGCGGGAAGGCCAGTGGCAGAACAACGGCCACACAGGGCTGTAATGAGGGAGCAGGGGCATGGACTTGGACAATGGATGGCAAGGAGGAGGGGAGGCAGGAGCAGCAATCTTGGGTGGGGGCACCACAATGCCAGGCCAGACCCTGCTTCCAATCCCCCACCATCCATTGTGATAGGCATCTTACTTAACATTAGAAAAACCCTAGAAATTCGCTGAAAAAAACAAAGATTACATGGACGTTATAGTTAGACTCAGATTTCAGTCGTACAAAACCTGTGAAATTCAGCAGTTATAGTTGCCTGAGCTAACTATAACTTACACCCCCGCAATGCGCTGCTTATGACCTCAGACATTACATCATTCATGACATGGTCAGTGACATCACTCATGACATCACTCATGACATCTCAAATGAGCTGTGAATGGAATGGAACTATAATCGCTAGAACTTTATTTATGGATAGTGTGTGTATATTAACACCCCTTTTTTTCTTTTCTTTCGTGTAAGAACCATTATAATACACAACGTGCACAGATCAATATGGCCGATAGCCTTTCACTTTAAAGTAATGTGTAGTTCATTGTTTATGTTGATGTTTGCAATCCTAAGTATGTTTATTATGAACAAGTCACGTTGACGAACATACAGGTACGGCGGTCGTGGGGCAAGATATGCTGAAATGACATTGTGTGCATATTAACACTTGCTTTCTTTTCTTTATTGTATCAATTCCTGAATTTTCACATCGTGACCAGGCCAATATGGCCGCCAGCTTTTTGGATTAAAGTAATATGTAGTCCTTTGTTAATGTTGGCAACTGGAGGCATTTGTACATTTAAATAAGGAAGCGCCAAGACACCCCCGGGTAATCGCGCGCTTAACAAATCTATTAACATAACATAACAATGACATCTTGTATCGTTATCAAGGTTCGGACGAGCCGAAATGCGTGGATCGCATTTCGCATTTGAGATGTCATCAGTGATGTCATCAATGATGTCACTGATCATGTCATGAGTGATGTAATATGTGACGTCATCAGCAGTGCATTGCGGGGGCGTGAGTTATATATATATATATATATATATATATATTTATATATATATATATATATATATATATATATTGCAATCTCCGTAGGCTCTTGCAATTCCTTCTCGCCACACATGGACACAGACCACGGAGTAAGTGCTATTTTTTATATATTTATTTTGATGCCGCCTTAACGCGTTTCAACTCCTCAAGAGTCTTGATCACATGACATCATTGTGGTTGCATTTTTCATTTTTAAAGTGACATGGTGCTTTTGTGATTCGTGCAAAGAGTGAACATATAGATGGACATAGAAGAAATACTTTTTAGTACGTTTTTATCTCAACTGCGTAGATGTTTTAGTTGATATGCCTTATTAGATTTTCTACATCAGTATGTAAATAATACATTAATAAAATGCACAACCTGCAATATCCGTATATAAATATACCTTTTCAACAGATTGCAATGTATGAAAAACCTCCATCTCGAATATGCATATTTCTTTGTTATGCAGTATTTTCCTATGGAGCACAATCCTTAATTATTTTCATGGTAATCTGCTTTTGTAAACAATATTCATTAATAATTGGTAAAATGCATATTTAAAAATTGAATACAAGCAGACCGCATTCTAGTAATGTGCAAAATACAATTTTTGATAGGTAATCAATGTTTTTCTGCATGCTAATCTTGCAAATGTATTTCATCATTAGTCCTAATGTGCAAAGAAGTGCAAATAAAGTGTCAGTGCTTAAGTGCTTTAAAAAATGTTCTCTCCTATTGTACAATTTTTGTTTTTCCATTGTACCTGCTGACATTATATCAATAATAATGTTTCAACAGTGGTTGACCCTTTGTAAACCATATGATCTGCTCAATTGGTGGTTCCAATACCTTATAATAGAATTCATATAGATGTAAAGTACCTGCAGTTGAATCTGTTTAATTTATTCTTGTTCCTGTTTCTTTCTCCTTTGTTCTTTTTATGATTTAATAGCAGCTGATTTTATGTAGATCTGGTCACATATGTTTAGATATTAAATATTAAATACATAAATATATATAAATATATAAATATCTTAAAAACATTCTGTGTAAAATACATAAAAAGCTGTAAAAAAAATCCTTATCGTATTGAGTATACCAGTGTATTTATCTTTTGATACATGGATTTTAGAGGCAGGTGTACATGTCCTCAGTATTGTTCAACCCTCCTGGAGATTTGGAATCCATTTCAAGGATGTATCTTGTCTCGAGTCTCTGCAGCTTGGCCTCCCTATTACCTCCTCTTCTGCTAGGGGGAACTGAGTCTACTAGATAGTATTTTAAATCTTGACTCCTTGAGTTATGGTATTCCTTGAAATGTCTTGCAACTGGGTATGTGTTGTCCTGGCTAGTTATTGCTCTAATGTGTTGAAGCACTCGCTTGTGGGCCTGTAGTTTTGTACTTCCTATGTATTGTAGCCCACAAGGACACACTAGAACATATGCAACATACTCTGTTTTACACGTGAGTAGTTTGGTGATTTTAATCTCCTCATGGCTGAACGGTGTTATGTATGAGGTCTTATTAATACCTAATTGGCATGCTTTGCATGTCTTGCACCTGTAAAATCCCTTGTGAGACTTCAGCCAGCCACAGCTTTCAATCAGTTCTGGACTTTGTTTTCATTAGTTTGTCCCTCATTGAGGTTGCCCTTCTGTGTGTAATGGCTACCTTGTGTGATAAAGTATGCCCTATTACAGGATCACTCAATACCAGTGGCCAATTACGTGTGATGATGTTACGTAATTCTTTATGTCGTCTACTGTATTCCATGATTATTCTGAACTCCTCAGTTTTGGATTCAGTTTTAGGAGTCAGAATCACCTGTTGATATCGCTGATTTACAGGTGTCACAGGTTTAGGTTTAATCAATTCTAGTCTATCTGGGATCATCGATTTAGTTATAGCCCCTTCAACGGTTTTGAGTGAATAACCCCGTGCTGGGAATCTGGCTTTGGATTCTTCTTGTGCCTCTTTTAATGATTCCTGATTGCTGTTTACCCTCCTCAACCTCAGCATTTCCCCATAGGGGATGCTGTTTATCAAGTGTCTTGGGTGGGCACTGCTGGCATGTAAGGTTGAATTGCCCGCTGTTTCCTTGCGGTACAATTTTGTCTCTATCCTGTTGTTCTGGATGTATACCTTGGTATCTAGAAAATTGACTGTCATTTCACTTATTGTGGCAGTAAAGTATAAATTAAGTGAATTTTCATTAATGGACTTGACAAATTCCTGAGCTTCCTTTTGGGTGCCTTTCCAGATGAGGAATAGGTCGTCGATAAAACGTAGCCATAAAATTATGTTGTGTTGTACATTTTCACCATATTCAGTTGCGAGAACCAGCTCCTCCCACCAGCCCATGTGTAGACACGCGTAGCTGGGGGAGAAGCTGGCTCCCATGGCTACTCCTCGTGTTTGCTGATAGTGTAGATTGTTAAACATAAATACATTGTTTGTTAAACAGTATTCAACCATTTCAATCACCATCTTACTATGATCTGTCAAGCTATCTGATTGCGCAGTTAAATAATGTTGCAATGCCCTGAATCCGTTAACATCTCTAATGCTGGTATACAATGACGTGACATCTAGCGCCATTAATAAATAATCACTTTGCCATTCACAGTCTTTCAGTTTGTATAAAAAGTCACTGGTATCTCGTACATATGATGGTAAGGATTGTACATGTCCTTGTAAATAAAAATCCACATATTTTGACATATGTTCTAAGAGTCCTCCACACACCGAAATAATAGGTCTACCCGGTGGTTTGTTTGCGTCCTTGTGGATTTTAGGTATAAAATATATCGATGGAGTGATAGGATAGTCATTTTTTAAGAACTTCTATTCCTCCATAGTTATTAACTCCTTTGCTTTCCACGATGACAATTTAGGGGCATATTCACAAGGAGCTATCGCCAAATTGACAGCACTTTATCGCAGCCAAAGTCGTGATAAATTTACCTCCCCATTCACAAGCTGGTGTAAACAGCCCACAGCACCAGTTTACCCGCGATAGCAGGCGCAAAAAACATCGCCACAGAGGACCCGCGCAACTATCGCTAATGAGATGCAGAGTGGGCGTTCCCGTGCCAAAAGGCGCGACAACATCCCACCTCAACATTCTCAACGACCAGCCACATAGCACCAGGAAATCTAAACCTGCTCTGACCTGGTGTAAAGTCGGACGGCAGCCTGCAAACCATAAGGGAGCACAGCCCAGGGCTACATCGGAAGGGCAACAGATGCCATGGAGCCACCCATCATGCGGCCCGGACACCCAAGAGGGCCACAACACCCACCACCACCACCCCCAGGACCACCCCTCCCTGGCACTCCCGACCAAAGACATGCCACATCAGCCACACCAAAACATGTAC
This sequence comes from Calotriton arnoldi, assembly GCA_963921515.1. Lineage (NCBI taxonomy): Eukaryota > Metazoa > Chordata > Amphibia > Caudata > Salamandridae > Calotriton > Calotriton arnoldi. Next base: position 206,229 of record CAWUFW010012090.1, read on the forward strand.
AAAATATTCCGCTTGATGTCGCACAATCACAACTGGTGACATGCATGTGTCGTCACAGAAATGAGCAGCACACATTCACTTTCGAAGCAACAAATTAAACTTTATTAAAATGAACACCGAAATGAAATGAAGACACATGGCCGCTCCCCTCGGGACAATACGTAGGTCACAGCCTGTAAGACAAAAAACATGATGAGAAGGTGTATCCTGCGCACATCAGAGGACAGAGAGAGAGCGAAGGAGAGAGAGAGGAAGAGAGGGAGAGAGAGAGAGGAAGAGAGGGAGAGAGAGAGAGAGAGAAGAGGAGAGAGAGAGGAGGAGAGGGAGAGAGAGAGAGAGAGAGAGAGAAGAGGAGAGAGAGAGAGAGAGAAGAGGAGAGAGAGAGAGAGTGCCGCCCCTGCACACCCAGGCCACACTGCTCACCTGCTGCCACCGGTGTGTCTCCAACCACGTGCCGGTATGTATAGCAGGACACCAGGTCACACATCTGAGTTAGAGCCGTCAGCTGAAACAGAGTCCAGATACATGACTGGCACAGTACACACACTTGCACAAGACAACATCACCTGCCCACCCATGCACACCCAGGCAGAAGCACCCCAATCCCTCCCGCCGTCCATCGGAGCATGCCCGCCCATGCACACCCAGGCCTCAATGCTCACCTTCCGCCACCGGCGCGTAGACAGGAGGTCCCACCACGTGCCGCTGCAAGCCACAAGCCCGGGGCCCGCGGACATGGCACCCTCCATATCATGCAGCCCCGCTCCGCAGGCCACCAGGTCTCACGTTTGGTGCTGGGTCTTGATTACTCCATGGCATAGGACATACCAGTGCACCCGGCACCATCGCAGGCTGCACACCCGCTCAGCCCAATGGGTGCCACCAACTCTGGGATCCCGGAAGCGACGCCACGTGGCGGTAGGCCCGTGCTGCCCGCTGGCTCTGGCCTACACTGCGGGGCAGCAGGGCACACAAAACCTGAGCTGTCCGGACCGCCAGGACGGGGCATCATCGCAGGCTGCACACCCGCTCAGCAGCTTAAGGTGCCACTGACTCAGTGCACTCAAAGTCACCGTCCCGTGGCGGGGTCCCTGTGCCGTCCGCAAGGCCCCGTGTGCCACTAACCCTGTGCATCCCCAGTCTGCGCCACGTGGTGGTAGGCCCGTGCCGTCCACAAGGCCTCGTGTGCCAGTAACCCTGTGCAACCCCAGTCTGACCATGTGGTGGTAGGCCCGTGCCATCCACAAGGCCTCATGTGCCACTAACCCTGTGCAACCCCAGTCTGCGCCACGTGGTGGTAGGCCCGTGTCGTCCACAAGGCCTCGTGTGCCACTAACCCTGTGCGCAAAAACTCATGGGCCCTTAATGATTGAGAACCATGGAGCATCCGTCATCCAGTCACCACCGGCAGAGGGGAATGTGACGTCGCCGGCCCCTTACGTTGGCGGAGTCACATGGCCTGTGACGCCTGTGCCGGATGGGTGTAGTGTGTGCAAACCTGCCCTCAGGGAGTGGCTGTGACATGCTGACAACTAGACCAGTGACCTGCACACCACCAGCGAGTACGCCTGCGACGGGTAGCAATGAGGGCCCACCCTCGGAGCGTTAGCGGAGTGGTCTGGCCTGCCGTATGCCGGACCAGCGCAGGGCTTGCAACAATGACTCGTGGGCTCTGGGCGTGGTTCAGTCCATGTCCGGACAAGCAAGTGACTGATGCGTGTGCCCCTGTTGTAGTGTTCACGGGACCCGGTACACAAAATGCAATGTAGCACCCTCTGACTGGCATCCCACAGGATGAACATCATTGACGCAAGGGAAGTCACTGTGCCTACATTCATCCACACATTCACACATGAATGATGAAAGACATGACACAGCAGTGCGTCACTGGAAGTTTATTGCACATCCAGTGCAGTTATGCAGCTGGAGCAGTACAGGGCAATGCCGAGCACACTACACAATATGGGCACGTGGAGCGCCAGCCAGAGTCCATCCGGGGATGACATGTTCTGCGGAAGAGGAAGGGTACAGTCCGCAGTCTGTTCGCCGTGTCATTGGTCGTCAAACAGGATGTGGCAGTCCATGTCGCTGTCCAAGGTGAGTGCATCGGAGTGTATCGGGGACAGTGGAAGGTCATGAGGCCATGTGCGGGACCAAGCAGAAACAGGCCAGGTGGCGGAAATGTATGCCAGTGCCTCCTTCTGAGAGCCAACCCATCCACGTCCTCGTCCTCGGATGTGTGCTCTGCCCCACCTGTGGGTGTTGCAGTACCGGCTGAGGCACTGTGTGCCACTGACACATCAGGGGCCTGAGTGGATACGCCTGCCACACTGGGAGGTACTGACACACCAGGGTGCGGAGATGTGGATGGTGTGGGGGCAGCCGCATTCATCAGCGACATGCCTTGTGGCAGCAATGCCATGATGAAGTACTGCAGGGCATGGTAGATCCCTGCTACATTTCGATGGTGTGCAGCAGTGGCTGCCATCCTTTCCACCTCCATCCGCACCATGTCCTCCATGAGCCTCCGCATGTGTGCCAGCTCACGGCTGGCATCGCTGGAGCCACTCTGAGCGAACAGGTGTTCTTCTCTCCGCGTCATGACTCCAGCGATGTCAGTCAGGGCTGGTTGGAGACCATGGGGTGGACGTAGACACCCATGGATGGCGTCCAGTTTGGTAGGGATGAGCTTGAACCCCACCCGCACCTGCTCAGCCGTCTCCCTCTGGCCCTCCAGCACACGGCGTTGGAAGGCCATGTGTTGTTCCTGGGGGTCTTGGGAGAGTGTCGGGGCTGTGGGTGCCTCCTGCTGGGTGGTTTGGGTGGTGGGTGGGGTCTCATCGATGTGGCTGGGCTGCCCTGATCCTGGAGGTGAGTGGCGGATGAGGTCAATGATGTCTTGGATGGTTTGGGTGTCGATGCTGGTGTTGTCCTCCTCGTCATCAGTGAAGAGTGGCTGGGACTGCTCTGCAGGAGGTGTTGACGATGCCCCTGCGATGTGAAGGGGAGATGGTGTATTACAATGTGTCCACATGTATGTAGCCGCATGGTACAGTTTGACATTCAGACAGCATGGCATTGTACATTGTGACAGTCTGTGGGTCTGGGCGAGGACCCAGGGTCATTGTGGGTGTGCACTGTGCCCTGCTTGCTTGTGCATGTGTGCCATTGTGGCCATCTCCACCCCGTCCCCCAGTACCTGGTGGTCACTCACCCTGTTGCGGTTGTGTTGTGTCCTGTCGAGCAGTGTCCGGTCCCCCGACTCCAGCCACAGTCTCCACACTGAAGACTGTCGACACCAGCTCCTCCATGTCATCCAGCTCCAGCTGTGGCGCTGGGCCCCCACCTCTGGTCTGCGTTGCTGCCTTCTGGTTGGCGGAGAGTTTCTCCTTGGTCTTCCGGTTGATGTCATTCCATCTCCTCTTGACCTCGTCCATTGTCCGCTTGTGCTCTCTGACGGCATTCACCTTGTCGACGATGTCCCGCCATATTCCAGTTTTGGTGCCCAATGACACGTTGGAGGTGATGAAGAGTTGTTGATGGTGTTCCATCACCTCCGTAACTATGATCAGGTTCGCCTGCGGACTGAACTTGGTCTTCCTCGTCTTCTTGTCTGTGCCCTTCCCTGTCCCCGAGGTCCCAGGCTGGTCGTCCGGGGTGCTTGTGGGGTTGCGCTCGTCCTCTGCGCCTGCTCCGGCTGCCTCCATGGTGCTTGGGTGTCGGTCAGTTTGTGTGCGGGTGTTTTTTCTACTTTTATGGTGATTTTTGATGCCTGCCATGTGTGTGTTGCAGGCCTGGCGCTGCTTGTCGCTGATTTCCTCATCGCGCTTTGGCCCATCGCGTGTTTTTTGGTGTTGTGGTTTGTGTTTTTATCTCCATCGTGGTGGTTGTATCGCGGACATTGTCCGCAGTTTCGGCAGACTATCGCTTGCTACCGCCTTGTTGTGAATTCCACATTGACACGGGGTTATTTTCCCGCGATAGGCTGCGATATTGAAAGTTGCGTTACGCTACTCTTACGGTAGTTATTGCACGTTCTTGTGAATATACCCCTTAGTGTAGTATCTTTTGTGTATTTCCTTTAAATCTGTTCCATTTTTTCTGATGTAACACGTTTGATCATTTAATTGTGAAAGGGCCTCTTTTGTGTATTCTTCTTTGTCCCATATCACAACTTTTCCTCCCTTGTCGGAGTTTCTGATGACTATTGAAGCTTCGTTTTCCAATTTTCTCATTAGTGAATAGTATCCCATATTTCGTTTGTTGTATTTATCTTTGGTGTTCATCACTTTATAATTTAGTTGTTTAATCTGGGCTACGATGTGTTCATTGAAGATATCAATTGAGTCTCTAAGACCAGTTGGAGTAAATGTTGACTTGGCTCTGAATGGCGATGGTATTATTGGTTCTTTGGTTGCTCTTGGTAGTGGGATTTTATCACCAGCTATATAGGCTGTGGTTTCCTGGGTGACTGATATATTTCCCTCTATCCATAGTTCATTTAGAGCATCTAGGAGGGGCATATCTTTCACAGTTGCAACTTGCAAGTTTGAATGTGTTATTCCTTCACCCACCGTAGATCTTTCATGCACTGTGTCTTTATTTGATAACATGTGATGTTTTTTAAGTTTCAGTTTTCTTATACATCGATATATATCCATCCTGGTTTTGGAGTAATTAAAATTACTTTCCGGGCAGTACGATAAACCCAGACTCAATATTTGCTCTTCCACTTTTGTTAAATTAATTTTAGCCAGGTTAATGATGGTTTTATTCAATTCCATATTGGTCATTATCTTTGTTTCCATCTTCCCGTGGCTTGCCTCCTGGGATTTGTTGTATTTGTTCCTTGCCTTGCGCCTCTGCCTGCGTTTGTAGTTTCGGTGGCTTGGGCTTTGGTTGTTTGATTTCTTGGACGGAGGGTCTGCCTCCTGTCCATGCATAAAAAATTAATTTCCTCACCAGGGGCTAGTTTGTTTTGGGCGGAGTTATCTTCTTTGTTTCTTAATTCAGAATTCGATCCGCTGTCTGGTACTGAACTTAAATCAGAATTTGATGTTTGCAGTGTTTGTTTGCTGTTTTGGGATGTATTAGGTGTTTGTCCATCAGTTTTGCTCAGCTTGGATCGTCTCATAAAATCATACTTTTTAGAAAAAGTGAAAATTTGCCCCAACTCATAGTCATTTTTGTCTCGCAAGAATTTGTATACTTTTCTTTCTTTTATCTTTTCTTCTTCTTTTTTTTAAGCGTATTGTCATTTCTTTGCGTAGTTTTGAAATTTCCTCTGACTGTTCACTACTGTCAATCTCTTCATTGAGTTTATCAATCTGTTCCAGCAATGAGGCACTGTCTATTTCTGCATATTTGATTAATATCAACACTAAATTTCTTGATGACTCTAAATTGCAGTCTGCCCACTCTTGCATCATTTTGGGGTTTGGGTTTTCGTAACTGGGGGCTATAAATATTCTTAACCCTCGGGGTATGTTCCCAACGTCGATATATCTTTGTAGGGACTTGGGCTCCCACCACTTGCTTTGTTCTTGGCGCAAGTGCTTTTCTAGCTGCTTAAATTTGTCCTTTATTGTTTGATTTGATTTGTTTGTTTCCTCTCTTTTAGTTGTTATTTTAGAACTTGTGGAGGGCAGATCATTAAACATCTCTAATGCCGCTGCTTCGTGGTCCCGTAATGTCTCGCCCGACATCATAATTTCTTAATATAATGCGTTTTCCGGTCTTGCCACCTGTATTGACCTAAACGCTTAGCACTCCGCTGCTCCCCTATGCGCCGCTTGTGTTAGCGCCTACCTCGCGTGTTGCCGGTTCCAACCGGGTCTTCCAACTTGGCTGTTGCTGGCGTCCGCTGCGGTTTCGGTGAGTTTCTCTGACGCTGGGGGGGGTCCGAAGCTCCTAATCCTCCTGGATTTAATTTTCTTCCTTTGCCGATGGCTCCGGAATTTTGGTTTTGTTGCGATGTCGACCACTGGTTCAGCGGGGGTCCGTGTAGAGCCGGGTGAAACCTACCCGGTTCACATATTGCAATCTCTGTAGGCTCTCGCAATTCCTTCTCGCCACACTCGGACACAGACCACGAAGTAAGTGCTATTTTTTATATATTTATTTTGATGCCGCCATAACGCGTTTCAACTCCTCAAGAGTCTTGATCACATGACATCATTGTGGTTGCATTTTTTCATTTTTAAAGTGACATGGTGCTTTTGTGATTCGTGGAAAAGAGTGAACATATAGATGGACATAGAAGAAATTCTTTTCAGTATGTTTTTATCTCAACTACGTAGATGTTTTAGTTGATATGCCTTATTAGATTTTCTACATCAGTATGTAAATAATACATTAATAAAATGCACAACCTGCAATATCCGTATATAAATATACCTTTTACACAGATTGCAATGTATGAAAAACCTCCATCTCGAATATGCATATTTCTTTGTTATGCAGTATCTTTCTATGGAGCACAATCCTTAATTATTTTCATGGTAATCTGCTTTTGTAAACAATATTCATATATATATATATTTATAAACATATTCTCCCTTGACGGAATGAAGGTGAGCCGCACTTGTAACTTGCTGTTTATAGATCTTTATTTCTTGATTGGTGAAGCAGCATGGCAGTCCTGACGCGTTTTGCACTCCAAAGACCTTTATCAAAGGTAAACCTGCACCATACACATCGCTGGTGTCCACAGCCTAATGTCCTAATTTAAATCTTGATCCTCCAATGGATAACTTTTATGCTTGCATTCTGGGACATGTGGTCCAACCGGCAGTGTTACTTTAATTCCCTCCAGTGGGCAGTGCTTTTGTTTGCTGTTTCCATAAGGCATGTGCTCATATAAGTATCCCACGAAAATATATATATATGATGTGATCAAGACCCTTGACGGGTCGAAACACGTCATGGTTTCAGAATGTCCGAGCTAAATAAACTCTACAATCTGCACTTAATTGAGGTCCGTGCTCCTTCTTTGGGTGGGATCACCAAGAGCAAGACGGAGTACTGCTGATATATATATATGTATATATATATATATATATATATATATAAATATATATATATATATATATATATATATATATACTGCTCTTCATCTGAAACTTGGGAACTAGCCCCGGTTGCCTCCTCTTTTCTTCGTTTTTTAAAAATAATTTTTGTCGCACACTAAGCCTTAAAGGGCATTTATTATATATAAAATGCCCATTTTATGGCTCAATACATTAAAAATTTAAATATTAAATGAAGACAGCCCATGGTTTCGCTAAATGTTATATGCGACGATGAAGTCCACTCTACCCCATGTTTTGTCAATAATTTATTGACATGTTAGGCACAAACTCCCTCTTTAACTTACAGAGCAGCTATCCAATTTTTATTTCCCCCTGTATTTGTGACCCCTTGTACTACTCTGTGGATATTGCTTTCACTATTCTGTGGATGTTGGGCTTTTTTTCCCCCAAACTCGCGGTATTTTCGACCGCACCTAAACTCACTGATTTTCCGCAAGCTGCCCCCTTCGTTGGCACGCACCGTGTGATACGTGTCACATGGCAATACCCCTGCATTATCGGCGCATCGCCTCACGCCGCACACTAGCAGCTGCTCGGAGGGACATTACATCTACTAGTATACCATACAGTTCCATAGAACCCCTTCGTATGCTGAGATTGTTAATCATTTCGAAGAAACCATGGCCTACATATATGTGTAACTATATAGATATTACGCACATTAAGAACTGCTGCATTCTTTTCGTGGCTGAAGCAAAAAATAATTCCGTGGTCAGCATGTGTAGGGGAACAGAAGGCACGCCATGCCTGCATCAAAGAAGCAGAAGGCGAAAAAAACACCCACACTTTTTGCCGTAGAACATTATTTTCAACAGGGGCTTTTAATTATTTTCGATAAAGTTTTGTATTCTAAATTTCTGCCTCCATTTTGAATTGGGAGTAGGGTGTGCATTTGGTATTTTACACACAACTCGTTCATTCTTTGCAAAATGTACTTGTGTTTCTTCTAGCTTTCGGTTGTTTGTCTTTCTGCCTGTCTTTTTCTTTATTTCTAAGAGTGTTTTTTGTTATTCGCTTCCCACCGGTATTTCTGTTATCATCTCAGTCTGGTTTCACTCCATTTCCCTTTTATGCTAGTATCTGTCCTTCTGCCATCCACTAGCTGCAAACGTTTTTCAATCTATGTATTTTTCTATTTGCCCTCCCCTCTATCTAGAAGCCTGTCTTATGCTTTTTAAGTCTTTCAACCGACCTATCTTTCCCCCTTTTATCATCCGCTGCACATCAGTAGCGCTTGTCTTTTCGACATTTTCTATCTGCTTTTCTTGTTTTCTCTCTGTCTGCCCGACTCTCATATGTTCAAGCTGTGCATGGCTGCCTGAATGTGTGGTTGCCATTTTCTGTCTGAGTTCCCATCCGCTTGTCATTCCATTTGTCTTTTGCCGAATTTCTTTTTTACCCTTTTGTGTCTGTGTGCTGTTTGCTCATTCTCTGTCCTACTGCTTAATGGTTGTTCTACTTTTCAGTCTGTCTTTCGTCATTTTTTTATTCGTCTGTCTACCTGGTTAAACCTATTTTTGGCTTTTTTTAACTGCCTGTTTTTTTAATATTATTGTATCTGTCCCTTATCCTGCCTTTTTTCCTTTTCCCCTCTTGGTATACTTGTGTGAATCCCTTCTTTAACTGTCTGCCTGCCTTGTTGTCATTCTCTGTTTGCTTTTACTTTTTCCATAGCTAGCTTTTCTCCGCCTTTTATCTGCCTTCCTGTGTCTCTTTGCTGCGTGGCACCTGTCCGTCTGAATATTCGTTCATCCTTTTGCCTTTTTTTCTATCTGCCTGCCTCCGCTTTAGCCATAGCTCACTGTAACTGTCTCTTTGTTGTGATTTTAATTTATTTTATCTGCGTGTTTCCCTTGTTACCTTTGTTTCTGTCTGTCTTGGCTCATTTTCTATCTATCTTAATCTTTTCTGCCTGCATTTTGTGACAGTTGACCACTCTGTCTCTTTTCCCTCCTGCCCCTCTGCCCATCTTTTCCCATTTTCTATGTGTGCATCTTCTCTGTTTTCTACTTTACTTGCCTTTTTTCGGACACTCCAACTGTCAGCCTCCTCACGCCCTCTTGCCTTTTCTATATGTTCCTGTTTTATTCTCATTATATATATATTTTTTTTTTCTAATTCTCCCACTTGTTTTGTACCTAACTCTAAACATTTGTGAAGTCATGCCATCTTGTCCCCGAGCTCTTTGGTACAATGCATGTAGATGCTTAGCAAGTGACAGTACCGCAGGACAGGCTTCTGCAATGGTTTACAAGGCTCACGTCATGGGTCAGAGGGACCTGAAGACAGACCGGCATTTCACAGTGCATATGTGCCCACACAGCGTACCTCTCCACTCCCTGCAGCAAGCATGCCAGTGGTGGACCCTAAGATTCTAGAGAAGCAAATGGTACTGCGTGGATCAATATGTCATAAGCCTCTTTTTTCACCTCTGTTGGTTCTTTCTGCACTTCACCTCTTTTGCAAATTTCTGAATCCCTCTTGCCTATTTCTGCACCCCTCTTCCATTTTGTCCACCTCTCTTGCTTCCTTCTGCACTTCTCTTGCTTCTTTCTGCACTGCTCTTGCTTCTTTCTGCACCTCTCTTGTAAATTTCTGTATCCCTCTTGCCTCTTTCTGCACCCCTGTTCTTTCTGCACATTTCTTGCCTGCTTCTGCACTTGTCTTGACTCTTTCTGCACCTCTGTTGCTTCTTTCTGCACTTCTCTTGCCTCTTTCTGCACACCTCTTGCCTCTTTCAGCACCTCTGTTGCTTCTTTCTGCACCCCTCTTGCCTCTTTCTGTACCCCTCTTGCCTCTTTGTGCACCTCTCCTGCCTCATTCTGCACCTCTCTTGCCTTTTCATGCAGTTCTCTTGCCTCTTTCTGCACCTCTTTTATTTTGTTCCGCACTTCACTTGCCTCTTTCTGTCCCCCTCTTGCCTCTTTCTGCACCTCTGTTGGTTCTTTCTGCACTGCTCTTGCTTCTTTCTGCACCTCTGTCCCAGATTTCTGCATCCCTCTTGCCTCTTTCTGCACCCCTCTTCCCTCTTTCTGCACCTCTCTTGCCTCAGTCTTCCCACCTGTTCCCTCTTTCTGCACCCCTTTTGCCTATTTCTGCAACTCTCTTGCCTCTTCCTGCAGTTCTCTTGCCCCCTTCTGCACCTCACTTGCCTCTTTCTGCACCTCTGTTGGTTCTTTTGCACTGCTCTTGCTTCTTTCTGAACCTCTCTTGCAAAATTTCTGCTCCCGTCTTGCCTCTTTCTGCACCCCTCTTACCTCTTTCTGCACCTCTCTTGCCTCTATCTGCACCCCTGTCCCCTCTTTCTATACCTCTTTTGCCTGTTTCTGCAAGTCTCTTGCCTCTTTCTGCAGTTCTCTTGCCTCCTTCTGCACCTCTGTTGCTTCTTTCTGCACTTCTCTTGCCTCTTTCTGCACCCCCATTGTTTCATTCTGCACTTCTCATGCTTCTTTCTGCACCTGTCTTGCTTCTTTCTGCACCCCTGTTGTCTCTTTCTGCACGCGTCTTCCCTCTTTCTGCACCTCTCTTGCCTCTTTCTGCACCTCACTTGCCTCATTCTGCACTTCTCTTGCTTCTTTCTACACCTCTGTTGCTTCTTTCTGCAATTCTCTTGCCTCTTTCTGCACTTCTCTTGCCTGTTTTTGCACCTCTCTTGCCTCTTTCTGTACCTCTCCTACCTCTTTCTGTACCTCACTTGCTTCTTTCTGCACCCCTCTTGCCTTTTTCTTCACCCCTCTTCCCTCTTTGTGCAACTCTCTTGCCTCTTTCTACACCTCTCTTCCCTCTTTCTGCACCACTCTTGACTCTTTCTGTACCTCAGTTGCTTCTTTCTGCACTTTTCTTGCCTCTGACTGCAACCTTCGTGCCTCTTTCAGCACCTCTGTTTCTTCTTTCTGCACTTCTCTTCCTTCATTCTGCACCCCTCCTGCCTCTTTCTGTACCCCTCTTGCCTCTTTGCGACCTCTCCTACCCCTTTCTGCATCACTCTTGCCTCTTTTTGCACCTCTGTTGGTTCTTTCTGCACTGCTGTTGGTTCTTTCTGCACCTGTGTTCTAAATTTCTGGATCCCTCTTGCTGCTTTCTGCACCCCTCTTCCCTCTTTCTGCACCTCTCTTGCCTCAGTCTGCCCACCTGTTCCCTGTTTCTGTACCCCTTTTGCCTGTTTCTGCAACTCTCTTCCCTCTTTCTGCAGTTCTCTTGTCTCCTTCCGCACCTCTGTTGCTTCTTTCTGCACCTCTATTGCAAATTTCGGCACCCCTCTTGCCTCCTTCTGCAACTCTGTTGGTTCTCTCTGCACTGCTCTTGCTTCTTTCTACACCTCTTTTGCCTGTTTCTGTACTTCTCTTGCCTCCTTCTGTACTCAAATGGGAAGTGCAAGCTGTCAAGTTTAAAGGTCTGCATGCTCTCGTGATTGAGGTATATGTCTACTTGTATATGTATTCTTACATGTGTTATGCATCTGAAGATGGTAGCTTCAAAAAACGGGTAACTTCTCCAATAGGTGGTCAAATCTTCTCAGTTCTGCTCTGTCATTCGGTTGCACAGGCAGACCTGTCTTATGTATACATGTGTTATAGTGTCAAGTACCAAAACCTGAACTTGGATTTTTCCACAGGAGCAGATGAAAATTCCTCAATACCCTACTCCACTACCGCGAACGTCAAGGCTCACGAGCAGCAAAGAGGGGTAAAGGGGATTTGGAAGAAAAGAGAGACTGCCACTGCTTCACTTCTTCTGGACTGGTCTCGAGTCGTACACCTCAAGATTTCCTGTAACCAAACACAACATGTAACAACTACAATTCACACTGGAACCCAATTTCTAGTACCTTCCCTAAGTACCTGTCCTTCCACAATGTCTTGCTGCTCTCTAAATGTGATTATTTATGGAAATAGGGATTTGTTCTGGACCTTCCTGTGTGGTTGCTCTTTTACTGTTATTCTCCTGTAACAAAAAACACACTTGTAAATACTGTAACTAACTATGTGAATGATCCCTCTAGAAAATCCCTGTTACCTGTATTTCCAGTTATACTGCTTAAGATTGTCTTTTATATTTTCTTTTCTATTTAGGATTGATACTAACTGTTCTTCTCTTCTTGTTTTACAGTATTCGATACTCTTCTCCGTTGGTAAGTACAATTACATGCATACATATATATATATATATATACCATACAACCATATCTACATGCATGAAGTCTATTTGAATGATAACAAAGCTGAAAATATTGTTGCAAAGTATTTCTTCCTCTTGCGAACTCGTTAATCCAGCTTGTCTCTATAATTATGTTGCCTACTTCTTAGAGTAACTCCGCCTTTACTGTCTTTAAGTGCTCTGCGAAGTCTTTGGTAACTGGCTTTCTCGGTTAGTTCTTAAGTTCCATAAACAAATAGTTCGATATTCTGGAACTGTCCTTGTAGCTATCTGCTACTATTGCTTTAGGGAATTATCTGTCTAAGAGACTTACTTGTCAATCCTGAAGCAACTTCACATTAACACCTCCGCAAGTACTCACAAACAGGAGGCAGCTTCGTGGTATTTCTTCTTGTCTAGGGCATCGCCTGAACTTTGGAATTCGCGAAGACTGGAGCGTCTGACTAGACCTCCAGAGAATTACCGCAATCCTCACCAATTCTGAAGCGTCACCTGAACTCTGGTCTTCACAGGAACTGGAGCGTCTAACACGACCTCCAGATAATTGCCGTTAGTTGAAACTAAAAAGATAGAAGGCAGCATAATAGGAGATGCTGCCTTTCTCAACGGGGACTTCAGTTGAAGTGCGCAGCGCAATTAGGTAGCGCGCGCGAAGGCAGCTGAGGAGAAATCTTCTGCCCAAACACGAGACCGACAACCGCTCCATCCAGAGCGGGCGGCCATCTTGAAATTCCGCGTTACAAACGAAGTCAGCAATCTAAGCCACAAGGCCACCTGCCTCACTGGAATAGATCTACGAATCCTAGAATACAGGTAACAGGGGTATTTACAGCCTGCAACTCGGTATCTTGTACTAAGCTGACCAATCCTGACAGTACCTCCCACCAAAGCCCCCCTCTCATCTTCCTTTGGCTTATGTGGCTAAGTTCTGTGAAACTCCGTGACCAATCTAGGTGCATGCAAATTTGTCTTAGGTTCCCATGATCTCTCCTCTGGGCCGTACCCCTTCCAGTCCACTAAATAGTGCAATTCTCCTTTCTTAATCTTGGAATCTAGAATTCGTTTTATCTCAAACTCTTCTTCTTACTGAACCTTAATGGAAGTTGGGGGGCCCCTTAGATCTCAGATTGGATGGATTCCTCTTGAGCAGAGAAACGTGAAACACAGGATGTATCTTTAACTTAGGAGGGAGTCGAATCTTGACACTTATTGGATTCACCATTTTCTCTACCCGAAAAGGACCCACAAATCGAGGTTGGAATTTTCGATTTCCTTTTAGGCGCATATTACGAGTAGAAATCCAAACCATGTCTCCCTGTTCATAGATTGGGTTAGGACGCCTCCTCTTGTCTGCCTGCTTTTTGTAGGAGTTCTTAGCCTTGATCAAATTGTTGGTGGCCAACTGATACACCTTTTGTAGATCCTGAACCACAGATTCAACTGCTGGGGAATCACTTTCCTGCTTCCCTACCAACGTGTTTGGGTGTCTACCTGAGTTCAAATAAAAAGGAGAGAAACCAGTAGAGGAGTGCTCAGCATTATTATAAGCAAATTCAGCAGCCCAAATTAAACTAGGCCATTCTCCCTCATGATCCATCAAGAACAGGCGCAGTTATTGCTCCAGTTCTTGATTTACCCTTTCCGTTTGCCCATCAGTCTCAGGATGGAAACTAGTAAACAAACGAGAGTCAACATCCGATCTCCTTAAAAAAGATCTCCAGAAATGAGACAAGAATTGGGGTCCCCGATCAGAAATAATGACCTTGGGAATTCCATGGGCCTTTACTACATGCTGGGTGAACAGAGTGGACAAATGTGTAGCATTAGGAATTGATTTCAAGGGAACAAAGTGACTCATCTTAGAGAAATGATCTACCACTACCCAGATGGTGGTGAACCCTTGACTAGAAGGAAGATCCACAATAAAATCCATGGAAATAGTATGCCATGGATATGGAGCTGGGGGCAAAGGAAGCAATAACCCCTGTGGAGCTCTCCTAGAAGGTTTTCCTTTAATGCACTGCTCACAAGAAGCCACATACTGTCCCACCTGAGCCTCCATTGCTGGCCACCAAAATTCTCGTTGAATTAATTCCAGCGTCTTCTTGGTTCCCTTGTGGCCTGCCAACAATCCATCATGAAAATGTTGAATTACCAACTTCCGAAGTTCATCATTTGGAACAAAAAGATTTCCTTTGAAATAAGGTTTTCCATCTCTTATTTCTCTTTCATTCCCTTCCTTGACCCATTCACACAACTCTTCCCTGGAAAAGGAATTCATCAATTTATTCTCAAATTCCGGGTACAGAATGGTTCCAATTATCTTTTCAGGGGGAATTATCAATCCCTTCTCAACTACTCTTTCTTCTTCTCCTGTACCAAGTCGAGATAAGGCATCAGCCTTACCATTGGCAGAACCAGGCTTGTACGTCAAAACAAAATTGTAGTCTGCGAAAAATAAAGACCATCTCAACTGTCTGGGGGTAAGTGTGCGAGCAGATTTTAAGAATTGAAGATTACGATGATCCGTAAACACAGTTACTTCATGTTTAGCCCCCAACAAATAGTGCCGCCACTCCTGGAAAGCATCCTTGATGGCCAACAGCTCTTTATCAGCAATAGAGTAGTTAATCTCGGCTGCCGTCAATTTTCGAGACCGGAATGCCACTGGATGAAGTTGACCGGTACTAATGTGTCTCTGTGAAAGAATTCCTCCAATCGCCAAATCGGAAGCATCTGCCTCCACAAAAAAGGGTTCTTCTGAATTAGGATGTAGAAGCACCGACGCAGAGATAAAGATCTTCTTCAAACTTAGAAAAGCTTCCTCTGTTTCATCATTCCACTCAAATTTGGCCTTTTTCTTTAACAAACGAGTAAGCGGGCTCACCTTTTCTGAGAAGTTAAGAATGAAGCATCTGTAGAAATTGGCAAAACCGATGAAACTTTGCACCTCCTTCACACTTCCTGGAGACGGCCAATCTTGAATTGCCCTCACTTTGGCATCATCCATGGAGACACCTTCTGGGGTCAAAACAAACCCCAAAAACTCCACCTGAGTAGAGTGAAAAACACACTTCTCCAGTTTGACAAACAGCTGGTTTTCCAACAACTTACTGAGGATGGCTCGCACGTGCAGAATGTGTTCCTTCAAGTTGGACGAAAAGATGAGAATGTCGTCAATGTAGACCACTGCAAAACAATCCAAAAATTCCTTTAACACATCATTGACAAAATGTTGGAATGCCGCTGGGGCGTTGCACAGACCGAATGGCATGACTTGATATTCAAACAAACCCAGTCTCGTTCGAAATGCTGTCTTCCACTCGTCACCCTTAGCCATACGCACCAAATGGTAAGCTCCTCTTAAATCCAATTTCGTGTACACTCTTGCTCCCTTTACCTGATCCAACAATTCTGAAATTAAAGGCAGAGGGTATCGGTTCTTTTTCGTAACTAGGTTGAGTGCCCGGTAGTCAATACACGTTCTCAGTTTGCCATCTTTCTTCGGAATAAAGAAGAGTGGAGAGGAGACTGGTGACTGAGACGGACGAATAAAGCCATTGGCTAAGTATTGCTCCACATACTCCTTTAAATGTTGATTTTCCACTTCGGAGAGGGCATAAATCCGGCTGCAAGGCAATGAAGCTCCTGGTTCCAAATCGATCTTGCAATCGTACTCCCTGTGCAGGGGTAATTTCTGGGCTTCTTTTTCATCAAAGACTGAGGCCAAATCCAAATATTCCATTGGAATTTCTTGAACCTCCAGAGTACAAATGGACCCAGTCTGACGGGCCAAAAGCGTAGGCTGGGAGGTATTATACTCCCTTCCGTTCCGATCGTGGCAGTGCTCCTTACAGTAATCAGAATTCATGACTATCGACCTCTTAGCCCAATCAATCTTAGGATTATGTTCAGTGAGCCAAGGCAATCCCAAAATAAGCTGAAATTGAGGAGCGTCAATGAGACTGAACTTCAGGACACTTACATGTAGACCAGGCCCTTTCAAAGAAATTTCTTCTGTGTCATGTACTATGGGACCAGAGGAAAGATTGGTTCCATCAACTGCTCGAACAGACTCAGGTCTTTCTTTCTTGAGAAATTCAATTCCTAATGATCTGGCAAATCCAATATCGCAAAAATTTCCGGTAGCCCCTGAATCAATCATTACAGAAATCTTATCCACCACAGAGCTTCCAAAGCTTATCAAGCCAGAAATGATTAGATGAGGGGCAGAAGATTGCAAAGTATTTGCGAGAAATTGAGCGTCTGAAGTTGACTTGTGATTCGCTTCCACCAGGGCAACTCCTTCTACTGGTCAAGCCTGTCTTTTACCCACGAATTGTTCTTGGGTTTCTTAGGACATTCCTTAACGAAGTGTCCGGAGGCTCCACAATACATGCAAAGCTTGCCTACTCGTCTCTTCTCTCTCTCTTCTTTGGACAAAGGACCTCGAATAGACCCAATTTGCATAGGTTCTTCTTCAGGAACAGCCTCCTTAGATCTAGTATTATCAGACCTCATTCTATCAAATCGAGGTGGAAAATTTCTCACTTCTTTCGACGTTCACCTCTTCTTTCAGCTTGGCGTTGGTCTATCTGTAGAACTAAATCAATCAACTCTGAGATCTCTGTAGGTCTTTTAGGAATTTGAGCCAACCCATCCTTTAACTCGTCTTTCAATCCTCTATAGAAGATGGCTGCCCTTTTGGCTTCTGGCCAATTGGTTTCTACAATTAGCTTATTAAACGGAGCTAAATAAGCTACCAATTCTCGATTTCCTTGCTTCAAGTCTAACAGTTCATTGTCGGTTGTTTGAGAGATGGATCGTCTGTCGAAAATTCGCAAAAATTCCTTTTTGAACTCTTCAAATTCATATAGAATATGATCATTATTATTCACCAAAGGCATTGACCAGGCCACCGCATCTCCGCTCAGGTAGGACAATATGAAGGCCACCTTAGACTGATCTTCCTTAAAAATTATGGGTCTACATAAAAAATGTAAAGAGCACTGAGTAAGGAAAATTTGGGCCTTATGAGGATCCCCACTAAACCTCTTGGGAGCAGCTAATGGAATTGTAGGCGAAATGGCATGAATGACCTGGGTAGTCAACTCTGCCGCGGATGGGGCAGGAGAAAAGGATGGGGATTTATTTTCTTTGGTCACAGGGTTGGAACCCACAGTCAGTTCATCGAATCTTTGGCGTAAATCTAGGGCTTCTTGATTAGACTTCCTAACCTCTTCCCTAAGAGACTTATTCTCTTCCATGGTATCACTCAGCTGCCTTTGTATGCTATCTAACACTGACGCTAATGCCTTAACATCTATCCCCTCAGCCATCCTGCTCAGGTGGAAGTTTGGGTAAGGGCACTTCAATCTGTCAAGTACCAAAACCTGAACTTGGATTTTTCCACAGGAGCAGATGAAAATTCCTCAATCCCCTACTTCACTACCGCGAATGTCAAGGCTCACGAGCAGCAAAGAGGGGAAAGGGATTTGGAAGAAAAGAGAGACTGCCACTGCTTCACTTCTTCTGGACTGGTCTCGAGTCGTACACCTCAAGATTTCCTGTAACCAAACACAACATGTAACAACTACAATTCACACTGGAACCCAATTTCTAGTACCTTCCCTAAGTACCTGTCCTTCCACAGTGTCTTGCTGCTCTCTAAATGTGATTATTTATGGAAATAAGGATTTGTTCTGGACCTTCCTGTGTGGTTGCTCTTTTACTGTTATTCTCCTGTAACAAAAAACACACTTGTAAAATACTGTAACTAACTATGTGAATGATCCCTCTAGAAAATCCCTGTTACCTGTATTTCCAGTTATACTGCTTAAGATTGTCTTTTATATTTTCTTTTCTATTTAGGATTGATACTAACTGTTCTTCTCTTCTTGTTTTACAGTATTCGATACTCTTCTCCGTTGGTAAGTACAATTATATGCATACATATATATATATATATATCATACAAACATATCTACATGCATGAAGTCTATTTGAATGATAACAAAGCTGAAAATATTGTTGCAAAGTATTTCTTCCTCTTGCGAACTCGTTAATCCAGCTTGTCTCTATAATTATGTTGCCTACTTCTTAGAGTAACTCCGCCTTTTACTGTCTTTAAGTGCTCTGCGAAGTCTTTGGTAACTGGCTTTCTCGGTTAGTTCTTAAGTTCCATAAACAAATAGTTCGATATTCTGGAACTGTCCTTGTAGCTATCTGCTACTATTGCTTTAGGAATTATCTGTCTAAGAGACTTACTTGTCAATCCTGAAGCAACTTCACATTAACACCTCCGCAAGTACTCACAAACAGGAGGCAGCTTCGTGGTATTTCTTCTTGTCTAGGGCATCGCCTGAACTTTGGAATTCGCGAAGACTGGAGCGTCTGACTAGACCTTCAGAGAATTACCGCAATCCTCACCAATTCTGAAGCTTCACCTGAACTCTGGTCTTCACAGGAACTGGAGCATCTAACACGACCTCCAGAGAATTGCCGCTAGTTGAAACTAAAAAGATAGAAAGCAGCGTAATAGGAGATGCTGCCTTTCTCAACGGGGACTTCAGTTGAAGTGCGCAGCGCAATTAGGAAGCGCGCGCGAAGGCAGCTGAGGAGAAATCTTCTGCCCAAACACTAGACCGACAACCGCTCCCTCCAGAGCGGGCGGCCATCTTGAAATTCCGCGTTACAAACGAAGTCAGCAATCTAAGCCACAAGGCCACCTGCCTCACTGGAATAGATCTACAAATCCTAGAATACAGGTAACAGGGGTATTTACAGCCTGCAACTCGGTGTCTTGTACTAAGCTGACCAATCCTGACATATAGAGCCCCTCAAATATACTATTGAATACCCATGTACCCTTTATTGTGAGCAGAAAGAAATGCATACACCTTCTTTTACACAAATTTACAGAGTATGCTGTTTGAAACAAAGGTATTTAAGTGTTTGCATGTTTATTTTAATTTAACATGTCACTAGGTAAAAGCATAGACACGCATGCATACCTTCACAAACTTGGTCAGACTTACAACAATGATATGCTTAGGATTGCTGTTTTATATTTGGTAGGCCTAACATTCTGAGCAGTCGATTAATAGTGAACCTTCAAGAGAAAAGCGAGGTTTAAGACATCTTCGGAGAAGTATTAGTGATTAGGGTACTTTGTATGAGTCTGTTGTAAGGTACAGTCAAAGTAGGCCTCTTTCTGCACCTCTGTTGATTCTTTCTGCACATCTCTTGGTTCTTTCTGCACCTTTCTTCCTCTTTCTGGACTTCTGTTGCCTCTTTCTGCACTTCTCTTGCTTCTTTCTGCGCCTTTCTTCATCTTTCTGCACATGTCCTACCTATGTAGGCATATTTAGAAATTATCATTGAAAAACCTTACAAATTCACTGAAAAAACAGAGGTTTCATGGACTTTATAGTTGGGAATTAGCAGTTAAAAAGCTTTGAAATTCACTGAAAAACAGAGGTTTCAGGGACGTTATAGTTAAAAATTAGCATTTAATAAACCTCAGAAATTCACTGAAAAACCACGGGTTTCAGGGACGTTATAGTTAGTTGGACATTTCACTCGTACAAAACCAGAGAAATTCGGCCGTTATAGTTAGTTGAGCTAACTATAACTCGCGCCCCCGGAATGCACTGCTGATGATGTCACATATTACATCACTCATTACATGATCAGTGACATCATTGATGACATCACTGATGACATCTCAAATGCGAAATGCGATCCACGCGTTTCGGCTCGTCCGAACCTTGATAACGATACAAGACGTCATTGTAGCTTCCTTATTTTAATGTACAAATGCCTCCAGTTGCCAACATTAACAAAGGACTACATATTACTTTAATCCAAAAAGCTGGCGGCTATATTGGCCTGGTCACGATGTAAAAATTCAGGAATTGATACAATAAAGAAAAGAAAACAAGTGTTAATATGCACACAATTACATTTCAGCATATCTTGCCCCACGACCGCCGTACCTGTATGTTCGTCAACGTGACTTGTTCATAATAAACATACTTAGGATTGCAAACATCAACATAAACAATGAACTACACATTACTTTAAAGTGAAAGACTATCGGCCATATTGATCTGGGCACGTTGCGTATTATAATGGTTCTTACACGAAAGAAAAGAAAAAAAGGGGTGTTAATATACACACACTATCCATAAATAAAGTTCTAGCGATTATAGTTCCATTCCATTCACAGCTCATTTGAGATGTCATGAGTGAAGTCATGAGTGATGTCACTGACCATGTCATGAATGATGTAATGTCTGAGGTCATAAGCAGTGCATTGCGGGGGTGTAAGTCATAGTTAGCTCAGGCAACTATAACTGCTGAATTTCACAGGTTTTGTACGACTGAAATCTGAGTCTAACTATAACGTCCCTGTAATCTTTGTTTTTTCAGCAAATTTCTAGGGTTTTTTTAACGTTAAGTTTGATGCCTATCACAATGGATGGTGGGGGGTTGAAAGCAGGGCCTGGCCTGGCATTGTGCTGCCCCCACCCAAGCTTGCTACTCCTGCCTCCCCTCTTCCTTGCCATCCATTGTCCAAGTCCATGCCCCTGCTCCCTCATTACAGCCCTGTGTGGCCGTTGTTCTGTCACTGGCCTTCCCGCCTTCTCTGTACAGTTAGCTTGCTGCCCTATCTACCTCCTCACTATCCTCTGTTGTCTGAATCCATGCACTAGCCTTCTCCCTCCTGCCATGCATGGTCTGATGTACTGCCACTGCCCTACATTTAGCATGATGTCCCAGTGCACTCCTCCTGCCTTCCATTGCCCAATTCTATACCCCATCATTGACCTCCTGCTTAACCTCTGTGCTTTGCTTGCTGCCCCTACTCTCCTTCCCCCTGCACTCCGATGTCTGTGTGCATGCCCCTGCTCCATCCTTTTTGCCCACCATGTTCCATGGACCTGCCCCTCCTATCTACTCTGAGTGTTCTGTTGAGCTGCCACTCCCCTCCCACCTGCCTATCATTGTCAGATGACTGTAATCTGTCCCTGCCACCTCTACCCTTCCTGTCCACGTTCCATGCCCCTATCCCCTTCCTCCTGTCCTCCATGGTCCATTTTACTGCCACACCCTTCTGCCCTCCCTGGTCTGTTGTGCTGCAACTGCTCCTCCTGCCTGCCCCACGTGGTCTGTTGTGAGGCCCCTTCCTCTGAACTCTCTTGTCTGTGCCCAGCTCCTACCCCTCCCTTCTATCCTCCATGGTCCTTTCTGCATGCACCTGCCCCCTCCTTCTCGCCCATCATGGCCATTGTGCTGCCACTAACCCTCCCACTTGCCATGCATGGTCTTCTGTGCTACCACGGCCCCTACCACCTTCCCTGTGTGGTCAGCTAGCTGCCCCTGACCCCCTCCCACCTTCCCTCCATGGTCAGTGTGTATGCCATTATAGTCTCACTGTTGCTCTCCATGGTGTGTCTTGCTTCTAGTGCCCATCCTGCCTGACCTCTATTGTCAGCTTGCTGCTCCTGCCCTGCCCCCTTGCCCCCTGCCCTCTGTTTTCCATGTGCAGACCCCTATTCCCTCCCTCCTGGCTTGTCTGTTCCATTGTAATGACCCTGATCCCTACCTCCTGCCCTTTATGGTCCGTTATGCTGCAGCTTTCTCTCCTGTCTGTCCATTATGGTCAGCTAGCTGCCATTGCCTCTTTCCCCTCTGTTCTCTGTTGTCCATGTGCATGGTCCTGTCCCTTCCCTATTGCTTTCCATGGATTGTTGTGATGCACTCCCATCCCGCATGCCCTGTGTGGTGTATTGTGCTGCTGCACACCCTGATGCCTGCCCTGTAAGGTCAGTTTGGTGCACCTGTCCATGTCCCTCCTGTCCTCTGTTATCCGAGTCCATGTCCCTACCTCAATTCCTCCTGCCTTCCATGATCCAATGTACCATACTTGCTAACATTTTGAACTTGGTAAGAGGGAGATTTTTGAAAAAAACTGGGGTATTGATTTTCCCCATTGGCTTACATTGAAAAAGAGGAGATGGTAGACAGGAGACAGATCAAATAAAGCCCATTTGGGCTTAAAAACATTGGGCGTTTCCTGGCTGAATCGGGTCTGTTGGCATGTATGGTTGTACTACCACGGACTCTTCCTTCTGCCCACAATGGTCTATTATATTGCCACAGCCTCTCTTGCCTGTCCTGCATTGTTGGTTTGTTGCCCCTGCCCCCTTTCCACTGCCCTCCATAGTTTGTTGTGCTGCCACTGCCCTTCCTGCCTGCCCAGTGTGGTAAAATTGTTGCATCTGCACCCTCCTACCTGCCTTCAATTTTCTGAGTCCGTGCCCCTGGCCTCTGCCTCTCAACAGTATCCTAATGAACAACTAGATTGCTAACATTCTTAATTTATTACAAAAGTGTGGCACGCCTGACATCATCTTGATGTAATCAAAACTGTAATACCTAGAGCATTTCCTTTAGAAATTACAGAAATGAGAGGGTCTTATTTGCATCGAAATTATGGTTAGTGGTCTAAAAAACCAAAATGAGGACATATTTTTTGAGTTTTCAAATAGCGACAAAGCACTTTTAAATTATTTGTTATCTTTTTGTTTTTTTATCCAGTTGACCACTTGATTAAATGTTGCACTTAGGGGAGAGGATGTGGTATTACTTACAGAGCTGCAGACTTTGCAACTGGGGAACCAGGTTGGAGTTTCTGCTTCAGCTCGACATTCTGCGATTCTGGTCAAATCACTTAATCTCCCCATGTCTACAACCAACATGAATTTGTCCTTGTGGGGTGTAACCAATGCTCATGTAAAGCACTCCAATACCTGACCAGTCTGGACTATATAAAACTGCAAAAAACCCAAAAATAAAAAGTGTTTTGCACACTTCTGTCATTGGGCTATACGTGGACAACATCTGGGTGATATTTGTGCTACATTTGGGCTCTTTTGTCTCTGGTGGCCATCTTGGGAGATTTATTTGTTATAAAGTTTCCTAATTTCCTCATTTACTGCAGTCTCCTCAGTAGGAAATGCTTTCAGTTTTTTACTTTGATTCCATCAAGAAGGCATTCAGATGTGTCACACATTCGTCATAAATTCTGAATGCTAGCACTCTAGTTGCTCATTAGATCACTGTAGTAAAGATACTGCTCACTAGGGAAGTCTGCTGCTGGTATTGAAAGTGCATGTTTCAGTCTGCATGTCAGAATTTTTTAACGAAATAGAAGAGGATTTGAGAAGTCACTCAAAATGTACCCTAATTTTTTTTTCTTTAGCACTAATCATAATTTCTATAGCAAAATGAACCCCTCAGTTTGTTCCTTTTTAAATTAAATGTTTTAAGTGTTACCAGTTTATTCCAATCAAGATGGCTTCAGGTGTGCCATACTTTTGTCATAAGTAAGACTGTTAGCGCTCTAGTTGTTCTTTAGAACACTCTGGGACATTCTGTCATTGGGCTATACGTGGGCTACATCTGGGTGATATTTGTGCTACATTTGGGCTCTTTTGTCTCTGGTGGCCATCTTGGGAGACTTATTTGTTATGAAGTTTCCTCATTTCCTCATTTACTACAGTCTCCTCAGTAGGAAATACTTTCAGTTTTTTACTTTGATTCTATCAAGAAGGCATTCAGATGTGTCACACATTTGCCATAAATTCAGAATGTTAGCACTCTAGTTGCTCATTAGATCACTGTATTAAAGGTACTGCTCACCAGGGAA
The DNA here is from genome assembly GCA_963921515.1 of Calotriton arnoldi. Taxonomy (NCBI): domain Eukaryota; kingdom Metazoa; phylum Chordata; class Amphibia; order Caudata; family Salamandridae; genus Calotriton; species Calotriton arnoldi. Next base: position 230,193 of record CAWUFW010012090.1, read on the forward strand.
GCCTGCTGATGGTATTGAAAGTACCTGTTTCAGTCTGCATGTCAGAATTTTTTAATGAAATAGAAGAGGATTCGAGAAGTCAATCAAAATGTGCCCTAATTTTTCTTTCTGCAGCACTAATCATAATTTCTATGGCAAAATCAACCCCCTCATTTTGTTCCTTTTTAAATTAAATGTTTTAAGTGTTACCACTTTATTCCAACCAAGATGGCTTCAGGTGTGCCATACTTTTGTCATAAGTAAGACTGTTAGCGCTCTAGTTGTTCTTTAGAACACTCTGGGAAGCTGCAATAGAACACAAAGGAATCAACTGACAGTCTCTGCCCTTGTTGGATGTACATGTTTTACTGAGAATGTCAGACTTCATTCTCACATGACTGAGAAAGATAATGTGAATTTACAGAAAATATGCTCTCATTTTAGCTTCTAGATCACCTTCCAAACCTCTATGGGAAAAGTATGAGAAAATAGTTTTCTCTCAAACATGATTCATGATATCCCAGCAGAAGGCTTTTTCACAGGGTAAAATCACCTTAGAACACACCACAATTCCTAAAATTAGTATGGTACCATCAACAAATGATTTATAATGTAACTAAAGTCTTATCACCCTTTATACGTTCTCCTTTTGGTGACCCTCAAAACCTTCCATTCACTCAAATGTATTTTAATGGGGTGCTATCATGTATATTGGTCCCAAGATGGCTGCCAACACTTCTTGGATGAAGTGCTGACAGCCAATCAGATCTCACGATGAGATGTGTGGTTAGGCTCCGCCCAGATATATACATTTGTTTTTCCTTTAATATTTAAAAAACTACTGAACGGATTTACACCATTTAAAAAAAAGGGCGCTTTCTGAACCAAGAGCTACCTTTTTAACAAATTTGGTGTAATTCCATTCAGCAGTTCGGGCTGTAGCCTTGTCTAAAGTTTCCTACGGAAATTAACATGTGGAAAACGCGTTTTGGGACCCCCCTTTTTTCTTGGACCCCGCTTGATGAATCACCCCGACACGTTCAAGACAGGAGCTGACTGGAGCGCCCCATTAGTTTTGAAAATTTCGCGAAGATTCGTCAAACGGCACCAAAGATATTAGCAAAAGAAAAAACGCTTTTTGAATAGAAACAAGGTCCTAACTATAACTACCTACTGGCGACCGCCAGTAGGTAATATATATATATATATATATATGAACACTCCAGGTTAACCCTCCGGTTGAAAACGCACTCCGACAACCATCATTATTTTGGGTAAAGGCAGGGTCAGCATGCCGAACGCAACACCGGCATTCTGATCTTCTTGTCAGCTTGTCTTCTTAACGCCTGACGCGTTTCAGTGCTTCCGCACTTCTTCAGAGGCGTGGCAATTGCAGTACACATGTCCGTCCATTTCAATTAGTCGCCCTCCAATGGGCAGCTCAAATAAGCCCTCATGGAATTGTGGGACATGTAGTTTGTTATAACGGCATTTCAAGCCCTCCGATGGGCCTCGGAATGCGGGTCCTGCTAGTTAATCCCTATGGAAGTCCCCACAGTGAAGCTTCCATTGTATATGGAGCTCCATGGCCCCCACGATCACGGGGTGGTGCATTTTCTGCGGCTGGGCTGCCGCAAAACATGAACGCTCCAGGTTAACACTCCGGTTGAAAACGCACTCCGACAGCCATCATTATTTTGGGTAAAGGCAGGGTCAGCATGCCGAACGCAACACCGGCATTCTGATCTTCTTGTCAGCTTGTCTTCTTAACACCTGACGCGTTTCAGTGCTTCCGCACTTCTTCAGAGGCGTGGCAATTGCAGTACACATGTCCGTCCATTTCAATTAGTCGCCCTCCAATGGGCAGCTCGAATAAGCCCGCATGGAATTGTGGGACATGTAGTTTGTTATAACGGCATTTCAAGCCCTCCGATGGGCCTCGGCATGCGGGTCCTGCTAGTTAATCCCTATGGAAGTCCCCACAGTGAAGCTTCCATTGTATATGGAGCTCCATGGCCCCCACGATCACAGGGTGGTGCATTTTCTGCGGCTGGGCTGCCGCAAAACATGAACGCTCCAGGTTAACCCTCCGGTTGAAAACGCACTCCGACAACCATCATTATTTTGGGTAAAGGCAGGGTCAGCATGCCGAACGCAACACCGGCATTCTGATCTTCTTGTCAGCTTGTCTTCTTAAAGCCTGACGTGTTTCAGTGCTTCTGCACTTCTTCAGAGGCGTGGCAATTGCAGTACACATGTCCGTCCATTTCAATTAGTCGCCCTCCAATGGGCAGCTCGAATAAGCCCGCATGGAATTGTGGGACATGTAGTTTGTTATAACGGCATTTCAAGCCCTCCGATGGGCCTCGGCATGCGGGTCCTGCTAGTTAATCCCTATGGAAGTCCCCACAGTGAAGCTTCCATTGTATATGGAGCTCCATGACCCCCACGATCACGGGGTGGCGCATTTTCTGCAGCTGGGCTGCCGCAAAACATGAACGCTCCAGGTTAACCCTCCGGTTGAAAACGCACTCCGACAACCATCATTATTTTGGGTAAAGGCAGGGTCAGCATTCCGAACGCAACACCGGCATTCTGATCTTCTTGTCAGCTTGTCTTCTTAACGCCTGACGCGTTTCAGTGCTTCCGCACTTCTTCAGAGGCGTGGCAATTGCAGTACACATGTCCGTCCATTTCAATTAGTCGCCCTCCAATGGGCAGCTCGAATAAGCCCGTATGGAATTGTGGGACATGTAGTTTGTTATAACGGCATTTCAAGCCCTCTGATGGGCCTCGGCATGCGGGTCCTGCTAGTTAATCCCTATGGAAGTCCCCACAGTGTAGCTTCCATTGTATATGGAGCTCCATGGCCCCCACGATCGCGGGTTGGTGCATTTTCTGCGGCTGGGCTGCCACAAAACATGAACGCTCCAGGTTAACCCTCCGGTTGAAAACGCACTCCGACAACCATCATTATTTTGGGTAAAGGCAGGGTCAGCATGTCGAACGCAACACCGGCATTCTGATCTTCTTGTCAGCTTGTCTTCTTAACGCCTGACGCATTTCAGTGCTTCCGCACTTCTTCAGAGGCGTGGCAATTGCAGTATACATGTCCGTCCATTTCAATTAGTCGCCCTCCAATGGGCAGCTCGAATAAGCCCGCATGGAATGTGGGACATGTAGTTTGTTATAACGGCATTTCAAGCCCTCCGATGGGCCTCGGCATGCGGGTCCTGCTAGTTAATCCCTATGGAAGTCCCCACAGTGAAGCTTCCATTGTATATGGAGCTCCATGGCCCCCACGATCACGGGGTGGTGCATTTTCTGCGGCTGGGCGGCCGCAAAACATGAACGCTCCAGGTTAACCCTCCGGTTGAAAACGCACTCCGACAACCATTATTTTGGGTAAAGGCAGGGTCAGCAGGCCGAACGCAACATGGGCTGCCGCAAAACATGAACGCTCAGGCGTTAAGAAGAGAAGCTGACAAGCTGACCCTGCCTTCACCCAAAATAATGATGGTTGTCGGGTGCGTTTTCAACCGGAGGGTTAACCTGGAGCGTTCATGTTTTGCGGCAGCCCAGCCGCAGACTGCACCACCCGCGTGATCGTGAGGCCATGGAGCTCCATATACAATGGAAGCTTCACTGTGGGGACTTCCATAGGGATTTACTGTGCGTGGTGCTGTGATCTTTCGCCGATTCCCTTGCTGAAGTCGTGTTTGGGAACGGAGGTTGGAGGAGTTTGGAGACATATATATATATATATATATATATATACATATCCCAAAACAGAGGCTCCCTTTCCCGGTGTCCGGCGCTCTGTGACGGTGCGAAACGTGGAGACGGCGGAGCCCAGCCGTTAATAAATTACCACAGTTTTCCCTCTTGGAGAAGAATCCACATGCACTCACGGGTAAATCAATGTTACGCTCTTCGTTTTTATTCAGGCAGCAACATTATTTCGACAAGCTACAAAAGCCCAACGCGTGCAGTCTGTCATCAGACCTTGCTCACGGGATTCTTCTCCAAGAGGAGAAACTGTGGTAATATATATATATATATATATATATATATATATATATATATATATATATATATATATATATTACCTACTGGCGGTCGCCAGTAGGTAGTTATAGTTTCAACCTAGTTTCCATAGGAAAAGCATTTTTTGATTTGCTAATAACTTTGGCGTCGTTTGACGAATCTTTATGAAATTTTGCAAAAAGTTGCACTTTTAGGTTAGCTCCTATCTTGAAAGTGTGGGGGTGATTTGTCAAGCGGGAGCTGAGAAAAAGGGGTCCCAAAACGCGTTTTCTCCATGTTAATTTCCATAGGAAATTTTGCGACGAGCTACAGCCCGAACTGCTGAATGGAATTACCTCAAATTTGGCAGAAAGGTAGAGCTTGGTTCATAAAGCGACCTTTTTTTTTAAATGGGGTAAATCTGTTCAGTAGTTTTTGAGAAATACAAAAAATAAGAGACAAAAAATCAATTTCACATAGGAAACTTTGTGCAAGGCTACAGCGGAAACTATTGAACGGAATTACCCCAAATTTGGCAAAAAGGGTAGTGCTTGGCTCAGAAAGCGACCTTTTGTAAAATGGTGTAAATCCGTTTAGTGGTTGCTGAGAAATAAGAAAAATAAAAGTTTCGATATCTGGGCGGAGCCTAAGTCCCGTGCACGAGCTTCACTGTGATTGGCTGCGAACACTCCAAACCAGGAAGTGTTGGCAGCCATCTTGTGGCTCGGTAGAAGCGAGTCACTAGAAACCAGAGAAACAAAGGTATAAAACAAGAGAAGGGGGCAGGGTAGAAACACCGTGACCCCCTAGGGCTGCTCAGGCGGCCCCAGAAGGACCCCAGAGCCAAAAAAAGCATTTTTTTTTTTTAAACGGAGCAATTCGCGCTGGGGTCGCGGGTTCCCACATTTTATTTTAATGAGGTCCCCAGGTGGGCTAGGTCCCATGGGCATTTCTTAAAAAATAATAGCTGGGGGTCGCTGGGGCTGCGGGGGCCCGCTGGGGTCCCCGCAGCCCCGGGGCTTCACTCATGTTGGGAGGAGGGTTGCGCAGCACCTCTCCTGGAGCCCTCCATGTGCTTATAACTTGTGGCGTCGTTTGACGAACCTTTACGAAATTTTCAAAAAAGTTTCTCTTTTTTGATCAGCTCCTATCTTGAAAGTTTGGGGGTGTTTGGTCAAGGGGCTGAGAAAAAAGGGGAGTCCCAAAATGTGTTTTCTCAATGCATTTTCCCTAGGAAACTTTAGACTAGGCTACAGGTCAAACTGCTGAACGGAATTACGCCAAATTTGTGAGGGAGAAAGGTTGTGGTCGAGAAAGTGCGCTTTTGTTGAAATGGTGTAAATCCATTCAGTAGTTTTTGAGAAATATCAAATTTTATAGATATTGATATTTGAGAATTCTGACATCTGATTGGCTGAGGGTTACGAACACGAGCTCGCGGCTCATTGGCTGTGAACGGTTGAAACTAGGAAGTGTTGCCAGCCATTTTGTGACTTAGTCCGTCAGCTCGCATCTCTCCGTGTAGAAGCCATCGGGTGTGTAGTTTTACCTCTGCGAGGCAACACTGGCATCTGTGTCTGTGTAAGATACTCCTTTCATGCTGCCTCTCCCCACATCACGAGGTCACGGCTATGCCTTTAGAAGCCAGTCCGTTGGCTCGGAGCTCTGTGAGTCAGTCTGTCGGCACGACCCTCTACACAACCCAAACACCACTGCACTACCTAACTAAACACTAAACCACTACTGCCAGCACGCCCCCTACACTACAGAAACACCACTGCACTACCTTAAACCCTAAAACACTACCCCCAGCACGACCCCCTACACTACAGAAACACCACTGCACTACCCTAAACCCTAAAACATTACCCCAGAACGACACCCTACACTACCCAAACACCACTGCACTACATAACTAAACACTAAACCACTACTGCCAGCACGACCCCCTACACTACAGAAACACCACTGCACTACCTTAAAACCTAAAACACTACCCCCAGCACGACCCCCTATACTACATAAACACCACTGCACTACCCTAAACCGTAAAACGCTACCCCCAGCACGACCCTCTATACTACCCAAACACCACTGCACTACCCTAAACCCTAAAACACTACTCACAGCAAGACCCCCTACACTACGTAAAGACCACTGCCCTACCCTAAACCCTAAATGTACCCCCAGCACCACCCTCTACACTACACAAACACCACTGCACTACCGTAAACCCTAAAACACTACCCACAGCAGGACCCACTACACTACACAAACACCACTGCACTACCCTAAACTATAAAACACTACCAGTCCATTGGCTCACAGCTCTGCGTTTGCGAGCCGACAGCCTGTAGCTCTCTCTGTGGGAGCCGAGCCCACGGGCCGTAGCTCTCCCTTTGCGAGGCTGCCCAACGGCCCGCAGGTCTCCCTGTGCTAGCTGGATCGCAGTTGTCAGTCTGCGAACCGATAATGGGAATATAAGGCGGCTCTAAAAAGAGCCTTTGTGTTTATTAGTTGGAGCTACATATAAGTCCGGATGCACAGCTTCAGGTTATTCAGAAAAACTCGATTTCCCTGATCTGTGAAGTGTACTCCATCACTTCTGTAGATATCAGCAATATCATAACCTATGTTGTTGTTGTAGATCGACCCCATTCTATGGTCTCTGAGGTATGCAGACACAGCTTTGTTGACATTCTTCCTAGATTTTTCAATCTGAGGACAAAATTTGTTTGACCATTTCCACTTCTGTCTTTGGCATATATTGGAATATACAAAGACAGTTTGAGGCAAAAGCAACATCAATTGTCTAAAGGTGTCCTTATTAGCATTTCCAAACCTACCCCAGTCAATGTGCCTAGGTCATTTCCACCACAGTGCACAATCATGAGGTCAGGGAGTTGGAGATGCAAACAGGTTTTAGCCAAAGGGAGTATTTGGTGCCACTTCAATCCTCTCTGTCCAAACCATTTAATGTCCACATTTTGTAAACCTAGGTCTAAGTCAATACGTCTCTGTTCTGCATACCTTTTGCACCAGAAAACATAGCTATGTCCTACGATCCACACTAGCATTTTGAAGGTGTAGCTGGAAGATATGGATAGATGTCTGTAGCTCATGCAGTCCGTTCGTAGAATAAGAGATATGTTTGAAGATGGGGAACTACTTTTTTTTCTCATACAAAACGATAACTGATTGGGAGATGAAAAACATTGTTTACTAAAAAGTAGGGTGCATATTAGTTTGTCGAAAAGCATCTTTGTCATTGGTTAATAAAAAGCAGTTTCAACGTAGAGTTCATATGATAGGATAAAATTTGCTCAGTTCAACCACACCTGCTACTTGCATTTGGAAGGCACTGTTTGAACTTAAAACAATGGTGAACTTTTAACCTGCACGTGCCCTTAAATGTTCGAGAAAATGTTGCAAAAAATATTGTAACTTTTAACCTGCGCGTGTCATAGAATGTTCTAGAAAGTTTGTTGATAGAATACGTTGAACTTCTCACCTGTATGTGTTCTTAAATTTTAAAAAAACTGTTTATATGGAAAGTTCAAAAATAACCAATAGAGAGAAGTTTTTCAATTTGAAAAAATCAAGGAACTATTCTGATTTGTTCTTTACATGTATTTATGTGTGGAGCAACAGGGAAATTGTGCCATTACTGGTTCCATTCTTGATGAGAGAGGTGCGTTACATGTACTGTGTGACAAAGAAAGAATTGCATGCCATTTTTTTTATCCCATTGAAAGCCCTGAATATACATATATTAAAGGAATGGTATAATTAAAGTTTAGGAATTACACCTCCGTTTACTCTCCTCATCTCATATTCTTTATTTTGTGCACCCAACAGTAGTGTTTATAAAAATCAAGTAATAGAGCTTTATCTAGTATAAAAATAGCACTTATACTTTTATTGGCATGTTCGTGGGATCTGTAGTGTATAGAGAAGGTGGTTATCAGTTTCAATGGTACAAAACAGACGTGACATATGTTTGAAAGATTACATGGTTTTAGGAATAAGCTCTTGCTCTGCGAGTCCTCGGGCCCGCAGTTGTATCTCTGCAAGCCAACACTGGAAATATACCGCAGTTGTCCCTGTACGAGATACCCCCTTCATGCTCCCTCTCTTCACATCATTGTCCCGCACCTATGAGTTGCAAGCAGACGGCCCGCACCTTTCCCTATAGCAGTTGGCCCGCAGCTGTTCCTGTGCGAGGCGGCCCGCAGCTCTTCCTCTTCGAGCCAGCTAGCTGGCTCGGAACTCTTCCTCTACGAGCCAGCCCGCCAGCCCACAGCTCTCCCTCTGCAAACCATTGTTCGGCTTGCAGCTCTTCCTCTGGGAGCCAAGCCGCATTTGTACCTCTGCAAGTCAACACTGGAAATATACCGCAGCTCTCTCTCTCTGCGAGATACCCCTTCACGATCCATTTCTCCACATCACCGTCCCGCAGCTATCCCTTTGCAAGCCGACGGCCCGCACCTCTCCCTATACCAGTTCACCCGCAGCTGTTCCTCTGCGAGCCGGCTCGCAGCTCTTCCTCTGTGAGCCGACGGGCCGCAGCTCTCCCTGTACGAGTCAGCCAGTCGGCTTGCAGCTCTTTCTCTACGAGCCAGCCCGCCGGCCCGCAGCTCTCTTTCTGTGAACCATCGGTGGGCTCGTAGCTTTTCCTCTACGAGACAGCCCGCCGGCTCGCAACTCTCCCTCAGCGAACCTCCAGTCGGCTCCTAGTTCTTCATCTGTGAGCCGTCGAGCTCGCAGTTGTAGCTCTGCAAGCCAACACTGGAAATATACCGCAGGTCTCTCTCTACGAGATACCCCCTTCACGCTTCCTCTCCCCACATCACAGTCCCGCACCTATGATTCGCAAGCCGATGGCCCGCACCTTTCCCTATAGCAGTTGGCCCACAGCTGTTCCTGTGCGAGGCGGCCCGCAGCTCTTCCTTTTCGAGCCAGCTAGTTGGCTCGGAACTCTTCCTCTACGAGCCAGCCGGCCGGTCCGCAGCTCTCCCTCTGCAAACCATTGTTCGGCTCGCAGCTCTTCCTCTGGGAGCCAAGCCGCAGTTGTACCTCTGCAAGTCAACACTGGAAATATACCGCAGCTCTCTCTCTGCGAGATACCCCCTTCACGATCCATTTCTCCACATCACCGTCCCGCAGCTATCCCTTTGCAAGCCGACGGCCCGCACCTCTCCCTATACCAGTTCGCCCGCAGCTGTTCCTCTGCGAGCTGGCTCGCAGCTCTTCCTCTGTGAGCCGACGGGCCGCCGCTCTCCCTTTACGAGTCAGCCAGTCAGCTTGCAGCTCTTGCTCTACGAGCCAGCCCGCCGGCCCTCAGCTCTCTTTCTGTGAACCATCGGTGGGCTCGTAGCTTTTCCTCTACGAGCCAGCCCGCCGGCTCGCAACTCTCCCTCTGCAAACCACCAGTCGGCTCGTAGTTCTTCGTCTGTGAGCCGTCAAGCTTGCAGTTGTAGCTCTGCAAGCCAACACTGGAAATATACCGCAGGTCTCTCTCTACGAGATACCCCCTTCACACTTCCTCTCCCCACATCACCGTCCCACACCTATGATTTGCAAGCCGACGGCCTGCACCTTTCCCTATAGCAGTCAGCCCGCAGCTGTTCCTGTGCGACCCGCCCCGCAGCTCTCCTTCTGCGAGCCCATGGGCTGCAGCTCTCCCTCTACGAGCCAGTCAGTCGGCTTGTAGGTCTTCCTCTACGAGCTAGTCCGCCATCTCGCAGCTCTCCCTGTGCAAACCATCGTTTGGCTCGCAGCTCTTCGTCTGCGAGCCAGTCGGGCCCGTAGTTGTACCTCTGCAAGCCAACACTGGAAATATACCGCAGTTCTCTCTGCAAGATATCCCCTTGATGCTCCCTCTTCCGACATTACCGGTCGTAGCTATCTTTTTGCAAGGCGACGGCCCGTACTTTTCACTATAGTATTTGACCCACAGCTGTTCCTCTGCTAGCCGGCCCGCAGCTCTCCCTCTGCGTGCCATGTAGTTTAGCAATCCTGCTGTCAGTGTCATGCACTACTCCAATCATCCATCCAGCACTATCTACTTACCCTATCACTCTGCCAATACCTAAGTACTTATAAATTCACCATGCACTCTGTTTACAGCACTGTAATCATTCTAGTTAGTAGTTATGTACTTATGGAATGGCCTAGCCACTAAGACAAGTACAGCTATAATATTCTGTGCAGTATCTATGCACTCCTCTAACCATGTACATACTATTGGTACACTCCTATAAATACCCAGTTAGTAGCCATGCAGTCTAGGAATCATGTTGTCAGTCCCATGCAGTTTTCTAATCACCCATCCAGCACTATCTACTTATCCTATCAGTCCAGCAATACCTAAGCACTTATAAATTCACCATCCACTCTGTTTGCAGCACTGTAATTATTCTAGTTAGTAGTTATGTACTTTTGGAATTGGCTAGCTAGTAAGACAAGTACAGTTACAATACTCTGTGCACTATCTATGCACTCCTCTAACCAGCTACATACTATTGGTACACTGCTATAGATACCCAGTTAATACCTATGCAGTCTAGGAATCCTGCTGTCAGTCCCATGCACTTTTCTAATCACCCATCCAGCATTATCTACTTATCCTATCACTCCACTAAAACCTAAGTACTTATAATTTCAACATACACTCAGTTTACAGCACTGTAATCATTCCAGTTAGTAGTCATGTAGTTATGGAATGGCCTAGCCACTAACACTACTATAGATACAATATTCTGTGCACTATGCATGCAGACCTCTAACCAGGTACATACTATTGATACAGTCTTCTAAATACCCAGTTAGTACCTATGCAGTGTAGGAATCCTCCTGTCAGTCCCATGCACTTCTCCAATCACCCATCCAGCACTATCTACTTATCCTATCACTCCGCCAATACCTAAGCACTTATAAATGCACTCAGGCACTCTCCTTGTAGTATTGTATTCTTTTAGTCACTACCCATGTATTCATGGAATGATACAGGTTGTAACCATGCAGTTCCACAATTAGATGTGTACTACTAATGCTGTGCTCTAGTATCTTTCACACTACTCATACACTACTACAATTATGCAGGTAGCACTGTTCCATTGCTGAAATCATTGATGTCGTTTTTTGTATGTATTTTTATAGTTATACATATGAATATTTATATATAATTATTTTAATTAAATTAAATTGTTTTCAAAACTTTTCTTATTTTATAGATAGTTTGCATAATTATTAAGAAAGAGTTACAATGACAAGAAAAGAGCAAAGAAAAAGACAACAAAGAAAGGAGGTTTATTTCTAAAAAAAAAAAGGAAAAGAGGAATTAGATCAACTACAACATGGATGTTTAAAGAAAAATGTTCCGGTAAGAGAACTAAAGATTTTGTTTAAAAACTTGTAAAAGCAGTTTCCAATTTTAAAAATAAAGAACAGACAGATACAACAAGAACACTGAAACAAAAGGAAATGAAGAATTTACAAAAAAGTGGAAAATTGGATTATCGGAAAAATAATTATGTTGGAAGCAGGAAGAAACAATTTTCAGAAATTCGAAAAAGAATCTATAAAAGTAAAGTACTCCAAAATTTACTAAAAAAATGTAAAATATATAAAAGGAGATCAGCATTTTACAGACAAAATAAGGAGATTCTAAGTGTAATTGAAAAAGCCTTTGAATTGAAAAGAAAATTGTTTATCTTAATTATAAAAAGATTGAAGACTTTAAATACAATAATGCAGCGTATGAAGGACAAATGTAAAAGAAAAAGAATTTAAATAGAACTCATTTTTGTAAAATATTTTCCGGGGAATGGAAGCATACTTCTAGTACGGAACCTTTTTTAATGAAGAAAGTTATTTTCAACAAAATAGATTACTGCATGCAGTTGATACCTGTGGTCATTGTTATGAAGTGAAAAATGGCTCTCCAATTGAAAAAGAAAAGATGTTTCCTAGAAATGTGGAAGAAGTAATAGCTGAGGAAGTTCAACGGAGACGTACCCAGGCTCCAGTGTTTACATGGGATTGTAGTAGTATTTGTAGTATACGTCAACAATCTATTGATATTTTATTAAATTTCTTAAGAGAATATGGAAGAAAAACTGTGAAACAGAAGATTAAGATATTACAAGGACTGGATCCTTGCAAAGTGAGAAAAAATACACGGTTGCAAGGTCATTCTCTGGCTTGTCTTTCTAGGAAGGTGTGTCAAAGTCGTTTTCATCATTTAAGAATGTTAGCAGTACATCATTCCAAAATGCGGAAGTTAATTAGAAGATTATACTACGTGAAAAGTCCTGCATTATGTCTAAATGAAATTAATACAGCTCTTTTGCATGGTTCAGTGTTGGATGTAAATAAAATTTGTGATGATATAGAGTTACGTTTCTTTGCTGCTCAAGAGGAGTGTAGAGAAACTGAGAGTTTGATAAGTGTAGGTGTTGAAGAAGAGATGGAAGATAGTACTGATGTGAAGTTTGAAAAAGAAATAACAAAGTTTAAAGTAGTTTCTGGTGAAAATCCAAACTATGTTTGTGTTTGTTGTCGACGTACTCATTATAAAATTCAAACTAGGAATGTAGATGTGTTTTTAAAAAGTGAAAAGGAAAACAATGATAAATGGAAAGAATTTGCTGCTTATCTGTTTGTGGAAGGTCGTTTTGAGTTAGGTACTGTACAATATATTTGTAAATATTGTTATAATAAATTAGAAGAAAACAAAATGCCAGCTAGAGCTGTCCATAATGACTTAGAATTAGTAGCTATACCTCCTGAACTTAAAGAGTTAAATACATATGAGGCCATCCTTATACAATTTGTGCACCCTTTTCAGGCTATAATTCGTATGGAGCCTAAAACAGGTAAGCTGCCTCCAACAGATCTACAAAGAGGTTTAAAAGGAAGAGTTGTGTATTTACCTTTAGATTTTAAGAAAAATGTTGAAACTGTTGGTGTAGAAAGAGAGGATACTGAACCTGTAGTCATTCCTGTTAATGGTGTACGCACAAAGAGTCGGAAAAAATGGCAAGAGTTAGTAGATGTCACGAAAGTCCAAAAGGCTATATTATATCTGGTGCAAAACAATATTTACTATAAAAATGTAAATGTAGAGGAAGAAGAAATGAGTTTAGAAGATGAAAGACACATTTCAAGTGGACAAATAGAAAAAGTGGAGAATTCAAGAAAAGAAGAAATTTATGAACATTATACTATACACCCTCTACATTCAAAAGAACTGATAGGAGATACTATTGAATTGTTCCAGATGAAAAAAGCAAAGGAAGTCCCATGAGTGTGTGGGAAAAAAGTTTGGAAGCTCGTTGTTTTCCACAGCTGTTCCCTACTGGAAAAGGTGGACGATATGATGAACGACCAGTTCAGATTCCAGCTTCAGAATATCGTACTTTACGACTGTACTCAGAAGAACCAAGATTTCGTCAGTGTATTCCATATTTATTTCATCTTTTATTTGAGAGTGATCTGTCTGCACTTTCATATGCAGTCAACCATATATTGAAAACTGGAACGCATCTTTCACATCTTTCTGCAAAGGAATCTATGGACAAAGTTGAAAAAAGAGACGAACACTTAGAATCACAGTTAATTAATTTGATGGCATGTCAATGTGGCACTAATGAATATTGGTATCAACGTCATGGGGAATTAAAATGTATGTGAAGAAATTTAGGAACCCCTACATGGTTTGTTACACTTAGGGCCCGATTCTGATGCGGGTTGGAAAAGCTTCCCGACCGAATCGGTTGGGAAATGGTTTCCGACCCACTCGGATCGGGAAAATCCGACCGGCGGAGTAGGATGCATCCGGATGCTTCCAGATACGATTTGGTTGAACTCCCATTGACTTCAATGGGAACATTTGTTCCTAACCGCTTCAGAATTGGGCCCTCGGTCGGGAAGACACGTTCCCGATCCGATTTGGAAGGAGCAAATGCCGTTAGGAGGCCTTCCTAACCGCATCAGAATCAGGCCCTCGGTCGGGAAGCTTTTCCAACCCGCATCAGAATCGGGCCCTTAGTTGTGCTGAGTACGCAAGGGATGATTTACTGAAGTTTCTACGAGAAGCAAATTCAAATATAGAAAATATTGAATTGAAGACACCTGGAGAACTGTGTTCCCTAGATCCTGTAAATGTCTGCAGATATTTTAATCATAGATTTGAAGCTATGATGTCTTTCATCTGTAATAAAAAAAATCCACCTATTGGCAAAGTTATTGATTTTTTGGGGAGAAAAGAATACCAAGCTAGAGGTGCTCCTCATATACATATGCTTTTATGGATCAAGGATGTACCCAAATTTGGAACTGATTTGGATGAGACTGTTTTATCTATTATTGAAGAGTATGTTACCTGTGCGATTCCGAAAACAGGAGGAGAAAATATCTTAAGACAGCAAGTTTTACGGTTTCAGAGTGATTGATGTGGAAAATATTGCCGACGGAAATATAAGTCAAAGGATAAGTTTTACACAAAATGTCGATTTGGCTTTCCACGTCCAGTAATTTCCAAAGGAAGAGTGAACTGTTTTATGTCAGCAGTGAGGCATACTATCACTCGGAAATCACCGAAAAATACTTATAATATAAAAAGAACAGAAGAATCGAAGTACATTAATGATTACAATCTGGTGATTTTGAAGATGTGGAATGCAAATATGGACATACAATATGTTGCAGATAACTCAATTGCTGTTGCTCGCTATGTGACGTCATATATTACCAAGTCTGAGAAGACAGAATTGAAAGAAATGTGGGAGGAAATTTTACAGGAGAAGACACTTAGCAAAAATTGTACAGCTTCAGCTTGAAGATGCTTTCACATCGAGAAATTGGATCCTACTGAATGTTTGGATCGATTGACATCTGCAAGTTTATATTCAAAGTCAAGAGGAATCATCTGGATAAGTCTAGGCCTTGCTACAGTATGAAATCGAGTTTTGAAATCTGTACAAGAAATTGAATACTTGGCACTGAATGAACCAGAAAGTACAGATATTCTGAAAACAAATATGTTGGATACGTACTATCCAAATAGAAGTCCATACCTAGAAAACATATGTCTATATGAAATTCTGCAACATTATAGTTTTTAAAAAATGTTACGGAAAATATAAATGAAGGAAAATACGCTGTAATTGGATCTGAAGGATGTTTGGTAAAGCATGACAAAGGAAATTTGATTAATCACAGGAAATTAAGTTGTGATACTCCAGATAAAAGAGAGTTTTTCTATTTAGCTCTTCTGCAACTATTCAAACCTTGGCGGACTGAAATGGAATTACTTGGAGATTTTGACTGCTATGAAGATTCTTTCAATGCATGTAAAGATAACATTGAATGTACAATTTTTCCAAATTATCTCCAAATGTTGAACGAAGAGATTAATCAAGAAAGAACTATTGCAGCTGAAATTGCTAGAGATAGTTCTCAAGATAGTCAGAGTTCTGCTCCACAAAGTCAAGATCCACTAGGAGAAGCCATACTTGAAAATTAAGCGGCAATAGCAATGAGTGAAGTGGAAACGGTGATGCAGCAAGCACAACAAGACAATATTGATTTGGAAAATTTGGAGGAACGTCTCAATACTGAACAGAAAGAAATATATCACCAAGTTACACAACAGATACAACATGGATTATTGCATGAAAGAATGATTGCCAATGTACATCATTTAGACCTATTCTTATGTACATCAGTGGACAAGCTGGAACGGGGAAAGGTTTCTTGATTAAATGTTTGTCAAGTTATCTACAGAAAACAACGGATTCACATTTGTCTTGTGTTGTAACTGCTCCAACTGGGTTAGCAGCACACAACATTAAAGGGATTACATTACATCGTCTACTTATGTTACCAGTAGAACATGAAAATAAGTTGGAATACCACAAGCTATCTGGAGAAGCTTGTTTTGAAGTTTCAAGAGTACTGAAGAAAATGAAACTTCTAGTAATTGATGAAGTAAGCATGGTCTCAAACTTAATGCTTGCGTTTGTACATTTGAGGATGCAGCAGATTTTAAAAACAAATTACGATGTTTTATTTGGAGGAAAACATGTAATTGTATTTGGTGATCTACTACAACTCACACCTGAAAAAGGCCAACCAGTTTTTAAAACCCTTCTTCATGAAGACACTAAAAAATCTTTGGGAAGTATTGGAAATGTGAACATTTGGAGTTATTTTGAATATAAGGAACTTATCAAGAACATGCAACAAGCAAATGATGAATATTATGGAAATATTCTTCAAAATATTAGAATTGGTGCCTTAACAAAGGATGGAAAAGATGCTTTAGAAAGTCGGCTACTAAGAAACTTGTTTCCAAAAGAAAATATTGCAGCTGAAACAATCTACCGAAGAATTGCAGAAAAGGAATCTATAATTTGGCTTATGCCAACACTGAAAGAATGCTCTACATTCAATGAAGAACTGTTGAAACTGGAGAATGAACCGATAATAAAAATGGTAGCTATTGATAAAATAGAACATGAAGGAGTAACTATTCTTTTGTCAGAGAAATTGCAGTTAAAATTAGACTCTTTGGAAAAATCAATATCTAAGACTGCTGGTTTGGAAAAGACCTTATATGTATCTGTAAACTGTCGGGTAATATTACGGCGTAATTTAAATGTTGAGAAAGGTTTAGTAAATGGAGCAATGGGGAAAGTTGTTGACTTTGTTAGCTATGCAAATAGAGATGGAATTTAATTTTTGAAAATTAAATTTGATCATATTGAGGAGGTGAAACAGATTGGACGCTGTTCTGTTCGTTTTTTGCTTGTAAAATATTTGTATGTTCGTAGAAAACAGTTTCCTGTTTGTTTAGCATATGCAGTGACTATCCATAAATCTCAAGGTTTAAGTGTAGACAGTGCTTTGGTAAATATTGGAAGTTCTGTGTTTAAGGAGGGTATGGCATATGTTGCATTGTCTCGAGTAAGAACGTTATCCGGATTGTATTTGATTGATTTTGATGAAGAAAAGGTTAGTGCAGATATAAATTGTGTAAA
This sequence comes from Calotriton arnoldi, assembly GCA_963921515.1. Lineage (NCBI taxonomy): Eukaryota > Metazoa > Chordata > Amphibia > Caudata > Salamandridae > Calotriton > Calotriton arnoldi. The sequence continues at coordinate 247,244 of CAWUFW010012090.1, forward strand.
AGAGTATAACAAGTTAAGAAGACTCTATGCTCCTAGTTTAGGTGAATATCCTATTTATGAAAAACGTTTAATACGTCCAAAATGAAAATATAATAAAGATTTTACTGAGGTTGCAAAGAAAAAAGAATTGAAAAGAATGATGAGTCTGGAAAGAAAATAGAAGGGAACACAGTTGCTAATATTGTAGGATATCAGCTTGAAAATAGTTCAGGTATCAACTGCTATGCTAATGTAATCGTCAACGTTGTGTTTTTTTAGAAAACCTACAGCATGCAATTATGGAAAATCGAGAAAAAGATTTTGTTCTTTGTTACATTATATTTTTGAGAAGTTGAAAACTGATAACACGAAAATCCATACTGCTTCTGATGTGCGGAATCTTCTGGATATATGTTCTGGATCTTCACAATTTACACAGAATGTACAGCAAGATGCTCAGGAATTTCTTATGTTTATGCTTGCAGTATTAGAAGATGAAGGTATACAAATTGAAAATCTGTTTGGACTACGTTACAGATGGGTTCATACATGTGACAGCTGTTCATTTTCATCTACCACTAAAATAGACACTGAACGATTCATATATTTGACAATGCCGGATTTGAAAACAGTGTCTTTCAACGATCTAGTGAAATCAGCTAATCAACATATGGAATGTACTCAGTGCAAATCGGAAATGTTGTCAACATTATTTATACAAAGATGTGGACAATATATTATTTTAATGCTGCAACGTTGTAGAGCAGATGGAACAAAATTGGAAACCAAAATTAAAACTTTTGTGGCAGGTCAAGTTTCAATTTCAGGGAGAACTTTTAAAACAGTGGCTATTGTTTTCCACGATGGAACTACTTCAACATCTGGACACTATACTGTATATTTAAAATGCAATAAAGGATGGACACTATGTAATGATGCATTACATAGTGTCCAAACATTTAGAGTATAAATTTCGGTTGCCTAATGAATTACCAAATTCATATTTAATATTTTTGATGCCAAAATTCTGAGAAGATATCAACATGAATTATTGAGTATATTTTGGATATTTCCACTACAAATGATTTTAGATACATCATTCACCCTATTGGAAGCATGTGAATATGATTTTAGAAATCTATCTTGGATATCCTTATTGCAAATGTTTTCAGAAACATCATTCGGCCTATTGGGAAGGTGTGTATATGAATGCCAAAGTTTATTTTGGATATACTTAATGGAAATATTTTCAAAACATCATTCGGCCAATTGGAAAGATGTTGGTAATTACGGATTCAATTATTGATTCTGTTCCTTCATATTGCGTTTGGAAAATTGTGTTGGAAAGAAGGTGGTCATATATGTGATTTTTGTATTATATACTATGTTACTAAGGATGTTCATTTGTGAAAATGTAAATACCAAGTTGTGTTTGTTGTAGATATTTTGAAGAGAAATATGTTTTTTTTAACAATCTTATTGATTGCATTTTTTTGCCCGCTGTCATCTGATGATTAACATTGAAATCACTGTTTATGGTGAAATTCAATACAATCTGAACACAGCAAAAAAGGGCAAATTGAATATGTGATGTAATTGTATACTTATGTTGTGTTGCAAAAATTATAAAATTATATGTAATAACAGAATTTTTTTCTTCTCTTTTACAGACCTTACTACTAAAGTTTAAAATATTTTAAATTTGCATTAAAAAAAGAAGTGAATATGTATTACTATTAATTTGATATCTGCTTGAAAACAGGTAAGATTAATTCACCCAGGTACTACCCTTGCAGTCTAACAAAGACACTGTCACTCCCTATGCCCATCTCCAGTCACCCAGCGAGTAGTATATACTAATGCAATCTGTCCACTAATACCCAAGCACTTATAAATACACTATGCACTCTCTTTACAGCACTATAATCATCCAGTTACTACTCACGTACTTATGGAATGGCCTAACTACTAATACAAGTACAGCTACAATATTCTGTACACTATCCATGCAGACCTCTAACCACCTATATTCTATTTATACACTCCTCTAAATGCGCAGTTATTACCCATGCAGTCTAGGAATCCTCCTGTGAGTACGCTGCACTTCTCCAATCACCCATCCAGCCAATATGTAAGCACTTATAAATTCACCATGCACTCTGTTTGCAGCACTGTAATTATTCCAGGTACTAGTCATGTAGTTATGGAATGCACTAGCTACTTACACAAGTATCCGCTATTATTATTAATAGTAGCTTTCAGGGAGGATACAGTTAGAAAGTAGCATTTAAAAAAACCTTTGAAATTCACTGAAAAAACAATAGGTTTCAGGGACGTTATAGTTAGAAATTAGCATTTAAAAAACCTTTGAAATTCACTGAAAAAACCATCATCAGTGATGTCATTTGAGATGTCATCAGTGATGTCATCAGTGATGTCACTGACCATGTCATGAATGATGTAATATGTGATGTCATCAGCAGTGCATTGCGGGGGCGCGAGTTATAGTTAGCTCAACTAACTATAACGGCGGAATTTCTATGGTTTTGTATGAGTGAAATGTCCAACTAACTATAACATCCCTGAAACCTATGGTTTTTTCAGTGAATTTCTATGTTTTTTTTAATGCTAATTTGTAACTATAACGTCCCTGAAACCTATGGTTTTTTCAGTGAATATATATATATATATATATATATATATATATATATATATATATATATATTGCAATTGCCTCCAGTACTCTGGATTGATCCAAAAACACGGACACGGACCACAGTTTCAATTTCCTTCAGATGTTTATTCAGATGCAGCCATTACGCGTTTCAACTCACAAGGAGCCTTGATCACATGATATATATATCAACAGGAACTCCCAGCTTTTCTTCCGACCACTTCCACCAGACGGGGTTGGTGCCGACAAGCGGGCGCTGGACCCGCTATTGTATTAGCATATCCTTATGTCTTTTTGTCCATCAGGTAAAGTCGCACTCAGGATTCCAAGGAAAATAAAGTTTTATTTGACTGACTCGTTTAAACCTCACGGTCTTTGTCAAAGACGTAAGGATATGCTAATATATAGGGTCCCGTGATCAAGGTGCGGCTGCACCAAAACACGTTGGGCGTTTGTTTGCCACATGTGAGATAAAATTACGCTTTATGGAATTGGGCTCGATTGCTGTTTGTCTATCGACAAAGGATTTATTGACATTGTTGAGGTTCGCGCCCTCGTTTGAGCCCGCCGCCGTGAGTGGCAGAGAGACCCGCGAACTGTGTTAGTATATATATATATATGGGTGTGCCAGGAATGCCTGCCTGTGCTGTGGTCAGAAATCATTTTAAAAATGGAATGGTCCTGGATGGTGGTCGGGTCAGGCAGGCCCCTCAGGCAGACACAGAGAAGCCATGGAGGGAGAGAAGATGGCGATGGCCGAGGCCAGGTTCCCGTTGAGGTGGCGAGGAGAGGGGAGGAAACACGGATAGTCACTTCACTTGATGTGATCATTAGCATGCTGCACAATATTAAGAGTTACATCTTGTAAACTAGAAGATCACCATAAGAGTGATGCTGTGTCTCTCATTTTAAGAACGTTACACACTTGAGCGCTTTTAAAAACAAAAAGAAAGCAGTGCTAGTCTCCGACAATGACAGACAGATGAAAGTAGCCTTTGTTATCGGCATCTGTTTACTAGATTGCGAGTTGAAGGTCCAAGAATACAAATATCTGTGTATTTCTTCTCCCGGTGCTGTATACCAGTGTGTGCACAGAGTGCAGGAGGGAGATGTCGGCAATCCCTCCAGTGTATGATCTATGTCACAAAGTGTGAGGTGTGGATTCCCACACTGACATCGTCCCACTTTCACACGAAAATAACCCACTGCCCGGCAAACGCCAAGTAACGCCAAGTAAAGCGCTACGGACAACCACTTAACATAAAGTGGGTTCTGGGTGAAACACAGACTGTGAGAGGAGGACATGTATTAAAATCACAGAAGACAAACAGCCCTTGCTGCCTTCGTGAAAAAAAAAATCTGGAGCACAATAATGTATACAAAAATCAGGTAAATAGAGCTTCCTTCCTAAACCTCAAGGTTTATTCATGTGTGCACGTGGTACAGACTGCAGTGAGCATGGGGCACATCAAGGGGGGGCTCTGTTTGACCCGGTTGCAATGTCCCCCACTTCTGTCTGTTGCCGAAGTGAGCATTTTTTGGGGGGTTAAAATTAGGTGTTTAGGACCATTTTGTGATGACAGCAGACGTTTCGGCTGCACATATTGTAAGACTCCACCTAAGTGTAAAGGGTCAGGGGTTGGGCTGTGTTTATGTGTTGGTGTAATGGCTCTCTGAAAAGAGCTTCAATGCCATGATCACCTGAGTCTCTGCCACCTCACCTATGAACCCTTCCCCAACGAGGTTTGTGCTACTATGGTATGTGAATATGTGTAGCACCTTTGCAGCATTTTTATGGCCTTGAAGCGCTTTCAGAATATGGACATAACCAGGATGTTTTGTCTGTTCTTTCCTTGGGACTCTCCGTCTTTTCAAACAGGGAACAATTCAACTCAATAACATTTGCTGATCATGAAAGAGTAGGAGTACAATTACGTTTTGGTATTGCTTAAAGAGTGCCTATACAGCCCAATACAATTATAGCTATACAATTATAGAGGCCAGACTGATTTTTTTCAGTGTGGTTTACTTGTCAAGTTTTGGCTCTTCTAACGTAATCAAGGTCTTCTGGGTGCTGGATTGGGCGATAATGGAAAGAGAATGGAAAGTAAAACAACAGGTCTATAGCGGAGAAAGTTGAGGGCAGATGACTGAGGTGAACATCTCTTCAAAACTGTACTTATTTCACTCCACCAGGTATCCTTTCCCGGCACAGCACGCTGTCCTACTGTTCGATCTTTCTCCATTCCTGCCACCTGCTGACCTTTCTATACATACATGATGATCTCTGAGTCATACTGCACTGCTTCCCCTCAACCTAAAAATGTGCCCCTGGAAGCTTGTACATGCATACTTTCATCTGCGTATGGTCTGTACTGCATTAATGTGCCTGTCTAGGCACTATATTAATACCCTTTTCTTGAAAATCGTTCTTTTTGCACACATACTGTCTGGTGTCGTCAGGCATCGCTGAGATGCCAGTCTGCGATTTCAGACACAGATGAGACTGTTGTGCTTCAGCTGAAAAGTGGTGAGACCTCGTTGTAAGACGACATTGCCTCAGATCCTAATTCACCCACTTGAACAGACCGTGTGATCCTGTGGAAATTATTATCACCTTGCACTTGACGTTGCAGAATTTGGAGAGCTTAATGGCTGAGGATATCTAAGTTGAATAATTAACTCTGCTTTGTTAACTTGAGTAAAACGCTCTGAAGTAGTCAAAACGTGGTGTATATGAGACGAGATTCGTAGATGCAGAGATGCAGGAGGCGGGGTGAGTCGGCGGGTCAGCAGGTCTGCGAGCCATGCACGTCCACCCCATCAAAGCCACTACGAGCCCAGACCCTGACCCCTGCTGCCCGCTACCACCAGCTTGGCGAGTGCGGCTGCCGTCAGTCGGTGTCCACTGAGAGAGGCCCCAGGTGTCCCGCGGAGGCGACCCCGTTAGTTCCGAGTGGGGCTTGTGGAATGGCGGTATTGGGGGTTTTGGGCCTAGCGACTTGCACCGCACTCTCTGGTTGCATGCGGCGGGAAAGACCCCGAGCGGTCTCTCGCCGTTTATTTATCTCCTAAGGCCGAGCTCGCCCCGAGGAGTGCGTGCAGTTGCTACATTGTAGTGGAGAGCCCGGATGGCTCTCTACATCCCTCCTTTACTGTAGCAAGCATCAAACACACTAATTACCTATTTAAGGTGAAGCACACACAAAGTCCTTGAATCGCTGTCTAGGTGTGGGGTTCGGCCGGAGACCATACCTCTGGCTCCGGGAGCTGGAACTGGTCCCTGCTTCAGCCAGGCCACGTGCTGTCGATGTATCCTGTGTGTGCAGATGGGAAGTGTCTCGGGCTTGTGCAGCCACGCCAGCCTGGGCCCCTTCAGAGTCCCGGTCAGGAGTTGGTGGTGTCAGTGGACTTCCACTCAGGGTGTCTCCAGCTTCCTCTGGTTCGGTGAGCTCATCCTGGTCAGTGCGAGGTCCGTGCACCTTCTTGAACCATGACACGTTCCTCGTGACCATCTGCTGACCCCTTCGCGCAGAGATCATGGTCCCCTTGACGTGCGTGACTCTCCACTCCTCCGGCTCATACGGGGTCCAAAACTTCCAGCCTGGATGTCTGTCCTTGACTATCACACAGTCACCCACCTTTAGCTACGGTATCTTAGCACCCCTGGCGAGACTTGCCTTCTGGTTCATCATTTCCCTCCGGGCTTGTACCGCTGTGCCGTCTCTTTCTGGGGGGCTCCAGGCAGGATCAGTCGGGATGCTGTCCCATGGGGCTCGCTTGAAGAGTAAGTGAGATGGTGCACAGTGTGTGGTGCTGTGAGGTGTTTGTCGATATGCGTCAAGGAACTAGTGCAAAGCTCTTTCAGCATCTTTTCCCTGTTCCACCGCAATATGCAGTGCCTGGTTGTGCGTTCTCATGAAGCGTTCAACCTCCCCATTCGCTTGTGGCCACTGTGGTGTAATCTTCCGATGTCGAATGGCTTTCTTCTCCAGGTATTCTTGGAACTCTCGTCCCTGAAAAGTGGGCCCATTGTCGGATCTGATTTCCTCAGGGAGGCCCATCAGTGCGAATGTTTTGTCAAGGGCCACTTGAACTTGGGTGAACGCCATGGACGTGACCACCTCCACCACGGGGATTTTTGAGTATGAGTCCATCAGTACCAGGGTGCTGCAGCCATCAGGGAAGCTGCCAAAGTCGATGCTGACCGTGGACCAGGGTACCTCACTGGGTTCTTCTGTGATGACCGGAGCTGGGGCAGGGTCACCTCCCGTTGTGGCGAATGAGTGGCAGTTTCTGATCTTCTCCTCCACCACTGTATCCATGCCAGGGAACCACACCTTGCATCGATGGCGTGCCTTTGTTTTTGCCATTTCCTGATGACCGACGTGCACCAAACTGACGAATCGGTCTTGCAGTCTCTTCGGGACCACAATGACATGGCCTCGCAACAAAACGCCATGTTCCCCCTCACTAAGTTCACTGCGGACCCTCCATAGCTGCTGTCGCGCTAGATGGTCTTCAGCGTTGAGCGCATGTGCACCATCCAAGAAGTGGGTCCACCCTCTGGTGAGCAGGGCTTCTTTGACTCACACCAGTGCTTCATCCATGGTGGTGGCCAGCCCGATTTCTTCGAGTGTCACAGCTATGGGGCAGGCCTCCTGAGTGATCATCCTGACCAAAGCTTCGGTGTGTTCTTCATTCAATGGTGGGTGTCGCCCATCCATCACCTCCGGGTGCCTTGACAGATAATCTGCCGGGTTGTGCGCTCTGGGGCAGAATATGACTCTGAACCTGTATGCCAGCAGTTGCACCGCCCACCTTTCTATTCTGGGGGGTGCCAGTCTTGAGGTTCCTGCGACCAGAGGTATTAACGGTTTGTGATCCGTCACCACTTGGAATTCATGTCCGTAAAGCTACAGGTGGAAATGCTGGCATGCCCACTTAATGGCCAGGGCCTTTCTCTCAATCTGGGCGTATCTTGTTTCCGTGTCTGAGAGAGCATGGCTGGCGTATGCGACGGGCGCCCATGTGTCTCTGCTGCTCTCTTGGAGGAGTACGGCCCCCAGGCCAACAGGGCTTGCATCTACCACCAGCTCAGTGCACCTTCCTGGGTGAAAGTAGACCATGACTGTCTTGTCCATTAAGGCCATTTTGATGGCGTGGAATGCAGTGTTGGCCTCGGTGGTCCACTCCCAGGTGTATCTGCTCCATGTAAGAGCTCGCAGTGGTTCAGACAACAAGGCCAGATTCGGTATGATCTGCCACAATAGGTGGCCATCCCCAAGAAGCTGTGGACTTCCGTGGGCGAGGTAGGGGTCTGAGCCGACCAGATGGTGGTCGCTTTCTTTGGATCCACTTTTAACCCTTGCCTTGAAAAGATGTATAAAAAGAAGTCAATGGACTCTTTGTAGAAAGAGCACTTGGCTCTGTGGAGAGTTAGGCCGCTGTCTGCCAGATGTTGGAGGGTTGCTCGCAGATGTATGTGGTGATCCTCCAGCATGTTCGAAAACACCAGAATGTCATTGCTCAGGTTGAGGACGCCTTGTAGGCCAGACAGGGCCTCCCAGATGGCGTTTTGGAAGACCTATGCAGCCGAGGACACCCCAAAGCTCAGCCTCTTGTACCTCCGGAGGCCCACGTGGGTGGAGAACATGGTGATATAGCGACTCTCCTGCTTGAGTTCCAGCTGATGGTACCCAGCATTCAGGTCGAGCTTCGAGAATCACATGGCCCCGTTGAGGTCCACCACGATGTCGTCCATTGTGGGTGTTAGATGCCGCTTTCTCTTGACAGCCTGGTTGGGGAGGCGCATGTCCACGCATGGCCTAAAAGCCCCTGGCTGTTTGGGCTTTGGCGCGATGACCAACGGTGATACCCATGGGGTCATGCCCGACTCCTTCTCAATGATGTCGAGGTCTTCTAGTTTCTTCAATTCGGCTTCTACCTGCGGACGCAGGTGGAACGGCACTCTCCTGTGCCTCAGTGCTGTTGGTCTGATGGACGGGTCAATGTGCAGTTTAAACTGCTTGCCTTTGAGTTTTCCCAGTCCCTCAAACAGTTTTGGGAATTCCTGCAGTATGGCTCCGGCATGGGAGTCGTGCACCTGATTTGCGAAAAAGACTAGGCCCAGATCTTCCGCCGTGTGGCAGCTGAGTAAGGTTCCCTTTTTCCCTTCGGTGATGTGGAACCTGGCCTTCCTCATGTACTTGCCACTGGTGACTTCTGCTTCGATCACTTCTCTTAATGGGAGGGGGCGTGTTCCGCCATACGTGTATATCCTAGCTTTGGTGGGAGTGAGTGGGGGGGTGGAGATAGTCACTCGTATTGCTCTGAGTCCAACGTTCACGGATGACCCGGTGTCAATCAGTGCTTGGACGGTGGATCCTGCCACCTTGACGGAGCACATGGGAGGAGGTCTCTTGTGTTTGTTTGAGCGGCTTACAAATGATATAACGAACACGTCGTCATCATCACCTTCCATGGTGAGATGATGCCTTTCTGACGCACCCTCCTCTTTGGCATGAGGATCATCGATCGACAGTTGTCTGATTTGTGGCATGGTTCCGCATTTTTGGGTGAAAGCTGGCCGGGACCTGCCGCTCCAGCATACTTTGGCAAAGTGGTTTGGTTTCCCGCACTGGGAACAGGTCTTTCCTTTTGCAAAGCACGGGCCGGCTGGGGGATGTTCTACTCCACAGTTTCCACATGCCCCACCTGTCTGAGCCTTGGTGGTGGTGCGCATGGGGTTCGGGCACCATTGTATTGCTTCGACCCTTTCTTCTTTGATTTGGGTGTACCTGGGAGCATGAGACGTTGCAGCACTTCTGTTAAGGGCGGATTCCATCTCATCCGCTCTGGCATCCGACAGTTCATGGGACCGGGCAAGAATCAGGCTATTGTCCAACAATATCCCGGTTGTCGGAGGATCAGCTTTCGAAGTAGTACTGAGCGGCACCCTTGGATCACCTGGGCCCGTATTTCTTCCCTTTGGTCTGTGAATGTGCATGTGCTTGCCAGCCGCCTTAGCCGTGCATAGAACATGTCCACTGACTCGGTATCTCACTGCTTTGCCTGCCGCAACTTGAATCACTCAAAATCGGGGTTGGGCTGGGGGTCGAAATGTCGATTTAGCGCTGCGACCGCAGCCTCATAGTCGTCTTCATCCCCTGTGTTTGGAAGTGTCTCAAATAAGTCATAGATCTCTCTGCCCCAAAATATATTAGCAGTGACCTCTTCACTGTTCCATCCATCTCCCTTTCAAATAGTGGTTGAGGCGTTCTATCCACGCTTTCCAGTGTGGGGCCGCCATTGCAGGGTCGGCGATTTTGCTGAATGGGGGTAAAAGGGATACCCCTGCATGATTGTGTACTTGAGGTGGTGCTGCAGCTCCTGCTGGATTATCTGTGGGCCCTGCTTGCTGGCCTGCTGTGCCTGCTTGTGGTTGTGTGCTCATGGTGAGGCTAGGCCGCTTCCTGGGGATGTGGCTCTGTTGGGCCTCCCGCAGGGTAGGTGTTCAGTGGTTCACAGTTCTCCCCTCTTTCTCTGTGGTAATTCTTTACTAGCGCTTGTGCAGTGCTTCTGTTTCAATTGTTTTTTATATATCCTCATTTTTTTCTCTAGAGGGCGCTGCAGCCACAATCCTCCTGTGTAGGGTGTCACTGCCCCAAGCGCAGTACAGCACGCTCACCTGATGTGCCGGTGGGTGGTTGTCGTGCGGTATCTGCGCTCCTCGCGGCAGGCCTCGTTCGGCCGTCAGGGCATATGGTTGGGCGGCGCCTCGCAGGGCCTTGCTGAGCATGCCTTTGTAGAGCTCCTGGCACGAGTAGCGTCGCCCTGGCTCGTCGACGACATGCGGTGGGTGTTTCAGGGCCGTCCAGACCACGATTGCGGAGGAGGCCGGGGAGGGGGGGCACACCCTCGGCAGGATCAGCGGAGCCCGGGATATGGTGGCCGAGCAGGCATTCTGCTGCGCTGTCCGCCGGAAGGCACGAGGAGTCTCGTGCACTTGCAGGTGGGTCAACGAGGCACGGGTTCAGTACTGGCCTTGTCGCCAATGTGGAATGGCGGTATTGGGGGGTTCAGGCCAAGCGACTTGCACCGCAAGAAAAAGACCCACACACTCTGGTTGCAAGCGGCGGGAGAGACCCCGAGCGGTCTCTCTCCGTTTATTTATCTCCTTGGGCCGAGCCCACCCGAGGAGTGCGTGCAGTAGCTACATTGTAGTGGAGAGCCCGGATGGCTCCTTACAGGGCTTACGGGTTCTCCAGGAGGCCCCACTGGCCATTTGCTCAGCCTCCGCCTCAACCCTACACGCCTGTCCTAACGCAGCCCAACACAGCCCCAGGACCGCAAGGGGATGAAGCCTCTGCCATTTTTACCATCCTCTACCCAGCTGTCAAGGCTCCACTCAATACTCACAACCTTTCTGGGCATGCACAGGAGCAGAATGCTGAATTTTCCCAGTTCCTCAAACAGACCTCCACCAGAGCCCTCAAAACACAAGTGCTCTAATGAACCCTGTTGGGGGAAAGGGGATTGGGACAGCGAAGAGACTGCCTCGCTTCTTGTGGTTCACCAGAATTGGCTTTTCTGTGATACTGCCTCTGTGTAGTGTTCCTTATGTGAACTGTAATTTAAAAACAACACATCATTACTACACTCTATGTACTTCCCTACTCTTACAATTATCGATATTGTTCTTTTTCTTTCTCTCACTTACCATGTTTACCTGGGCTATTGCTTCTCTTCTATTCTTTTTTTTTTAATGATTTTCTTATGTTATCTGATGCACATATTTGTCAATAAATTAATGCTTAGTAATGCACTTTTCCTGATAACACTACCAATAATTACAATTCTTTCTTTTCAGGAATATTTGCAGTTCTGAAGAAAAGAGAGGAACTTCTCATCACCACATATTTCGTGAGGAACAGGTAAGTGAAGTCTTGTTCTTTCTTTTATTTGAATTTATGCTTATTCTTAAGTCGCTACCTAACTAACTAATCCGACGCTACAAAACGAGATCTACCCTAATCTACTACTGCGCAAACTCTGTGACCAGACACCTACTCTAACCCCTGACTAACTTGAGCGCAAGCGCGAAACAAGCACACTCTGAGAAATCGTTGGTGAAGTGCTTGGCTCAGAACGCTGCCGACGCACTTCACCGCCGAGTCTGTCCTCGCTCCTTCAATAGCTTGCGAGAGACTAGACCGGCAACCTCAGGACCTTTTCCTGGACGCCTGCAGAGTAATTCAAGGGACCGTCAGCTGGCGGACGCAACACGGGACTTCTGGCCCCCTAACCTTCGTCCCCCACTCCGGCTGCAGTAGATAGCAGCCTCACAATGAGCAAGGTGGGTGACGGATGGGGGAACCCTGACACCAGCACGTCACCAGCACTTCACTCCTCACCTACCCGACCCAGAACCAGAACCGGAACCTGGGGACCAGGAGGAGCTGGAGGACAGAGGTAGGGAGAGATGGGGAAGGAGGCTGGTTGAGACTGGTCGAGGGGGGGACTGGGACTAGGATTGAAGGGCACGCCCAGTTCCCTGACCAAGACTCTCTGGAGATGCTCTGGAGCTGGGGGCCGTGCCCAACAGGCAGAGACCCACAGACCCAAGCTCCTACTAAGCCCCACACCAAGACACCAGGCAAGCCAGCAACAAAACCGACCTGACCCCTGCCATAGAGGGTTACAGGGCCACTGGGGCAGAGCAGAACAGAACAGGGCAGAGCAGAGGCACAAGGCAACAAGGTACGAGGATTGTGGGCACTAGTATTCTTCTACGGACACTTTCCCAGACACTAAAGTCATGTAGAGCTGCAGAACAGCTGCAGAAAAGCAGCAGCAAAAGAGGCCTAGAGAGGGGCCGGATAGACAGAGAGTTGCAGCTGGTGAGCTGGTCTCTCCCCAAAGTAGAAATAAAAAATATCACAAATATAACATCCTGTCTCAGCTGACTAAGAAACTCTGGATCAGATCCTCAGCAGCAGCATCAACAGAACAATCATCCTGGACACTACCGCAGAGTGCGGCGACGGTGTGGTCTCAGGGGGCCATATTGGTCCTAGACAGTCCGGAACAGACAGTCGGACCCGGATGGTGCCACAATCATCACAAGCCCTAGACCCCATTCCCACAGCCAGGAAGGAGTATGGTGGGAAAAAACACTCTAAGACCTAGAAGGACTAGGGCCAACACCGTGGATACAAAGGAACCCAAGCGCCGGAAGTGCCAGAAGACCCAGTCTGACTCTGACGTGGACTCAAACCAGGAGAAGCAACCAGACTCGCAATACCCTGCTTCCCAGAGGCTTCGGCCATGCCCGAAGGCAACCTAGTCGAAAATCTTCAGATTGCCTACAGAACAAGGATCATGGACTTCTTCCACCATTCAATAAATCAAGCACTAGTCAGGAGCTCAAAAGTCACAACTCCAGTTCCCGCAGAAGACATCATATCAGCTATCACACCGACCCCGGGGCTAGCTGCCCCGGCACCGACATCCAGCTCAACCTCAGTACCACCTCAGTACCGACCCTACGGTGGATGGACTACCGGCCACACGAAGCGGTATACACCCTCAGCCATCAGAGCAATACTCAGGTAAATCATCCCGTAATGGGGTAACTGTACCTACGTCGAACACCCAGCCAGCAACCTCAATTCTACTGGCTAGCAAAGAGGACTGGCTGCTGCTAACCGGCTTCCTGGAACCCATGGGAACCCCATCCACAGTACCTATAGCTCCCTCAGTTGACTTGAACAGAAGCTGTACACCGGACATCCCTGGATCAACAGGCCCCAGAGCACGCCTCAAAGCTCAGTCAGGCCACACAGCTGGATTCAACTCAGGCCTGGATCACTCAGACTATAGCTTAAATGCAACAAAACCACCGTGCCAAGCCAAGTTAGCCCAGCTGTTTCAGGCAATCATAAAGTCAGAACCTCCAATGAGCGGAAACTTAGAGCTGGGCTCTACAGGCAGAAGCACAAATGTCCACCAGATATTAGAGCGGACAGGAGCAAGCGCATATGTGATACGAAAGGTGAACAGTCCACAACCATACTCAGGAGCCCCCAGCTCAACTCATCACTCATTCTTACTAGGCTCCCCTTTATCCGCTTCAAGCCCCCTTGAACAAGCTGCATTTGAAATAGGCTCTAGAAACCAAGACCAACCAAATCCTGAGAACCAATGGACCTTCAATGAGCTCAGAGACCACTGTCAAAGACCATCTCTCCATATCATTCAACACATCAACTACAACACCACAAGTAAGCGATGCATGGACCTCCTTGCCAAGCATGATTCACACCATGTCTGCAGCACTATCCTACCACTCAAGTTAGATGCACAAGTGGACATTCTTGGCTCTCTAGCAACACTCATCATGGGCATAGATAGCAAATTAGACACCCTGAACAAATTGATAAAGCAAGCATAAAATGCAGCAGAATCTGCAACCCCTCCCACCTCATTGGGGGGGCTGCCTATGTTCTCCAATTATAAACAACCTAGCCTCTCTACCGCAAGCAATGGAAAGTTTACTGCAAGATGTTAAATTGCAACTCCCCGCCACCAATGGCCCAGAGAATGTCCACATCTTGCAGTCCCATGCCAAGGAACTGGATAAAGTGCAAGGAGACATAAAACACTCCACAACATCTTGAAAACCGAACACAACAGCATGTCATGCTCAAGACTCAGGCAGAGCAGCTGGCTCTCCTGCCCAGGTGAAAAGCCCACAGCTGCATCCTCATTCTACTGACCTCACTCTATCACCAACTCCCGCACAGCCGGTCAGACTAAGCAAACGCTCCTGTAAACGATTAAGGAAGCAAAGGAATACAGTCCAAAAAGTGCCTCTACTAGCAGAACAGGAATGTCTATACTCCATCTTTACCAAAACAAAACCAGACCAAGGACCTCAATGACTGGATGAAAAGACAATCATAATAGACTCGTCCTCAAACTCCCAACTACTGGACCAGTCTGCGCAGAACCAACAAGCCGAACAACTACACCAAGCAGAGGTGACTGGCCATGGTAGCAACCAGCACCCAAAACCAGATAACAAGCAGCCCAAGGGCCAAACTCCATTGACGACTCAAGTAGAGCCATCTCCCCGGTCCATGCCCACGTCGACCTATACAGGCTGACCAACTAAATCAAACCTTGACACAAAACACCTGCCAGAACATAACGCGACTGGCTGCAAAACCAGAACCCACATTTGCATGAACCTCAACTCTATCAATGGGGCATGCCTCAGCAAAACAAATAATGATTCTTCTGAGCCTCTGCCCCAAAAGCATGGCAAGAGCAGAAACCTCGACAGCAAGGAAGGCGGGGACTCTATTCAACTACATGAACGACCATCACAAACCCTTGATAGAGAGAAACACGGGGATCTAAATCAATCACAAGACTCCCCGATACTAATCAGAGAGAACCAAAGCACAATCACCACTATAACAGCCCTGCCGGGCCGACTAAGTTGGTCTTCATTCCAGAATATCAATCAAGGGGGCCATGACATCCTAAACAGGGGTAACCTGATCCTCCTGTTTCAGTCAATTCCGAATCTAAAGGACATAACATCAGCAGACATTTTTGCAATCAAATTTCTTAAACCGCGACGAGTACAAGAGCCAGAAGCTACCCAGGTCTCCTTCCTTTCGCCCTCATGGGTAGGAAAAATCATGACCAACCAATCAGTTTTTGAAAGCTGGGGTATATAAATCAGACAAGCATGGACCAAGGGATACCCAACAGCCTTCCTGCACCAGCTCCCCCAGCCAACCTACTCTATCTTATAAAGTGCCCAGGGCTCTCAAAGCCCAAACATCTGCACTGCTTTCACATGCCCTGTCCTCCAAGCGACGCGACCACCAAGGAACAAAACCCAGGCCAGAGGACACGACCGTAACAGGACAGTTTCACCCCATGCCAAGTCGGGGTGGCTTTTAACCACCATACAAACCAGATCAGGCATCTGACAAACCGCTATAACTGTAGAGTGGCAATGACCATGTAAAGCAAATTTCACTCTAAGCTCCTGGAATATCCAGTGGCTCCAACAAAAAATCGACAACGACGAACCCTTGACAGCTTGGAAGGACTTGGATCTGTTATTACTACAAGAAACCTGGGCCCAATCAACAGTCCGTCTAACAGGCTTTGTAGAGTTACAAAAACCGGCAATAAAAACCAGCAGGTACGTCTGTCCGATGGGTGGCCTTTCCATCTATGTCTCATCATCATTACAATATACAGCAGAAGAAATCAAAGTCAAAGCCCCTTGGGCCCAAGCACTCCGTCTAAATATTCTTGACTGCCGTAAAACCCTTCTGCTCCCGGTCATCAATGTCTACATCAACCCCTGCAAAGAAAGAGGCACTGAAAGACCTCACACTAATGCTAACTGATCTTAAACTAGAACATCTATCCGCAAACATCATACTAACCGGCGACTTCAATACAAATCTTTTCGGGGGGGCGATTGGTCGCAAGATCAACATCCTGGACACAGAGTACGACCTGCCAATGCAAAACCCTCCCCTGAACCCACTGCGGAATGCCACTGCAGAAAGCTTCCTAAACGAATGCTACACTCTGGATCTTATCAATGGCTGCTTTCTCGGCGACTCTCCGCCCGGATGGACAAGAACCAAAGTCTCTTACATATACTTTAGTCTGCGCTTAGCTGGCCTTTTTAAGTACATTGGAGATTTCTTCCTAGGCGAGCATTTGGACAGTGACCATCGGCCACAGCACATCAACTTCAATACAACTCCCCTAAAACAGTAAGCAGCTCCACCCACCAGCAACGGTGTAGTGACAGAAAATCTAAAACGGCTGAAATGGGTTAACGAAATTGTCCAAGAAATATCGTCACGGATAAAAGATCTACTAAAGGAGGCACCACTAGAAGGCAGCACACCCATCTCACAGTGGACTGACCTTATAGAACAATTACTGCGGGACTTCCGAGGCAAACCACCATCATGCTCAAACCCACACGACCAATTCTCAACGAAACTTAGATTGACAGAAAACCTGAAGTCGCTGAAAAGAAACGTTAACTGTAAATTATGAGCCCTTGTAAAGAAACCGTCCTCAATCTCAGCTAGACAGCCTGCGTGAAGCAAGCCCACTGTTCAGGGAAGCTATCTGATGCACCAGAAGGGAAAAAAATTAGGACTTCTGGATGCAATTGTTAAAGAGCCAGCAAGGGAAAAAATGCAGAAACATTCTGGTCATTAATCAACCGAGCCACAATAGGTCCTAGAAGAAGCATCAGCACAAACATCTCTTAACCCTTGTAGGCCTCATTCCTTACGGCTCACTTCTCTGCACATCTGTCATGTCCTCCACCGCCCAGCACACTGCCAATTAAACCACCCTCGACTCAGAATGCATGGATACACCAGGCGCACCAACTTCTGACATGACCACAGGCAACATGGAAGAACCCTGTACCATCAAACTGAGACGATTACGGAAAGACAGTGCCCCTAGCCCCAATGGGCTTCCCACTGCCCTGTTTACCTCTGACCCTGTACTATGTTCTGAGATACTAACTCAGCTGTTCAAATACTTTCTAACAGCTAACACCATTCCGGACTCCTGGAGAGGCACTATTATTCAACCAATTTTTAAAGGAGGCTCGAAATCAGATCCCGACAATATCGGTTAATTGCATTAATCGACAATGACGCCAAGATACATGTGTCTACTCCTCGATGGCCTTAGAACATTGGACAAAGTACAAGGAATCGTTCCCATGAATCAGTGCAGCTTCAGAGACAGTTGTAGCACTACCACAAACCTGATGGCTCTTGCTCTAATGTGCGACATAGCTATTAGACAGAAAGGAATTCTCTACACCTGCTTCATGGACTTTAAGGTTGTGTTTGATAGCATCTCTAAAAGTCAGCTATGGTGCAAGCTATGGGGCTGGGGCCTCCCAGACACCCTGCTGAGGGAAATAATAGAACTACACAAAAACACCTGGGTGCAGATCAAGCTGGGGGACGATTGCTGGGTTTCAAGGAGGATCCGAACAAATTCCGACCTGAAGCAAGGCTGTGTGCTGGCACCCCTTCTCTTCAACCTTTTTATAGCAGACATGTCCAAACACCTCAATGAAGCAAACTACCCCCCCCCCCACAAGCTTGGAGGGCAAACATTGACTCATCTGCTATACACAGACGACTTAGTGCTCCTCAGTCAGTCAAAGATAGGTCTTCAACGACTACTATCAACGCTTCAAGACTATACAACAGTAAATATGCTTGACATTAACCAATCCAAACCAAAACGGTAGCCTTCAGCCTAAAATATGGCTTGCCCAACAGGTGGTACCTTAATGGCGAAGCCCCAGAACATAGCAAAGTAGAAAAGTATCTGGGAATCTTCCTAGACAGCAAATGGTCTTTTACTCATCATGTTCACTCGACCAACACTAAGGGCCCCAGCCTACTGTTTGCGCTTACATCCATTGCACAGTAGCTACAAGACCCTAGCTTCGACCCACTGCTCAAGGTAATGAAGGCAAAAATCAAACCTACTCTAACTAATTATTATTATTATTATTATTATTATTATTATAACATTTGTAGAGCGCTACTGTTACCCGTAGGTGTCCTGGCGCTATGTGAAATCTTACCCGAGGATCGAACCAGTGTCATTCTGTGAAGTCACTCAATGGAATGAAGCTGGGCATGTGGACAAAATATTCACAAGAATCTATAAATCCACTGTGCGCCTGCCAAAAAGAGCATCTCCTGCCCATGTGAGATTAGAATACGACAACACCAAGCAGCGCTGGGCAACCGGTAGTTGCTTTCTCACATTTTGCCTCACATTTTGCCAGCGGCGTCACTAGGGTTGGTGTCACCCAGTGCGGTAACTCGGTAACTCATGGTGTCACCCCCTCACGACTTACCCCATGACACCATCACATGGGGTGACACCATTCCCAAATGAGACAAGGTAGTAAATAGTATCATTTGGGAAAGGTGTCACCCCATGTGATGGTGTCACCCGGTGCGGTCCGCACCCCCCGCACCCCCCTAGTGACGCCACTGCATTTTGCCACCGGCCCAGATTGGCGCCGCCCGATAATATGCATGCTCTAATCTGGCTCGAACTGGAGCACTCAGGACAACAATTCTCATATAAGTTCCAACTAGACACCTTACTGAGGGACTTCTTACTACTAGAAGCCTGGAGCAAACACCTCTCCCAGCAAGTATTTAAAAAACTGACCTCAGCCATGGACAAAAAAAATTTGACACCAAAGGTTAAGGCAGCATTGTGTAAACGTGTGCACGCTTGGTCAGTGATAAATTTGTACTCCTCAACAAAGTAACAGAGTTTTATACCTAATATCTATCCATTATGGATTCAATCCAGGCTGGTGGCACTAAGAATGGGGGAGTGGAACTTTTTGGACCACCTTCCGGCCTAGCGTCTCTCTGCTGACCCCGACACAAGCTGCCGCCTATGTGGGCTCAGAAAAGAAACCCTAATGCACATGCTATGCATCTGTCCTCAGCTCCTATCACAAAGGAAATTGTTACTTCGTGCCGAATTTAACAGCCTCCGTGTACACACATGCCGGCAGGCAGTAATCACCAGCCTGAAACCGCAAAATCGTCAAATCAACATAAAAACCATCACATTTCTTAAAATAGTAGCCACGAAACTAGACACAGCCAGTACAACAAGCAGCACGTAAAATACGCACCTGCATATAATGTTGACGGAATACAGCTAGGCTGGGGGGAGAAAAACTGCCCACGGCTAGCCTCCCTTAGGGGCAGATTTACAATTCTTGGCGCATCCCTGCAAATCAGCAGGGATGCGCCAGGAAACTTACGACACGCATCACCATCCTTGCGCCACCACTGATGCGCCGCGTGTCACATCTGCCGTCGTAATGTTGGCGCAGTGCTGGAGTTGTGTCGCGGGCGCGACGCAACTCCAGCACTGTGCCGACCCAGCCTATCTTGCACATGGTGCGTCACACCTTACGCCTGCTTCATGCAGGCGCAAGGTTTAGACGCACCGGGGTCGGAAAAGTGACTGAGTGAAATCTAGTAGATTTCACTCAGCCACTTTTGCGAGGCGTTCCTGCGCCAGAACGCCCCCCCCCCCTGCTCCGGAACGCCCACATGAAACCTGACACAGGTTTCATGTGGCGCAGGGCTTTACAACGTGACTCATCTCCCTAGATGCGTCACGTTGTAAATACCCCGCAGCATGGCGCTGGCTTTACGCCGCCGTTGCGTCACAGAAGTGACGCAACGGCTGCGCTAAAGTGGCGCAAGGGGCTTGTAAATCTGCCCCTTAGACTCTAAGCACTGTTTGCACCTTTAGGCTGAAACACATCGGACCTGAAACTTCAAATTGCACTACCTGAACGACTGGGGGAAGGCCGGAGCAACGGTACCAGTTATCCACCCGCACAACTTACTCTCTGGATCCGGACTGCTCCAAACCATTCTTTTAGATGGTTAGACCGAACTACGCTTCAGTACTCCGAGCCCTGCGAAGAAGGCTGGTTTTAACTAGCCTTACTTCGGACTAAGTATAACATCTTTAGCAGCTTATAGCACTTTTAACACCACTTTTACTTGCAAAGGTTTTTAATAGTACTCAGTATTTTATATATCTGCTTTTTGTAAAGGTTTTTATTAACTTCACAATAAATATGACTATGACTATGGGTGCGCTGGCGCATTATTAAAGGTACACAAACTCCAATGCAGGAGGGTGTAATAATGTGTGACACACCTCTTTCAAACGTGCTCTGTGATGTGGAGCAGATCAACTGTCAGCACACATTTACAAAATCACTACGTTTTTGTTTTATAAAACAAGCTGGTATCTTCTTTCCAGTCACTGTTAGGTACTGTTTAAGGAGAAAAGAGGCATGATTTCATTGCTTTAGTGCTGGTTGTTGATAGGACGATTCTTGGCTAATTGTTCGTGTTTTAATTAGAGACTGTAGCGTGGAAGCACTGCCAGTAAGAAACATTACCATTTTGCAGCCCGATAGCCGTCCATTCATCAACCATTGAAAGGTGAAAGGATGGGCCAGAGCTTAGACGCAGTGACAGGTAAATTGCACACAGAATGCAGCAGCAGGTTCATTAGCCTGCTGAGTTTTAGTCACTGCGGATAAAAGTGCCTATAGTTCTTGTGACACTTTCATGCACAATGCCCACAAGCAATGCAAGGGAATGTTTGTTTACAATAGAGAATGCCTCTCTTAGCAGTGGTGCCAAGTTTTCACCCTGCTCTGGACATTGTAAACACAGGGGGAGGGTAATTTTACCAGACACAAAAGGTGAACCGCTTTAATAAAGATTATATAAATATGCAGTTAAATGAAGCTTCCTCTGCTAAAAGTTTCACAAATAGGTCAGATTTCGGTTCTCACAACAGAAACCAAAGTTGTGCATGAATTGTGCTTCCAGGGGCACTACTCGTGCCAGGATAGGCATTGTAATGATTCGCTCTTTAATTTTTATTAATTTCAACCCTGTATAGTGCCTGCAGAAACCAGACGGCTTCTAGTCCTTATATGGAAAATTCATCTTAAAAATATTGTGAGCTGTCTTGCTCAGGGATGCTCTTTTACTGACCCTTAGTATGATGAAGAGCTGACTTGCACCTACTGATTCACACATCTCAGGAGGTAGAGTGCACAGCCTGCTGAGCTTTCTTATGTAACCTCTTCAGTGCACTCAAATGGAGATCAGAAACTTGGAGCCAGAGTCAGCTCTACCCAGAGGCACAGCTTCTATTGGTGCAACAGGTGCAGTGGCACCCAGAGCACTGGGGGCCATTTAACCCTGATAATTGCTGTATTTTGCTAGCCCAGCTATAGTCTTTGGTGCTAATTTCCGTGCACCAAGCCCCATGAAATCCTTGTGCCCCCTCGTTTTTTTAGTGTGCACCTACTCACAGACTCACTTACACACTCACGCATCTACTCACAGACCCACTCAGACACTCATGCACCCACTAACAGACTGTCTCAGAGATTCATGCACCCACTGACAAATCCACCGAAACACTCATGCACCCACTCACAGATCCATTCAGCCACTCATGCACCTATTCATAGACTCACTAAGAGACTCACACACACTCACAGACTTATTTAGAGACTCACAAACCCACTCACAGACCCATTCAGACACTCATGCACTAAGTCACAGATCCACTCAGAGACTCACACATTCACTCACAGGCCCACTCAGAGAATCAAGAACCCACTCACAGGCCTACTCAGACACTCATGTACCCACACACAAACCCACTCAGGGACTCACATTACCCACTCATAGACCCACTCAGACACTCATGTACCCACTTTCAGACCAACTCAGATACTCATATTCCCATTCACAGACCCACTCAGAGACTTATGCACCTACTCACAGCTCACAGACCCACTCAGAGACTCATGTATCCACTGACTGACCCACTCAGACACTTACCCATTCACCCATTCACAGACCCAGGAAGAGACTCAGACACCCACTCACAGACCAACTCAAACACTCACGCACCTACTCACTCACCTACTCAGAGACTCATCCTTCCACTCACAGACCCTCTCAGACACTCATGCACCCACTCACAGACCCACTCAGAGACTCACACACTGACTCACAGACCCACACAGATACTCATGCACCCAGTCACAGACCCACTAAGATACTAATGCACCCACTCACAGATTCACTCACACACTTATGCACCCACTAACATATCCAATCAGAGATTCATACACCCACTCACAGACCTACTCATACATTTCACATACCCCAGAGACCCACTCATGCACCCACTCAGACACTCATGTTCCCGTTCACAGACCCACTCAGAGACATATGCACCCACTCAGAGACTCACTCACCCACTGACTGACCCACTTAGACACTCACTCATCCATGCAGAGACTCACATACCCACTCACTCACCAACTCAGAGATACATCCATCCACTCACAGACCTTCTCAGACACTCATTCGCCTACTCACAGACCCACTGTCGTGTAGTTCCTATATAACCTATACTGGATCTGCGCGTTTGGATAACATAAACTGTGGGATTGGTGGCAGACTGATTCCATGCACCCCCACCGGATATGTTAGCCTATCTGTATTAGCTAGCTCACAGTGCCACTACAATCTCCTCTTACCAAGGAGAGAATAGATTCTGGCAACCTCAGAACATGACAACCCTGATCCCTCAGAATCGTGGATACAATATACTACCTTTCGCTCAGTCACTTGTGCTCAGTTAGTTTGTCTCAGAGAGATACACAGAATAAACAGGCTGGGTGTTTTCAATAAGAATTTATTGAACAGTTGTTATTCTAGTGTAGAATAGATGAGCTGCAACAACCATTAGACAGTAGCAGAGACATATGATTAGCAATACTACGAAAGTAAAGGGATGGTAAAGTTCTACCATCTTGCAGAAATCATTAATATATACATGTACATAAAACACATGATAATAAGTGCGTACTCCTACAATGCCTCCCTAACTAGATGTACCTAAATGTACCTAGCATCTTCGTAGGTGTTATGCCAAAAATCCCTCTAGGATCTAGTCAACCCCATTACCTGAGAATGAGAGAATATGGGACCCCGTCCTGGTCTCGAGTTGGACACCCCGCAAGGGATGTTAGACCACTGCGAGCTGGAGTGTCTGCATGCAGGAACCTCAGCGTCTGTGGTCAGTGTGTCAGCCGGGAAGTCTCGGTCTCCTCTGTCTTTCCAAGCAAGATGTGATGTATATTTACCCATAGGTCTCCCCAGGGGCCCTACCTTGCTGTGTTACTGTGTCGGCCTAAAGGATGACGTCGGGCCTGAACTTTATACAGAGATATTATACAGGAGATGTTAGTCCTGCTGTGCTTCCAAGAAGCCTCATGCATAATGTATGAGATTCGAACAAGGGGGAAACCCGCGTTCGGGATGCAGTGTTGTATCTAGGTAAAAGGTCAGTCCCTAAGAACCGTTATGTATGTAGTGTAAAGAAGAATATAGGTGAAAGGTTTCGATGTTACCTGCGCCTATATAGGGTACCTATATGGAATATAACACCCACTCCTCTTCCGACTGGATGACATATGTAACTTATTACCTTACTACTAGCCTAACTAGATATTGGTGCGCACAAAGTTTGAAAACATCTGTTTAGCTAAAAATGTTAAAAATTGCCCAAAAAATTCTAAAAAACGTAAAACTGTCTAAAAAAATGTTTTTGCCAGCCATAGCTCTAAAGTGTCCTTAGTTATAGTCCAAAGCACTATAAGCATTAGAAAGCCATGTATGCCCAATAAATGAAAGGAATGTCAATTTTTGTTTTGAGATCCAAATTTGAGCTTTGTTTTAAAAAAGGGCGAATTTCTTCCGGCACACGCCGAGCCAAATGAGTCAAATGTTTATGTGTCCTGGCTGGTAGACGCAACATTTTCGTTGCTTGCTTTTGCAGTAGACGGCCTCTGTAGCACCTCGCAGAGTATGTCAATCGAGCACAGATGATGTTCCACACTGTCCGCAGCCGGTGCTGGGGCAGACTGTGCGCTGTCCAAAGCCTGGCTGTCAGAGGAGGAGCCGGTGTCCATACCAACAGGTGCTGTTACTTCCTGTGGGGGCTCAAGGAATGCCACCATCAACATCGGAATACGCTGAGGACACTGCAGAACATGGGACGTTATCGGGTCCAGTAAAGCATTTACGTCCGGTTGCACACATGATGGGAGTGTCAAACAAAGGTCTAACACGCATTCTTCTCCGCAAAACAGGCAGCGGAGGACAGGTAAGATGCAGTCCATCCAGATTGGTCGAAATGACAAGAACCAAGATGCACTTAAGTCTCTTAGGCGAGGTGTGCCTAGATGTTGTACCATGTGGTCACAGGGCCTGATTCACAGAACTAACTTACGTCAAAATCCTAAACTTACAACAATTTTGGTATTCACAGAATGAACTTACACATTTGGGTATTCACAGAATGAACTTACACATTTGGGTATTCACAGAATGAACTTACACATTTGGGTATTCACAGAATGAACTTACAACAATTTTGGTATTCAGAGAATGAACTTACACATTTGGGTATTCACAGAATGAACTTACAACAATTTTGGTATTCACAGAATTAACTTACTCATTTTGGTATTCACAGAAGGCACTTACTCATCAATGAGTAAGTGCCTTCTGTGAATACCAAAATGTGTAAGTTACACAAAATGTGTAAGTTACACAAAATGAGTAAGTTACACAAAATGTGTAAGTTACACAAAATGTGTAAGTGTCTTCTGTGAATACCAAAATGAGTAAGTTTATTCTGTGAATACCAAAATGAGTAAGTTCATTCTGTGAATACCAAAATGAGTAAGTTCATTCTGTGAATACCAAAATGGTAGTAAGTTTAGGATTTTGTCGTAAGTTAGTTCTGTGAATCGGGCCCACAGTATTTACGCTCCAGGAGTGCTCTTTCCATCTCCTTGGTGACTGGGACGTCCATTGCGTAGCAAATATAAAACAATCAGGATACCTGCTGCTAGAAACAGAATGAGCGGAAATTCTCCAAAGATGCTTACGAATACGGAGTGTATAAAGTTTGGTATAACTCCAAGTACCGTCTGAAAGGTGCTCAGAAGTCCAGAACCTATGGTCCTAAATAGGTGGACAATGCCTGTCGTATCAGACATGTTAAAGATACGATTTACCATTTCTGCAAAATGGAAAGGGCAGTTTGTATGAATAAGCGCTTGTATCTCTGCCGAAGACCTTGCGATCTGGAGATCAAAAGTCTCTCGAGCGGAGGTTAAGGGCACAGACTTCTGTAAAAGCATGGCTTTCATTCTGCTTAGAGTATCAAACCGTATTAAAGAAACATTCAGTGAAGGCCATAACGGCGCCTCCCAGACTGTATGTGTCGGTGGAAACAATACTTGCATACAACAAGTAACCCTGGAGCTCACGGTTACCAGATATGCGATGCCCGGGAGCATTCCGCAGCAGCCTTGACTGTTCAGCATCAAGTAACTCCCATTTGAAAGTAGCCTGAATGCTGGCGTGATCACTGCAGCTGGGGCACCCCTCAAATGGCAGGACAGGTTCACTACAGAACCATTACAAGCCCCATGCAGCATTATATCCTGGCATATGAGTGATCCACTTAAAGCGTTCTCACAGTTTGTACCACTTAGAAACACTTCTCGATCCCCACTCCGGCATCGAAATCTGTATGGTAATACCCAAGATTCCTTAATGTATTCCTTACCCATTTCTTCATATCTACCTACCTGCTTTTTTTCAAGGCAATACTGAAACTGAAAAGTAGTGACCGGTAGAGTTATGTGGCCCTGGATTAGGCATTCTGTGGATGGTGATTCTGCCACTGTGAATGCTAATTTATCCAGTTTTTCGATATGCAGCATTGTATATTTTGCTCCCCTTTGTGCCATTTCTATCTGTTTATCTGTTAGATTGTATTCAGAAAACAGAGACGTACTGTTGATATAACGCCAAGGCACGTAGCCTGCACGCAAAGATTGCAGCGTCCAGCTTAATAACATAATAGAACGTAATTGAGACTGCCCGTTTTGTAATGTGGCCAAATCTTGTTCTGTATGTCTATCGCAGAAGATACAATGTTGCCTAAGGAATATATCCTGGAGGCCAATGTAGTTAACCCATTGTCTACCACTGCTAGAGATTTTTCTAGATTTATACGGTCTATTTCACGTAACCTCTCTGCGGCCTCTTGTTGGGATATTTTCCATATTTCATTGTAGACAGCATAATAGAACACGTTTCTGACGTGGCTTCCTGGGACCTAGTAAAAAATCCCTGAGATCCACATCCTGTGACAGAAAGGATGAGTTTTTAATTTTTTTTTATATCTGTTTATTGAACAGCTTGCATTATACATAGTCAGGCCTCCAAAGGTGGAACCATGGCAAACATCAAGATGAATGAGGGGTACAAGCAACCCACAAGAAACAACAACCCACCTCCCTCTGCCCACTACCCCCCACTGCACTGTACATGGTACTTTGACCTCATCTCAGCATATCATCACATGAAGACATTTCTCAATAGGTAATCAGTCCCAATGTTAAAATATATCAAGTGCATCGGTATTCAGTCTGTATTGCAAATCAGGTTTGCTCGGAAGGTACACAGACAACGGAGACCAGAAATCTTTAGGGCGGGAAGACTCAGGCAGTTCCTCAGCATATATTTCAAGTTGTTCTTTACAGTAGGTTAGGTCCCGGACCCACTTTTTCAGTGTAGGGGTAGTTTTAGCCCCCCAGCATTGTACCACCGCCTGTTTAGCAAGCAGGGTCGAGACAGCAACCAGTCAACGGTTGCAGGGTTTGAGGTTCTTCACCCAGCCCAGCAGACAGACATCAGGAGTACATGGCATGGATTCAGAAACAACCTTAGTAAGCATAGATGTGACATTGGTCCAGAATTGGTGGATTTTTGTGCAATTCCATGAAAGATGCAGAAAATCTGCATCCCCCTGCCCACACTGAACACAGCAGTTGGTTTCCCGCAGGCCAAAGCGCTTCAATTGCAGCGTTGTATAGTATAACTGGTGCAGGTATCTAAAATGGATGATGCGGAGGTTGCAATTTGCCGTTAAGCGGCCTGTCAGGGCACAGCAGAGCTTCCATACATCTGGTGAGAATGAAATTCCTAGTATCGCCACCCATTTATTATAGGAAGGGGAGTCAGGAGTCTCTCTTTCCCTAAGGGACGTATTGTATAATTTCGTAATAAGGCCCTTGCGCTCCTCTCCCGCCAGCACCGCCCGCAGCGCTACCAGTGTCTTGGGTTCCGCCGGGTAATCCGGGTATATGGATCTACTCGTCTGCCGCACCCGCACATATGTAAATCCCAGCATCAAGCCCCACCCTGTATGTTAGGAAGCGACCTGAACCGGCCCCGCTTATATAGGTCTCCTAAGTGTGTTATTCCCACCGCACCCAATGCTTTTAAAGCGGCAGGCTCCCTCGCAGCCAAGATGTCCGGATGCGCAGCAAGCGGCAAGGTTGGGGCATATAGATAATGCAGCTGTGCACGTGCTGCGAGCATCTTCAACGCCCAAGCCGTGCAAAGTGCGGGGTTAATTTCAGTCCGAGGTCCACCTCCCCCACCAGACAAGGCAGTCACAGCAAGAGCCTGGGCGCACAGATAATATAGCCGCATATCCGGAGCTTCGAAGCCTCCCCGCTCAAACGGTAATGCCAGTACCTCCCAACTACATCTAGGCTTCTTGCCCTCCCACGCAAACGACAGTAGTGCTGACTGAAGCGAGTTAAACACCGCAAAAGTGAGGCGGATGGGAATGTTAATAAACAAATAGAGTAGTTTGGGTAAAATCATCATTTTAATTACCGATAGGCGGTCTGCCAACGAAAGTGGGAGTTTGGCCCATCTCGCTGCACGATCAGTGATGTTAGTAAGGGCACGGCCGTAATTCTCGGTAATCACCACCTCCGGGTCCCTGTGCAGCCATATACCTAGGTATTTTACTGGATCAGTGGACCTTGTCAATGGGAAATCCAGATCCACACGCCGCATACCAGCCGTCAGCGGGAAGACAGTGGACTTCGCCCAGTTGATGCCAAGCCCTGAATAGCGCTCAAATTTGATGTATTCGCACAGCAGTTCTGGGAGAAATGTTGCAGGCTCGCGGACATAGAGAAGCATATCGTCGGTGTATAATGAAACCACCAAAGGGCGCTGACTGAATCGCAGCGCCGCTTGAGCATGTCACTGGTGGAGTTTGCAAGCTAGGGGTTCCAGCGCGAGCGCGAAAAGCATCGGTGACAGGGGGCAACCCTGCTGCGTGCCACGTCTAATAGGGAAGGCCTCCGAAACCTAGCCATTAACCCGCACTCGCGCCACAGGTGCCTCATATATTAGCTCGATCCAACGTAAAAAGAATGGTGTTAGTCCCATGCGAAGTAATACAGTAAACATATATTCCCATTGCAGGGAATCAAATGCTTTTGCTGCATCGAGCAGCACAGCAACCGCCTGGAAATCAACCTCAAAGTAATGTAGGGTGGAGAAGACAGTATGCAAATTGTGTGCCATTGAACGGGCAGAGACAAAGCCAGACTGGTCCGGGAGTACCAGATTTGGAATGAGGGGTTGGAGCCTGCTGGCAATCATTTTTGCCAAAATGTTGGCGTCAATGTTGATAATGGAGAGGGGCTGATAGGAATCGCATTCGTTAGCAGCTTTGTCTGGTTTTAAAAGTATAACAAGAAGGGCTTCTTTAAGCGTGGGAGGAAGAGTGCCCCCGTCGTATGCCTCAGCAAAGACATCCAAGAGTCTCGGTGCGAGGTCATCGGCATAGGCCTTGTAGAACTCACTAGGGAGTCCGTCCAGGCCGGCCGCCTTCCAAGTGGGGAGGGACATGATGGCCATTTTAACATCCTCCACATCAAGGGGCTGTGTGAGGTATTCATGTTGATTAACAGACAGCCACCCCAACGCGATATCATCCAGATATGCATTAATTTCGGAGGCCGCCACGTGTGCACGATCCCCATACAATGCGGAGTAATAGTCAAGCACCACCTTACCAATATCCGGGGTATTATAATGCGCTGCTCCCTCGCTATCGAGCATCTCAGTGATGTAGTCCGGACCCCTGGGTGCAGCCAATTTCGGAGCAAGTGAGCGACTGGGGCGGCCCCCCTCCCCATAGTAGCGAGTAGTGCAGCGCTGTGACCTGTGTGCCATTTCCTGATCCACTGTAGTGTTATGTAGTGGCTAATTTGGCTGGGGCTGGGTTGTGGGCATACTCACGCTCTAGAGTAGAGATGTCCCCGGCCAGCTTATTGATCCGGCGACGCAGGTCCTTCAGAACTCCCGCCTGCGCTCCCATACAGGCCCCTCTAATGGTAACTTTGAATGCTTCCCAGAGGACCCCAGCACTATCCACTGAGCCAGCGTTTTCTTTAAAAAAATTACTAATAGCTGCACCTATCGTGCACCGAAACACCTGGTCCGCGAGCGAGGAGGGCTGTAGCAGCCACTGGAAGGGTGGACGCTCACAAGTAGGAACCCGCAACTCTAGCATCACTGGTGAGTGATCTGACAACGTTTTGGCCAAGTGGTGGACATCAATAACCCAGGTGCATGCAAACTTGGAGAGAAGCCAATAGTCCAAGCGGGACCATGTACCATGCATTGTAGATATGAAGGCACTTTCACGCATACCCGGGTGCCGCTTGCGCCAGATATCATGAATTGCACCTGCATCTAAAAGACCCAGTAGCACGTCTGTTGCCTGTCTGTGTCGCACTGCCCCGCTACCCAGCCTATCCAACTGCGAATCTAGGAATGTGTTGAAATCACCCCCCAGATCGATTCAGCAGGAGGGAATTTCGCAATGCGGCGCCAAACATCCGCGAAAAAAGAATGGTCATCGACATTCGGGCCATAGACATTCACCAGAAGGATGCCCACCCCACCAAGCTTGCCGTGTACCAGTGCCACCCTTCCCTGTGTATCTGTTTCCGTGCTAAGTACAGTGAATGGGACCCCTCTTTTTACCAGAATCATCACACCCCTAGCATAGGAGGAGTAGGAAGAAGCGACACTCAGCCCGGCCCATCGGGCGCCCACGTGCCTGTCAGAGTGCTGCGTAAGATGCGTTTCTTGCAAGAACACCACCTGGACGTCCAGCCTGTCTAGATGTGCCAATACCGTGCGTATTTTCTTGGGACTATTTAAGCCACGCACGTTCCATGTGAGGAGCTTTAGTTTACTACCCATGGATATGCAAGATCAAGTTGAATCAAATTCATGAGATGCAGAAGTAAAAACAGGCTGCAGAGGTATAGTGAAAGCATATAAGGACGGTGCAGTCCTCCCCACCCTTCCCACCCCCCGACCCCCAACCCACTTCAGCGGTCCCAACTTGCTAAAGCCATCCCTTCCCTGAGTAAACAATCCCCAACATGGAGAACTAAATGAACAACACTTTTGGGGAGCTCCCATGAGGGTAACACTAGAGGGCTACTCGCCTCCCACCGAGTAGGAGGTGGCTGGTCTGGAACACAAAAAACGTATCCAAGGATATAAAAGCATGTACATTCGTGCATTGGATCATATACATTTGTAGCAGTTCAGTGGTCGCCTCTGCAAGACAGCTGGCCCGAATCTTGGAGGGTTGCCATAGAATCGGTCAACATGCATCTCCCAGGAGGGAGAGCGAGCAATAACACAATGAATCGCCATAGTGACAGCATACGCCTGCGCACAGGCAGTGACTTAAATAAAAGATGCGGTACCATCTATTCCCTTGACTCACAGTACCCAATTCTCATAATCTACTAGAACAAGTCCCATCATAGTGCATCAACTCAAGACATAGCACTTGAACAGGGCAGTAAACCAAAAAGTGATTCCCCATTGCAGGATCCTCAGCACCTGCCTCACCGCTGAGTGTCCATAGAGAGAGCAAAATGGCAACAGATACCTTTGGCATAGTATAGCCAGCAGACTTACAACCAGTTAGCGGTATACACAGCAAGTTCAGAGTGAAGAGCATCCAAACGTGTCCATTATGTCGATCTGCAGCCAGAGGCTTAGTTCATCGCCTGGCGTACATTTACTGCTCCTCGTCGTCCAGGTCCGTCGGGGCCTCGTGCCGCCTCCTCTTCAACTTTTTAGCATGTTCCATTGCCGCCTTAGGAGTTGTGAAGATTTTGAAGTCACCTTCTTGGCTCACCCGTAGTCGGGCGGGATACAACATTGCATAGGGGATGCCTTCAGACTGTAGAAATGTTTTCACTGCACCAAATTCCCGTCTCGCCATCTGAACGGCAACAGTAAAGTCAGGAAAGAAGGACAGCGTGTTCCCTTGATGGTTGACTGTGCCCTTGTCTCTAGCGGGCCTCAAAATGACATCCCGGTCCCGATAGTTTAATAGCCGAGCTATGATTGGGCGAGGAGGGGTGCCCAGCACCGGTCTCGCCACCAGGGAGCGGTGGGCCCGCTCTATGATAAAAATACTTGATAGATTTTCAGGTCCAAAAATGTCTTTGAGCAGGGACTCCACCAAAGTCTCCATCCTGCCGGTATTGGTGGACTCCGGCAGGCCTATGATGCGGATATTATTTTGGTGGGACCGGGCCTCCAAATCTTCATTCTGTGCTTGTATGAGCGCCAGAACCTTCTCCATGTGGAGTGCCTTACTCGCCACCTCGCTGAGGCCATCTTCATTGGTGGAGACCCGCTGCTCAATCTCACCCATGCGTGCATTCTGTTTTTCCAGTTGGGAGGACATATGGTCGAGTCTGTGATTCATCGCAGCCATATTCCCTTCGATGGACTGGAGACGTTTCTGCATAGCAAGCAGCGTCAATTTCAACTTGGAGGAGCCTTCCCCCGGAGCATCCGCCTCGGAGTCGGAAGCAGCTTTTTGCTGCGACTTGCTTGGCTTTCTCGCCTCAAACGTGAGTCGAGGCTGCGTTCTGTATGTCCTCCCCATAGCGGCCAGTGGGCAGGGTGGGTGGGTTATAGCCGGCCGTAGAACTGTGTGTTAGGTACTACCAGCTCTGAGAGGAGACATGCCCCAGCTTCAGCAGACACCAGTGACGCCACGTGTACTGCACTAGGGACCACACCACAGTTGCACAATGTCCCCGCTGGGCATCCGGGGACCGTGGGGATCCGTGGTCAGCAGTCCACAGACAGTCGCAGGGGCTCTCAGTCTCTAAGGAGCGCTCACTTCCAGTCCCCGAGCCGCTCTTCTTATATTGGGGCACATGCAGCAGATATCCATGGGGGAGTAACGAGGGAGCACAGCGTGGTGGATCACGAGGCCCTCCCTGCTCAGGCCCTCTCTCATCTGAGAAATAATCCTCCCATTTGCCCTCGGCCACCCACACCAGTAGGCCACAAGACAACCCGCTCCGTTCCAGAACCTCTCCAGGCTCAAGCGTATTATTGAAGGCAGCGGCTTAGCAACCCCCCGGCAGCCACAAGCATAAGGTAGGATGTCCAGGCCGAATGGAGACTCACTGACCGGGGGGCCCGCACCGTCGGATATCGCTTCTAGCAGGAATCACAGCCGCTCGGATGCCAGCGTCCCTCCGCACCAGGAGGCCTTTGATCAGGATGCGATGCACACTGGGGGGCCGGAGATGAAGGCGCCAGGACCTGGCACTCGCACCCGCAGGGTGCCTACTTCAGGAGATGCCGATGAGGCATGAAGATCTCACTTCTCCGCACAGCCGGCACAGCGCTCAGTTTTGTAACCAGCAACAGCCGCACTCAGGCCGCAGCCAACTCCCGCGTGCCCACCAGCCACAGGTCGCAGGCCGCAGCGCACCACCCGGCCCACACCCGCCACCGCAGCTGCCGGCCTAGTCACAGCCGCACCCCCACTCACCACTGCCAGTAGGGCACCGCAACAGCTTCGGCAGCCACGAGCAGCGACTCCAGCACCTCCGGCACGCCTGACTCGCCGTCCCACACCGTGCATCCGTTGGGGGATCCACGCGGCGTCGCACTCAGTACCAGGCGCCCGCCAGCCCAGCAGACCTCCTCCCAGGGCTCCCATGGCTTTCGGACAGTTCAGGGAGCCGATATGCCTGCAGGATTGCGTTCGCCTCCCGCCTCAGAGTCTCAGCGAGCAGCGGTATCACGCTGGCCTATTACCGCGATCCGGCAGCCGCCATCTTAGTTCACCAGCCGTGATCTCTCCCGAGCTCTCATAAAGCCGCTTTTCTGCAGATCTTGAAGGCGGCAGCTCCACCACTACGGTCACCAATATTTCGCTGTTCCTTTTCGTGGGTTTCGATGCGATGATGCTGCAATTTCAAGCAGATAATGGGCGGATTGAAAACCAGCCGGACCGAGCTGCACTAAGGCGCAGCCATCTTGTCAGGCGCCCTCTAGCGCCCCCCCAGTAAGGATAAGAGTTGTTTCACCTTTGTGAGTGTTGAGGTTTTTAGCCAATCAAGGCACAACTTCCCAACACTGTACGATGTCACTACCCCTGGATGTTCTCTGAGTATATAACGTGGATCCGGCCTATGGATAGCGAAACCTCCGGTTTTACCCATGAATCTCGCCTGACAACTATTCGTGTCTGTGGACCAAATCAACCATTTTTTCCAATCGTGCTCGGATCTGTTGTATTGTATAATGTCATTCAACGTAATCTCTTCCTGTGATGTTATGTTACCCTCGGTGTGTGATGGAGTTGGCAGCCGAGGTGTGTTCAAGTCTTTGTTCTTGGCTAGTCCAAGGCAAGACGTCTGTTGCACTGTCTCGTTCAAAAACATGATTTGTTGAGAGATAAGGCATGCTCTAAACAAAGCTTCTGTTCCCTGAACTTGCCATTCTCTAGTACCCCATATTGATTTTAAGTCTATGGTGTCTTTCCATAAGTCGAAACCTTGTTCAGACAACTGGGCAATAAAGGAAGCAGAGTAAATCTATTTGGTGTTTGTCAACATATTTTTCTGTGCTGATGTTGGTGCAACCCTATAGTAATATGAGGCTGGGTCAGACATATTAAACCCTGAAAAATATGGAAACTTTTGTGTAAATGTTTTTGAACTGCCTTTCGGCGGTGTTGGACAATGTTCCCACTGGTGGTAAGTGAACACATTTCTAGGATTAGCAGATTTATGCAGAAATTGATGACCATAATGTTGATAACAATACATTGTTTTGAAATCTGATGTGCTTTCCAATGTTTCACTATTAGAAAATGCAGCAGATTTTTCCAAATCAGACAACTTGTTATTAACAGTTTCAAAATCCCAATCATCGGAAAATGTACTTGAGGTAATGATATCACTCAACGATATTTTAAATAAATGAGGAATTCTTAAAAGTTCGGTCGGACCAAATATATCAAAATCAACCTTGTCCCAAACTATACCATCAGGTATAGGAACTGCTGTAATGTTCACTGATGACAAGTCTCTTTGTTCTCGATGAGATGATTGGTGTGGTTTTAAAATTAAGTTCACCTTTTGGGCTGCAGAGCTTTGTCGAAGGTATTTTCCATTAATAAGCATGCTAAACGCTATTAGTAAGCCTACCCAGAAAAGAAAGAAAAGTATCCCGGTGATTACCCATAGTTCTACCCAAGGTGACACCAGGTAAGTCTTTTTAAGAAAGTCTAGAAAGTCTTTAACTTGCTGCTTGCGTGATTTAATGGCTGGCATCGTTTCAGGTTCACTTGGATCCAAAGAAAACGTATCAAAGTTTATGAAGTAGCCAGAAGCAGTCAGATCAATTGTTGGTATTGCATCAGGATTTGTAGAAATAGTAGTTTGCTCTTGTTGAGGCATGTTGATGTGACATCTGTATTTGGTCGAATTGAAATTTGTCTTTCATTTTGATTCTGAATTTGAACTTCAGGTTCAAGGGGAACGAGTTCCATAGCATTGTTGCATAGTCCATCATTCCGTGATGAGTCTTTCCGTTTGAACTTCTTGAATTGTAGCGAGAGGAGGGTGTCTGCTACTTTGGAGTCCACGTGGCCTACTACTCAGTATCGGCCACATAGTGTGGTTTGATTAGGTCAATTGAGACGAAACTTTTCTCCTTTTTTCCGGCAAGATGCGGAAGAAGTACAGTTCTTGTTCCTTCGACTGCTAGAACCTGTACAGGCTTTCTGTATGATGGCCCAAATTCTTTTTTGTCTGCTATTTTCTCTCTGACAAGATCCCCAACTTTTGGGATCCAGGCAGGTCTTGCCGTGACTGATTTGACTTACCCAGTGGCGGTCTGCTTCATATGGACATTACTTTGTCATGTCCTGGAATCATTTAGATCCTGTAAAACAGTCAAACGATCATGGATGTCAAAAGGCTTTTCATCCGCCACTGCGCCTTCACAATCAAGATCAGGTACCCACATTCTTGTCCTAAATAGGACCTCATATGGAGTGACCCCCCCCTAGAGAACTTCTTGGCATGTTGTTCAATGCTCTGTGAACTCCATACAAATGTTTCACCCAACTTTCACCCGTGCCTAATACTCTAGCTGTTAAAGACTGCTTGAAGTCTCGGTTTTTCCTCTCCACAACCAAATTTCCCTCAGGATGGTACAGAGAGGAGTATTGCAATGCTACACACAATCCTCGCATGGCCTCCTTGTAAGCCCAAGAGCTAACGCAGGGCCCTGGTCAGAATGTAATGTGCCAATTGCGTATGTCCCTATAACGACTCGCAAATCTTTTATAACAGTTCGCGTGCCAGCCGAGCGTTGGGGCCACACCCATTGGAATCTTGAGCAGGTATCCACTGCAACTATGATATACCTGTAAGCCCCATCTCTTTGCAAGGGGCCGCAGAGGTCCAAGTAAACACACGCTAGTGGTTTATCAGATATTAATAAAGGTGTCTGTGGGGGACGTGTTACGGTGGAACCTTTCTTTTTAAAAAAAAATATTTTTATTGCATTTTAAATATACAGCACAGCATTATATCAATTACTTACAGACACAAAAGAATAGATAGTCTTAAAAAGCAATTCACCAAACAGCCCTACAGTTGAGGTATTTGTCAAACTATTGAAACCTTTGGAAAAAACCATGAAAGAAAGAGAGGAAGAAAAAAAGAAGAAGAAAGAGACAGACAAAAAAGAACATGTGAGCCTACTTTGTCGCGACTCAGATTCTTTAAACAAAAAAAATATATCTAGGGTCCATTATGAACCAGCGCTTCCTTCCAACTATACATAGGAGCCCATATCCGTCTACCTACAATTTTCCCTCTTTTACCCTTTCTTTCATATATTCCCCTTTCCAAATTGAATATTGAAAGAAGATGAGCTAACCATAACTGAAATGTTGGTGCGGATTGATCTAACCAAACTGAAGCGATAGTTATACGTAAAACCGCCATAGCGAGAAAAAGAAAATGATCCAACCTCGATTGACCCTGGCTAATATCAGTAGCATTAGGGCTGGGGTTAATTTAACCTTAAAGCCCAAAATAGATTAAAAAATACCGTAATGGATGATTTAATCCTATCAAGGCGTGGACAAGCGGAAAACATATGAACTAAATCTGCGTTAGATGAATTACAGCGTGGACATGTAGTTCCCTCTTGACCCCCATTGTAGGATCTTAGCCGGAGTATAGTATAGAGAGAAAGCTGTTTTGTAGTGCTGGGCTTGAAGCCCAGCAGAGCATAATACTGTCCTCGCCAACTCCAAAGATTGAATAAAATTGTCCGAGTCGGTACCCAGCCTATCCTCCCATTTCTTGCCATGTTTTTCAAGATCATCCAATTTTGTTGCATTTAATTCATTATATATTCT
Organism: Calotriton arnoldi; assembly: GCA_963921515.1. Lineage (NCBI taxonomy): Eukaryota > Metazoa > Chordata > Amphibia > Caudata > Salamandridae > Calotriton > Calotriton arnoldi. The sequence continues at coordinate 284,283 of CAWUFW010012090.1, forward strand.
TTTAATGCTACAACCCTCACTGCTTCTTATTGCCTCAATAATTTCGACCTTACCAAATCCTATAAGCCCACCCGCCTTTTTACTAATGAAGCTTCTGATTTGAAGATATTTGAAAAAGTTCCTTGTATCAATTCCAAACTTATCCTGAATATCCTTGAATTGATAAAAGTGACCCTCTGGCCCCATCAGGTCCCCTACTTTCATAATGCCGCGATCTGCCCACAGAGTCATAGTTTGATCCAAGAAGATTTGTGGGAGTGTGGGGTTACCACACAGTTGAATATAAAAATTCATTCTCCCTATTCCCATTTTTTTTCTTTAAGGCGGCCCAAATTTTAACAGGCTGCTTGCATAGTTTTAAATTTAGTTTTTTATAATAACTAGGCTCGCTGAACTTCAGAAAACAGTTTGCTGCATCCTCCCCCACCAAACGGTGGAACCTTTCATCTGCATGCAGATGTCGCATTTCAAGACATAGGGGCCGATTCCGATTCGGGCCGGAAATCCCTCCGACCGAGTCGGATTCGGAGAGATATCCGACCGAACCGGACTCTAGCAGTCCGACCGAACGAGTACGATGCGGACGCATGCTATCGGACTCGATTCGGTCGGACTCCCTTTGGAGTCAATGGGAGCCGGTCGTACGACGCATACACGGGCTTTCATTGACTCAATGGGTGCGTCGCGAACAAGGGCAACCCCTACAGCTGGTACACGTCGGTGCAACTCGCGCCGTACATGCATGTGTAGGGGGACCCATGGGTCTCCCCTGTGTGCGACTCACGCATCTACGCGTACAGGGGGTCCGACACGGACCCCCGAAGTCCGGCTCCGACTGCTCTTTCGAGCCGGACGGCGCGAGTCGGTCAGACTGTTCGAGGCGCGCATCGTACTTGCCCGGTCGGGGAACGTCTCCATTGCGTGGTGCGAGTCGAGTCCGTACAAGTCGGTCGGAGCGGTTCGGAGCCGGGAACGAGTCGGTCGGGGATTTCGCGTATGCTCGCATCGTACTTGCTCGCGCGGACGGGTGTTTGAATCGGTCGGAAACAGGGCGTCCGAATCGGATCCGGTAAAGCCGAATCCGATTCGGTGCCCTACCGGCCGAGATCGGAATCGGCCCCATAGTCTTTAGTCTGTTTCTTTAACCCAGGCCACCAATAGCGTTGTTTCAAAAAAGAAACAGTCGCCATAACTCCTGCATGTGTAGAACCTATCCCTTTGTGTGCTGCTAGAATTAAACCTAACCTACGATCCATGTTTGGAATTACTCTATCCCTCACTCCAGGAATCTGAGCAAATGGAATGTTATTGGCATCTAACTTGTAGGAGTACTTGAGTGGAAACCTTTTTGGTACTGCTCCGCTGTTTTTGCGACAAGCATTGACAGCTACCATAATCTCACCGTCTATTCTCGTTTTAGAACGAGTGATTGCAGCTAAGGAAGCCGTGTGTACAGCCCCCTTTGTGGTTTCATCAGCCAATGAATTCCCTTCAACGTGAACGCCATCACGCTGATGACTCAGTGTATGTATCACGTGAGCTCTCGGTAGTTCGGTTTTCAACTCCACTACCTGTTCCCATAGCATTTTATGCTTAATTGTGCCACCTTTTGCATCTTTGAACCCGTTTTGAACCCAGTGCTGCAAATATTCATTATATGACTGCACACAGTAAAAGGAATCGCACACAATTAGTGTGGGGAATTCCCGATCCGTATTTACCAGTGCCAGTATGAAAGGCTTTTAACTCTGCCAGCGGTGCCGTGCAGTCTCCTAGAGATTTCGTTTTTGTGCAACTTGGGTGGAACTTTCTATCCCGCATGAGACCTTTAGCGATTGCACATGCCGCGCTATATTGTTGCTTACTTCCTATGGCCGGTTGAGCTGATCCGTCAGTGTAAATTATATATTCATACTGATCCAGAGGCATTATTTCATTTGGTAGAGGATATTCTTGTTCGTATTGCAGAAATGCTTGTGTCTTTAAATTTGGGTCGTACCTGTATTCTACATTCGTTGCAGTGAGAGAATTAGCCCATTGTATCCATCTCGGATGTAAGGCTTTAGCGTTAGGAACGCTTGCCTTTGTCACAGCCTCTAAGGCTGGAACCGGAGTCACTACTATTATTCGTTTCCCCTGAGCCAGTGCTCTTTCTCTCACTACAGCAGTCTGTACTGCTGTTAGAATCTTTTCTATAGATGATAAGCGCATCTCAGCATTTGTGTACAAATGTGATTTTTATGCAATTGGTACTGTTTCACCTTCATTATATGTTAGATAGGTGTACCCAGATTGACCCGCAACTATATGGATCACCAGGTTGCGTACGTTTACGCGTGTCTGTAAATGTTTGGAAGCTATCATGTCAGCTTGTAAGGAACAAAGTGTATCTGTGTGTTCCAGTGTCCATTGTTTTACTGAAAAATCAGGTTTTATTAAATCGTAGAAAGGTTTTACTCTTTCTGCGTAATGTAAAATGTAAGTTCTAACAAAATTTAGGAATCCCAGGATTGATTGTAAATTTTTTAATGATTTTGTAGGTTGGAGCAGCGCGCATTTTTCTAAACAATTGGCTGCCAGGCTTTTCCCTTCACTTGAAAGCATATATCCTAAAAATAGGACACTGAGATGGGCAATTTTTGATTTTTTAAAGTTGAATTTGTAGCCCTCAGATGCAAATCCCAAAATTATGGTATTCACTCTGTTCGAATGCTCCTCTAGGTCATCGTCCGTCAGATAAATATCATCCACATAGGACAATGCCTCTTCATCCAAATTTTGAAGTAACTCAGTTACTCTTTCCGAAAACAACCCTGGGCTGTTCTTATACCCCTGGGGGAGTCGACAAAATTGACGCTGGGACCCTAGCGCTGAGAATGCTGTTAGATACCTGCTTTCAGGCGCTATATTTTGGCAGAAAAATCCATTTGAGATATCAAGTGTTGTTTTATATTTTTTGCGCACAATGTTATTCATTAATGCGGCACTGTATGCATTTTGGACGGCAAATGTCTTAGTACAAGTGTTTAAATGTCTATAATCTAAAACTAAACGGTATGAATTGTCAGGTTTCATGATTGGGAAGAAAGGATTGTTCATCGATGAGGTGCAATTTTCGATCACCCCTTGGTATTCAAGTTGTTCTAAGATCTCCCTGACCTGTTTTTTAGCTTCTTGCTTTATTGGATACTGCCTCTGTGCAGTTGGAGTATTTTTTAAAGGAATTATGTGGTTGGTTTAATCCTCATCCCATCCAACATGGTTTTTGTATAATGCAGGGGCTTGGGCTAACGCCCACTCCTGCGCATATGTGTGTTGTAGGTGCCTGGGAATATGGTCTGAGAATGCTGGTAAAATTACTGTTTCTCCTTTAGGGCAATCCATGACGAATGCTGGTGGCCAATCTTGTTCAGCTAACAAAATGTCATAGCCAAACGACAAGTTCTCCCAAAAGAGACCCTTAACTGTCCTACATTTGTCCCCTTCCATTTGGAGTGTTATTTCATATAACGTATGAGGGACACTTACCCTAGTATCAGGTGTTTCCACTGTGTTATAATCATTCAAGTCCGCTGTCACCAGAAATTCCATCAGGTTCTGGCGAGCTATTGTTACTTCTGCCGCACTGTCTAGCATCGTCAGAGCCCATTCCCCGTTCAGTAGTCGAGTCCTCAGAATTCTGGGCATGTCTGATCTTTAGACCTGCAACCTTCTTCTTTTTGAACTGTGGCTTTTGCTTTGGTTTCTCTTCTTTTTTAGAAGTGTAATCTTGAGCGTGCTGCTTGTCTCTAGACTTTGTACGCTCTTCTTGCCTGTCTGACCGTCCTTCCCTCTCGGAGTTTTTCGATGAACCCTGAAAGGAACGAGAGAAACGTGTATCAGTATCCTGATACCTGTCAGGTTTCCTAATATTATCCCTATTCCTAAGGTTATACCTCTTTTCGGAGGGCTCCTGTGGAGGAGATCAACCTCTGGATTGAGATCTGTTTCCTTTAAAGTTTTGTTGTTTTTTATTGTCCCACTTCTTCTTTGTTGAAACGGGTGTCTGCTTAGAAGTGTCCTTTTCAGGACTGCCCATCAGTTGTAGTTTTAAAGCTTTCCCACCCAAACTGTCTCTGCCTAATTCTGCATATGCAGTTTCAATTATTTTCGGTAGTTCGTGTTGCTGTTCAAAAGGACTGAACTCCCTTAGGCGTTGGCGGATAGCCACTGAAGCTGCTTCCCCTTTAATATTAGCTAATATTATGGCTGATACCTGGGCATAGTTACCTAGTAACTTCATCCCTAAGTTCAGAGCAGGTTCTGCTCCATACTAGTTTTGTATTTGTCTCAATACATCTGGTATCACTGCTAATGACGGAGTACCATGAGTTCTGGTATAAATGGCAGCAAAGACTGTATCCCAAGTGGTACAATCTTCTACTTGTGGTGTTATCCCCATGGGCAAGCAGATTGTTAGCATTCTGTGTTTTTCATACGGGGTAGTATTCAGGAATACTGCCTCTAGCTGTGTTATTTTCTGAGCTACCCAAAATGGCATTAGTTCACGTTTTGTGGGAATTTTACCCATCACTGCGTGTAATGTTTGTGGTGTTATTTTAGTTGCTGTACCCTGAACTTGAGTCCCATTTGTTGCAACTATTGCTAGTTGGACTGTGAGTGTCCTCATGACAAATTGCATCAAGTTTCTATACATTTTTATTAATTCTTTGTGTTATGTGAGTAAGTCTCCTGGTGCATTGTCTCAATGTCAGGATGTGGTGTGTAGGCCGCTAATATTGGTCATGTTGCCCCTTCTCTTCCAAGCGGGCCGAGTCTCACTCTTCTTATATGGGGTAGGGTGCCTTTAAACCAGTATAAGTGCTCCTGGTATGTGAGCGGAACCTAAATGTCCTCAAACTGACAATATTCCGCTGGTGTATCTCCTTCTGTGTAGGAGTGAAATGTTTTTGTTCTTGCATTTGCTGCTTGGAAAGTAACCCACAAATAAAATACCTCTGTTCAGTTTGATTTGTGCGCCTCAATCACGAATACTACAATACCACCCCTAGGTGTTAAACCATGCTCTAGCAGTCTCAGGGTGACCGTATTTCTAAAATTCGGTGCAATATGTATTGCGTCCGCATCTACCTCCTCGTCTGAGAGGGGCAGTACTTGTTGCAGTGGGTCTAAGACCTGGTTAGTCATTGTTTTTAGAACACTAAATAGTTTTTCAAGGAAACCAAGATAAGGTGTTTTTGCACAATTTTAGGAACACTGTGTCCTTCAAGCTTGATTGACCAACAGCCAATAAATAGGATTTTTAGCCTACTCAGCTGTGGCGGAGTTTGTGCCCACCCACTCCAGACGTCTCTGGTGTTTTGTGAGTAGGGGTCTCTGAGAATAGCATGACTGAACTACTCAGACTCTACTGTTAAATAAATACTCAACCAACTTTGTCGGCGCCATGTCGTGTAGTTCCTATATAACCTATACAGGATCTGCATGTTTGGATAACATAAACTGTGGGATTGGTGGCAGACTCCGTGCACCCCCACCAGATATGTTAGCCTATCTGTACTAGCTAGCTCACAGTACCACTACAATCTCCTCTTTCCAAGGAGCGAATAGATTCCGGCAACCTCAGAACATGACAACCCTGATCCCTCAGAATCGTGGAAACAATATACTACCTTTCGCTTAGTCACTCGTGCTCAGTTAGTTTGTCTCAGAGAGATACACAGAATAAACAGGCTGGGCGTTTTCAATAAGAATTTATTGAATAGTTGTTATTCTAGTGTAGAATAGATGAGCTGCAACAACCATTATACAGTAGCAGAGATATATGATTAGCAATACTACGAAAGTAAAGGGATGATAAAGTTCTACCATCTTGCAGAAATCATGAATATATACATGTACATAAAACACATGATAATAAGTGCGTACTCCTACGATGCCTCCCTAACTAGATGTACCTAAATGTTCCTAGCATCTGTGTAGGTGTTATGCCAAGAGTCCCTCTAGGATCTAGTCAACCCCATTACCTGAGAATGAGAGAATATGGGGCCCCATTCTGGTCTCGAGTTGGACACCCCGCGAGGGATGTTAGACCACTGCGAGCTGGAGTGTCTGCATTCAGGAACCTCAGCGTCTCTGGTCAGTGTGTCTGCCAGGAAGTCTCGGTCTCCTCTATCTTTCTAAGCAAGATGTGATGTATATATACCCATAGGTCTCCCCAGGGGTCCTACCTTGCTGTGTTACTGTGTCGGCCTAAAGGATGACGTCAGGCCTGAACTTTATACAGAGATATTATACAGGAGATGTTAGTCCTGCTGTGCTTCCAAGAAGCCTCATGCATAATGTATGAGATTCGAACTAGGGGGAAACCCGCGTTCTGGATGCAGTGTTGTATCTAGGTAAAAGGTCAGTCCCTAAGAACCGTTATGTATGTAGTGTAGGGAAGAATATAGGTGAAAGGTTGCAATGTTACCTGCGCCTATATAGGGTACCTATATGGAATATAACACCACTTGGAGACTAACACACTGACTCACAGACCCACTCATACACTCATGCACCCACACAGTGACACACTCATACACACACATACCCACTCACAGACCCACTCAGAGACTCATGCACCCACTCACAGACCCACTCATACAATCACACACCTACTCAGAGACTCATGCACCCACTAACAGACCCACTCATACACTCACATACCACTCAGAGACCGACTCATGCAGCAAGTCACAGACCCATTCACACACTGACACACCCACTCAAAGACCCACTCAGAGACTCACACACCCACTCATAGACCCACTCAGACACTCACTCAGCCACACACAGACCCACTAACAGACTCATACAGGCAATCACACCCAAAAACCACTCAAACACTCACACAAAAACCCACATACCCACTCTGCAACTTATTCAGCAACTCACACACACACACACACTGTCTAAGGTTACAGTTTACAGTTAGGTTATAAAATCAGAAAAACCTTAGAAATTCACTAAACAAACTAAGGTTACAGGAACGTTATAGTTAGGAAATAACATTACAAAACCCTAGAAATTCACTGAAAAAACCAAAGGTTACAGGGACATTATAGTTTGGAAATAGAATTTAGAAAACCTTAGAAATTCACAAAAAAAACAAAGGTTACAGGGACGTTATATTTATGCTCAGATTTTACACGCACAAAACCAAAGAAATTCAGCAGTTAACTATAACTTACGTCCTCACAATGCACTGCTTATGAACTTATTACATCACTCATGATGGACAGTGACATCACTGATGATATCTCAAATGAGATCACAGGAGACATCACTAATGACATCATTCACAAAACCACTCACAAACCTACTCACACGCCCATACAACTGCTCACATACCCACACATCCACTATCACACCCACTCACACATCTACACAACCATGGACACACCCCCTCACACACCCATATAACCATGCCCTCAAACACACACACACACAGGCAGTCACACATGCAGTTATGTACCCACAAAACACTCCCACACCTGCTCACAGACCCATACAGCCACTCACATACTAACTCACAGACCCATACAGACACACACACAGTCAGAGGCACAGAAACCACTTACACACCCACAAAACCACTTTAACAGTCACACACAGACTCATATAGCCACTGACACACCCACTCATACACTAATACAGACAGTCACACAACTACTCAGATGACATTGTAGAAATAATATCACTCATTAGTACAGGAAGAATAGTAACTTAACGTATGCAGTAGCTTAAAATATATATCTCAGAAACGTTTATGAAACACAGTCACTGGATGATGTAATCAGTGATGTCATTTGAGATGTCATCACTGATGTCATCATTGATGTCACTGAACATGTGGAAGCCAGAGAACTCTGGGTAGTTCCCAAATATAGGTGGGTAGCAGCTCCTATATAGAGCACCCTGCAACACCAGTGACACTCTGAATCTGCTCACCTCACATTTCTGTTTTTCTAGCAAAGGTTTTAAGCATAGGATTAGCACAGTGCCATCCATGCCGATCTAGAAAGTGACAAAGTCTTTTGCCATTTATACAGAAAATACTTTAAGCATAGGATCAGCAAAGTGCTATCCATGCTGAACTGTAAAATAACAATAGCCTTTTTCCACTCCAGGCACAGTATTCTTGCTTTGGATTGGTAAAATACCATCAAAGCCAACCTGAAAAATATAAACGCAACCCCTGACACCTGTTTCGCTTTCATTTGAACTCTTCAGAGAGGTATAGCTTTGCCCAGACACAAGGGAGAGCCCAGTAAAAGTCAAAACAACACCCTTTCAGGCTTAGAGTGCCGAATAAATTATGCAAAATAGGAAGCAGAGAACTCTGGGTAGTTCCCAAATTTAGATGGAGAGCAGCTCCTATATAAAGCACCCTGCAACACCGTCGACACTCTGAATCTGCTCACCTCAAATGTCTGTTTTTCTAGCAAAATGTTTAAGAGTAGGATTAGCACAGTGCCATCCAATCTGAGCTAGAAAGGGACAAAGCCTTTTGCCATTTATACAGCAACATCTTTAAGCATAGGATTAGTGCTATCAATGCAGAGCTGTAAAATGACAAAAGCCTTTTACCACTCCAAGCACAGTACAATAGTCAAATAAACACAACTGTAGTCACACATCCCAAATTATCCAATAACAACAAGTAGCAATGGCCGGACAAAGGTGTTCTAAACAAAGCAAATTGTTTATTATGGAGTACAAATTGGGATCCAAAAAAAAGGCCAATAGCCAGGCCAAATTCCAGTATGTGGTCCAGCACGCTGCTGTGCCACCTAACGTGCCTACCAGAACACTGCAAGAGTAACCTCCCTAGGAAGGGGCATCAAGTGGCCAGCCCAGGCTCCACTGTGAAGTTCTTTGGGTGGGCTAGGGTTGGGAGGGCTGGGTTGATCCTTGGGAGGACTGGGCTCGGTATTGGGAGGGTTGGGTTGGTCTGTGGGAGGGCTGGGCTTAGGTTTGGGAGGGCTAGGCTTCACCATACTGGGGATTCTGTAATTATGAAGGGTAGTGATGGATATAGGGAGGGTGAGAGCAGTTTTTTTAGTTTTTTATTTGGGCTTAGAAGATCTGCAGTGGGGTGGGGAAGAGGTCCTTTGGGTTTTGGGAGGGGGTGGGTCAGTTTCTGGATGGGTAGGTTTCTTTTTTTTATGGCCTTGTGGGGTAGGGAGAGGTATAGTAGGGGGGGCTTGTGTTTTTGGGGTGGACTTGGAAATGGAAGGGAAGGGTAGGGGTGGGAAAGTAGATCTTTTGGTTTGGGGGGGCGATGTGGCAGGGAAGAGGTAAAGGGCAAAAAGGGTAAAAAGGGTAAGTTATTTGGGAGACTGGGGAGGTGGTAAGCCAAGGTGCTGGGTGTTGGATGTGGTGGGATGTGACGTCTGAGGTGTGGATGTATGTGCTGTTTGCGCATGTCTCTGTGTGTGTTTGGCAGAATTATGTTCCTGTCCCTTGCCAATGTGTGATGTGTCTGTGTCTGGTGGTGTGGGTGTGGTGTCTGGGTGTGTGATGTCAGTAGTGGCTGCGTCTGGTGGTATGGTGTCTGCCTGTATGTGTGAAGTAGCTGTGTGTCATGGTGTGGTGTCTGCCTGTATGTGTATATGTTGCTGTGTCTGCTGGTGTGGTATCTGGATCTATGTGTGTTGTGGATGTATGTGGTACAAGGGGTGTGGTGTCTGGGTGTATATCACTGGATGCAAGGGTGAGAGGGTTGACTGCTTGGTGAGTGGTTGTGTGACTGTCTTTTTTCTTATGTTTCTGTTGTTGTGTACTGCGTGTGGATGTTGAGGTGGATGCGTGCTTATGTGTGCGTGTGCTTTGGGTAGGTATGGGAATAGGGATTGTGGATGGGGAAAAGCCAGGAGGTGAGGTGTAAAGGTGGGATTGGTGGAAGGCTGCCATGAGTGTGGAAGCCAGAGCCTGAAAAGATTTCTGTAGGGCAGACATGGTGGAGATGGAGCGGGGGTGGCAGACATGGATGTTGCAAATGTAGGTCCAGGGGGTCCACCACCACCACGGAGGGGCCAAGGGAGCTCGACTCAGATGATGATGATGCTGATGTGTCATCTGGCTCCTCCATGGCACTCCCACCATCCTCTTGGCCACTGGTTTCCTCTGTGTCACTGGTGCGATGGGAACCACTGTGGCCAGCTAATTCCCCAACGGTCTCTGCCCCGTTTCCTCAGCAGCCCGGGGCTGATGCTGAAATAATAGTAGAAATAGGTTAATTGCAATTGTGTGAACACATTGGGCAAACAGTTCCTAACACAACACATTACACAATTGCACAGATCACAACACAGAGGATGACTACATTGCCTCCAACATTGTCATGAGTCCATGCATGAATGCTACATGACCTGTCCACAGTCAAACATAATGGTGTCATAACCACAGTATGTTCCAACTGCATGTGTGACCTTGTCCCAAATTCAGTCACATGTGGGTAGATGGAGATGTCATCACCTTGTCAATCTAGGCCCTTGTAGCATACCATTGTTACCTGATGTCATCAAATGGGATTTCCACATGGAATGCATCACTACCTATCCACACAAGGCCCTGCAATAAGCAAATGGTCAGGTGTCCTTAACCCACAACATGTAGAAGTGCTGGGCACCTGCTACAGCTAAGTTGCAGCAATATGTGACTACCAAGAAGAAGGTGACATGGAAGTACCCATTCCACACTATTCACACTTCCCAAGCGACACGTTCACATCTATCTAATGCCAGATGATGCAGTTGAAAGCTGCACACGAGAAGCTTAGCTAGGTGTCAATGTAGTACAGAAGAGTTGAATGGAGAGAATGTGGCTCCAAGTGGTGTGCGATTTCAGCACAAAGAAACATTCTTCATGAGTCTGCCTAGGAACATTCCCAGTAAAGATTGGTTCATATGAGCACACCTTTTTCACATTGCAAATGTCAATGCCATTAGAACACTGAAAGTACATGAGGCTCAGGAAATATCCAGTCCATAAAGAGGTCTTACTTGTGTCCAGAAGGGAAGGGAATGCACTGTACCTTCCTTGTGTCGCAGACACAAATAACAATCTGCTACTGAGTGCTGACACACACATCTGATTCCAACATGTCAGCATGTCACCCCCTGATGCATGTCACCAGCCACAGAATGACCCTCCCCAAATGTGCATGTGGATCACACCTAACTGAATACACCCTTCTCAGTGACATGCAAACTCACATTGCCAGATAGTACTGGAAGTCTTCCAACCATATGTGTCATTGCTTCAAAAATTTGACCTGGCTAATGACATCCATCGATGTCATTGGGTATGTGTGACTCACCCACTCATGTCTACACACCCCTGTTTGTGGTTACATCTACTCTGTATACCCATCACAGAATACTATTGTCATGTATACATTGGCCAACAAATGTGATGAAATCAGAATGAAAACCTTGTAGACCCTCAGATCATGTATAGAACAGCTGAGAGTACAACACATAAAGGCACACAAGCCAGCATGTAAGCATCAATACAGATGGCATCAGTGGTGCTAGCCACCTCATGATTCTGTACAATCCCCACCTACCAAGGGAAATTAGTGCTCGGTGTCTGCATCTAGAATGCATTGTATGCCATGCCACAAGTAAGTGGTCCACTATCACATGAGACACAGCAGTGAGGGAGTTTTGGACCTTGCCCTTTGTGCAGGTTTGTTCCCAAACTTTTTTCCTTCCCCCTTTATTTTCTTCTGACATGTTTTTGTTGTTACCACTTCTGATCATTGCTAAAGTGCATGTGCTCTCTCCTGTAAACTTGGTATGATTGGTCTACACCTGTTTGGCATATTTAATTTACCTGTAATTCCCTTGTACAGTGGTATCCCATATACTCAGGGCCGGTAAATTAAATGCTACTATTGGGCCTGCAGCGCTGATTGCTGCATCCAAAGATGTAGCCTTTCAAACCTGTCTCAGGCCACGGCAGGACCTGCGGGCACAGTTTACTGATGCAGTGGCTTGCCATTTAAAGTTACTTGCTAAGTCTGGAACTCCCCTTTTACTACATATAGGTTACCCCTAAGGTAGGCCCTAGGTAGCCCTATGGTGCTGGGGGCTGTGTAGGTAAAAGGTAGGACATGTGCCTTTGTTGTGTGGCATGTCCTGGTAGTGACAACCAGCCTATTTGGTTTGTCAGTGCTGTGAGTGTTGCTCCTTTCATAGGTTTGTATTGGGAATTCCCTGATATGTGTTTCAGTGGTAATTTCTAATCTGGAAGAAGTTGCTATGTTTGGAATAGTGGGGTAAACCCTGCTTATCAGTGAAAGCGGATTTTTTATTACTATTTTAGAAATGCCACTTTTAGAAGTAGGCATTTCTGTGTGCTTATCACTCTTTGTACTCTGCAGCCTGACTCCTCTCAACGTCTGGTTTAGACAGACAGGGGCCTGCTTTGTGCATTCACTCTAGACAGTCAAAAAGGGAGCTGAGGTGTGTCTCACGTATCCTGATGGGTCTTCTTGAGCTAGACTGGTGGGAGGAGCAGTCACCTGTACCTGAATAGGGCTGTGCCTGACTTTCAAAACCCTGTCCCCACCTTCCCCCGTAGTGTGTCTGGAGCCAGGGCTGGGGATTGAATGGGGGTGTTGTGCACTTCTAAAGTTTTTTTGAAGTTACTTCCAGAACAAAGGCATTTTGAGTATAAGGAGCTCTGACCCCATGTTTCTTGACACTGCATGGGACTTGTAACCAGACGCTGCTGGCTCTACATGTTCCACCAGAGGATTGCTGTGCTGCCAGGAGGAACTGCCATTTTGGACCATTTGCTTTGCTGGGCTGACATGTTTTAGAAAATGCCACTTTGCTACAGGGATCCTTGAGCTGGTCTACTGCCTGCTTCCTGCTGATTGTGGCCCTGGTGATCTCCTAGTGCTTGTAACTTGCCCTGTGTCTGCCAAAGCTCAGCGTGGGCTCAGCACTGTGGAGACTGGGCTGGGTGACTCAAGTGCCTGTTTCCTTATCTGCAGCATTCCAATCGAGTGTGCATCCTAAGGACCCCCAGGGCACAAGCAGGCATCCACTTTAGTGCCCCCTCATGGTGAGGAATCCCGATGTGTAAGGGATTCCTCAGGGGCTAGCACATCTCTCGATGGACTTGCTCTTCCCTGCCCCAGAGCCCATGCAAAACAGATGACACCAGGAGGAGCCCAGTCGACAACCAGAAGCTGAGAGGAGGTCCCCCTGCAAAGCCTTCACTGTTGCCTCACAGCCGGCGGGGAATCAGACCCAGGGGCCCTTGAAGCTGAGCTGCACTCGGGGCGACCCAGTGCCTCGCACTTTTATTTACTTGCCATAGGACCCGAGCAGTCATTGAAGCTGACCTGCACTCAGTGCAGCCAGGCGCCTTGCTCTTTTGTTTACTTGCCATCAGAACGAGCTGTCCTTGAAACTGGACGGTTCTGTGTTTTCGATGGAGGCTGCACTGTGGTCTTAGCAGCTACAATGCATGTTCACGGGCAGCTGCACTTTTTCTGTTTGCCTCTAACTGCAGGAGACCCAAGGAGGTCTCCCGCTCCAATTTACAATGTGGGTGTCCCCCCTCTTCGTGTCTGCACATACCTGGGTTCACTGCGGGGTGGAACCTCGAAGGAGGCCCCCAAGTCCAGATGGTAATTAGCCGCATTTTAAAAGTTGACAAGACTACTGTAGCCCATGTAGAAGGAACCCAGAGGCTTCTGTGCCCTACATGGTGTACTGACTACCGTATACAGCCGAATAGGAGTGCAGGAAGCCTATGCCGGAGGTAATCATTGCGATTATGGTGAACCAGGTGTTTTAATCGGTATTTGCTGCAACTTCATGCCCTGATGTTGTGATGTATGTTGTTTTTCCTCACATTGCCAGGACTTGAATAGTATGCCCAGCAGCTATGATGTATGTATGATACAACCTGCACTTCAGGCCCTGATGTGTTCTAATTAGACCTAGGCAGAGTTGAACTCTGTGAAGTGACCAAAAGATTCTGATGCAATACACGGAGTTCCGCAGGCAGTGGAGTGTGTTACATCACGCTGTTCAAGCTGATTTTTATGCCAGGTGTTTGTCCCGCACTGTAAAATCAGCACGAATGGCACCATGCACAGTGCAAGAGGGAGCTCCTTCTTTCTGCCGCTCGTGTAGATTTTCTACTCAAGCATCAGCTTCCTCAACGCAAACGGAAGGTTTCTCAATGCAACCGGTAGCGACCGCCTGCTTTGAGACATCTTGATGGGAGGTGGTGTGGAGCAAGGTTTTCCTCGCCTGCGCTCGCCAACTTAACGTTGGTGGGTGCGAGTGAGGAAAAAACTCTGCTCTGCTAAGCTCCACAGAGTTTTTTGGAACTCTGTGCTCTACGTGGAGCACGGATTGGGAAAAACTCTACAAACTCTGCGAGCAGAGCAGAATTTCACGCCCAGGCCTAGTTCTAATGTATGTCATTTTTGCCTTGCCTCAGGATAACGAGCATTATTTCAGGATTCACCTTGTGTGCTTTGTGATGGTGTTTCTATGACGTGTGCAACATATAAGTCTTTACTTTATTCCACTAACTGTGATGTAATGACAATTGCCTAGTTGGCAAAGTGATTTATGATGTATGTGGTTTGGTCTATGTGTTATATACAAGATATTTTTATATAATATTGTGTGGAGTCTCTTTTGTGTTGTATTGATTGTGTCACTGGTGTGTGTGTGTTGCACCAATGCTTTACACATTGCCTTTGGGATAAGCCTGACTGCTCTGCAAAGCTACCATGGGAGTGAGTAGCTGTTATCTTGGTTGTGTAACTCCCTTACCCTGACCAGAGTAGTGGGTTCTGCCTGGCTTAGGTGCATACCCTTGCCAACCAGAGCCCCCATTCCTAACAGGGAGCATCACTCCAGACACAAGGATGACAATTGGCCTGTATGGGACCACTGTCACACATGACATCAAAAGATAAAGTAGGTGATCTGTGACATTAGGCAGCCATGTGGCTGTTCAACACTGGAAAATGACATTGACTTGACCCTGCTTGGTGCCTGGTCACATGGACAATAGTGTACGGTTTTAACCATGCACCTACTAACAGACCCACACATTCAACAATTTTCCCATTGCGTAGAACATGAGTCACCTTCCAGCTTTATGGGGAAATAGCTGCCTTTAACAAAATATAGATGGTCATGCATAATGTTTCACTCAGGCCAATACTCATACCCTTCTAGCTGCTGTTGGGTTCTCAACGGCCCATCAAGGTCCGGGCATGCCACAGCCAGTATGCCGGCCATTAGGGTGGTCCAACATGTGCCCCCTCTGTCTTGGGAGGACATCCTCAGCTGGACCTCCATGATCTTACGGTTCCAGCATCTCAGGTCCTCCCACCTTTTACTGTGTGAATACTGTGCTGACGATTGACTCCCACGGTACGCACCTTCCGGGTGATGGCTTTCCACATGGACACCTTCTGATGGGCTTTGACCTGTATGGATTCAATAGATGAAGAGACTGAGTAGACTTGCAAGACATAGATTATTTGCTAGGGTGACACAGAGGTTGTAGACAGCTAGCATAATCAATGATCTATATTCCACACACTACGGCCCCATTTCACAAAGGTAAAAGTCTAACTCTACGACTTTTGGTATTCATAGAGGTCATTTACAAGTAGTATCTTTACGTCCACAGTTGGGGCAGAATCTCCGCAGTTGAGGTGGAATCTCTACACTCAGGCCGGAATCTCTGCAGTCAGGGCGAATTTCCACCTCGGGCAGATCGACATTGCCTTGAATCCAAAACACCTGTGTAAGTGCTTCCCATCCCCCATTGCTCCAGCTAAAACATGGCAGTCCAACAGTCAATCCAAGCCCTGTAGTAAACATAAAAGCAGAGCCACCTCAAACAAACCCTTTCAGACCTTTCAACATGTCGCTGAATATGTTTGTTGCTCTTCCCCTTGCCATGCGACAGGACGATTTGAGGAGGAGAAGGAGAGTAGAGAGGATTTTCAGACAAAGGATAAACCTATTTGGGATGTCCAGCCAAGATGTCAGGGCCAGATACCGTTTACCCCTAAATGTCATTTTGGAGATGGTTTGTGAGTGGGAGCAGGAACTTGGCTCTGTGACCTGTCGCTCACATGCCATCCCAGCCTATGGCTATGGGGTCGTTCCAAAGGGTCTCCAGTGACTTGTGGTATCTCTCATGCAAGTCAGACCCAATGCTTGCATCAAGTACTGAGCTGCATCAGTTGGAAAGCACACTTCTACATATAAATGCCCCATACACTGGACAGGAGGCAGCTAGGGGCTTCTTCCTCATTTCCGCTTCCCCCGTGTGCTGGGTGCAATTGATTGTACCCATGTGGCTCTCTAGCCACCTTACTACGTTGCGCACTTCTTCTGCAACAGTCACCAATGGCATTACACCAATGGGCAATTTGCAGGGTGTCTGTGATGCCACTGATATATATTCATCGTTGTGCATGCAGTGTTTCCAGGCAGTACCCATGACAGCTTTGTATTCCATAGGTCACCTCTTGCCCGGCGGATGGCTGCCGGAGAATTTGGCAACATGTAGCTTCTGGGTAAGTACCAAGCACAAAACAATTGTGAAATTTATAAATGTAATGTATAAATGCTATGTCACATGAACAACCACTTTACAACAAAAATCATCATGCCACATACACGGCCTCAACAGACACTGCATGTACCATAGTATAGATCAGGTACGTTACAGATGCAAGAGGGACATGTAAACAAGTTCCCTAATTTCCCTCCTCAGGTGATGCTAGATATGCACTCTCCCCTCAACTCCCCACATCGTACAGACATGCAGCCACTGTACCTCCGCATAGATACAATAGGGCACGCATACATATTTGAGCCATCATAGAGCGCACTTTTGGTCTCCTGAAGTCGCGATTCAGGTGACTTGACCTTACGGGGGCTGCAGCTGTACTCCCCTGAAATTGTGTGCAAGATCATAGTAGCCTGTTGTGTCTTGCACAACATAGCTTTAAGTCATGGCTTACACATACCTCTGGACCTCAGCTAGGTCGGAATCCTGGCAACAGGGACATTGCACAGAACAGAGGGCAGGGTATGCGAGTCCCTGATCAGCTGGTTGGCACTTTTTTCACCTGAACAACCTGTTGTGTAATGGACAACATGTGGTTTGCAGTCTGTTGTCAATGATGATAGTAGGACATTTAATTATTTGCCCATAAATTCCATCCTGAGACTACTTTGCAAGCCACACGCAATGTATGAACAACAGCTGTTGACAGGAGTGAAAAGATTGGCCATGCAATATGTCATGTGCACATGTCAGCAATTGGTGTTGACAATGTCTCTAAGGAATCCATTGCCTCAGGGGATTAATGTCTGCATGTGTGAGACCTCCCAGGGCCTTTTGAGAATGGGGACCTGACTTACAAAGGGACTGTAGTATCTCATAGTGGAGGAATTGCCCCCAAATACAATGACTCCCCTATAACAGAGGGGCCTCCACCATGAGTGATGAGGCCCTTTGTGAATTAGCCCTATGTGTCTGGGCATACACAGCACTGCTTCTCCTGACTTTGGTGTAAGACTACAGTCAATACAGAGGGGAGCGCAAATTGTGGACTGCATGTACCATGATACAAAGGGGCAAACTTTTCTGGGATGTGATATAGTGTTTGACCACACACTTTTTCTTTCCCAAACTGAATTTTATGCCCTGCTCTTATGATTATCTCACGTTCCTAATGTTCCGTTTTGAAAAAATTGGATTGCACTCAGGCCGGAGATTCCGAAAAAGGGCCTGAACCCAACAATTTCAAACAGGAAATGCTTGGTAAGAAAACCATCACAGGAAGTTGCTGGCAACCATTTTCTGTCCATTTTGAGTCACCCACAGCACCAGATCAGATTCTCTGCCATCCTGCTGCTCTCTACACCCAAACTGAAATTGCCCCAACATGGCTGAGGGACTTGAGGAGAAGGCACCCCTTTCAGTGAGAGGGAATTGGACCAATTAGCTGCGGGGGTGCTGAAACGTACCCTCAGCTCTACGGGGGCCAAAGGAACAGCTGAGCAATGCAGCGTGTGCCAGAATCTGGGCCACCATAGTGGAGCGCTGCAGTACAGTGGGAGTCTATGAATGGCGGGGCAGGGAATGCAGTAAGCACTGGGAGGACCTAAAATGCTGGGCCCAATTGAAGGCCCAGGAAATATTGGGCCAGTCCTCCCAGCACCATGTGCACCAGCCCCACCTCTCACCACTGTACAGGAGGGTCCTGAGGGCAGTCTTGCTGAAGGAGCATGAGCAACAGAGAGCTGGTAAGCGCATTAACTGCAATATGTGTCTGAAAGTAGGATGTGAGGGATGACAGAGCTGTACTATCTGGTGTCCCATGTCTCCTTTTACCTAATCTGTGCAAATGCAACAGTCATTATAAGGCCAAAGCCTCATTGTAGCACATAGAATGCACTGTGCAGAGTGCATTCTGGGACCTCTAGTGTTTGAAAGCCACCAGGGGAAAAGACACCCACACATGCATTTGTATGAAAAACAGGACTGGCAGCACAATTACCGGTGAACCAAGGGTCTTATAAGTGCTGTGTGCATTGGGTAAGGAATGGCACAGACACTGTCCAGTGTGTGGATGAGAAGCCTTTGGGTTTTGGATGTTGTACCTTGTATGTCGTTTGTGAGTTTGGGTTCAGATTAAGGCAGATAATCATGTTACATGGAGTAAAGACAGACTTGTCTCACTCTAAAGTGATACCAACTTCTACAAGGGAGTCCACATACACATGTCTTCCTAACAGTGGCTTGTTTGGCAATTGTGGTAGCTTTAACAATTAGCCACATATGTTTACCAGGGTATAGCACCAACTAAGCAGTCTTTAAAGACAATATGTAGCACTAGATTGTCTGGTGTTGCTAGGGAATATCAAATCATTGGACTCACCTCTTAGCAAAGGTAATATTGAAGCCCTTGTTTGGATATGTAGCCCTAAATCTGCATTTGTGTTGAGTCATACAATGCTACACAGCAGATGACATTTGTTAGTAAGTTTAAGAGTAAGAGTGCTGAGACTACATATCACAGGATCACCCCAGAACCATCCTGACTGTCTCCTATCTCCTTTTGTAGACTGGCATTGGAAGATGACTATGTAGCAATGAAAGGAAACACAGATTACAAGAATGCTGTAGGTGAGGGTTGGTCAGCACAGAAATGTATGCCATCTAAATTCAAGTATGATGTCAATGTGAGAGTCCAATTTGGACATCACAGTAAACGTGCACATACTTTAGGCTCCAATTCCCTTCTAATTGGATAATGAGAGCAAAGGAGAACAAAGTCTGCACTTGCTTCATGCAGTTATGTGTGTCGTTCTGGCTTGTACAACAACTACATAATGTTTTGTCTTCTCTTTCAGTGGGCCCAGCTGGCCAAGACCAACAGGACCAGGGGCAGAGCAGGACATCCTTGGGCAACAGCGGCCATGACCTCTTTCAAGCACTGAAGAGGAAGGGGAGGAGGAGGGACCTTCAACATCTGAAGGCAGGGGAAGTGTGCCCACTCGGACAGAGACAGAACTAACATTGAGCGCTACAGACTGGGTGGAGCCTGAGGACATTGTAGGGGGGTGAAGAACTGGACACCTCCGGTCAGGGGGGGAGGGAATCGACTCCTCCCCTGATAATCAAGACCTTTCATTTGCCGAGGTTTGCTAGTGGCAGGTCACACCACAACCTAGGCCTGCCACCAACCCCACCCGGACTATAGAGGCCCCCATTTCATCGGGGCCTTCAGTTGCATCCCCTGCTACTAGTCCCTCCCCAAGTGTCTGCCAGGAAATCCCAAGGGAAGGCACTGACCCCAAAACGCCACATTCCTCATGTCAGACCCAAACCCCTCCCTGTATTGTCACTCCTGTGGCTGGATCCCAGGAAGTGATGGGGGCACATGAGGGGCAGCCAGATATGTCCTCTCAGATCCTACTGCACCTCTGTGATGAGCTGCGTATGCTCCGAAATGAACATGCAAGATCCATGGCCACCCTCATTGCCTCTATCACTTCCTTGGGTGCCGCCATGTTGTCTGCCCTTGCCCAACGTCCCTCCCAAACCACCCTCAATGTGTCAGCATATATGTTGTTCCATATTGTGTCCTTCCGTACCCCTCGTGTGTCCCAACCCCGTGTGGTGTCTGGCTCTGCACCGGCCAGCCACGACCCTGCATCTGAATCAGAGGATCTGCACATTGTGCAAATAGAGCATGACCAGGAGGACAGTTGACTGACTGATCAATGACTTGATTTTGGACATTTCCTTTGTCCCTTGTATATAGACTGGTTCCCCTGACACTTCCTGACGTGTTTTAATTATGTTGCCCAACCCCCTCCAAGTCCCCTTGTCCATTTCATGTGAAGAACATTATTTGATTTCATTTTTCCCTTCCAGATGGCCCATTTTTTGCATATTTATTATAATCCATTCTATGATACATACATTTTTACTTTGGATCAAATTATCTCGATCTTGTTTACTTCATTATATGGACATATACCTCAGGAGTAGTTAATTGCTTTGCACATGATAGCTTGTTACACAGAGGATCAAGGGTGGTGGTCACTGTGAAACTTTGCAGCAAGCCTGTGCAGCTTGTAGTACAGATGGATATGATGTCATATATCTTCTTGGACATGTCTTGCCAAGATTTATCCATCCTGTCCAACACCTGGGTCAGTCTGTCCAGCACCTGAGGGATTTGGTGCAAGCCCTGCAGTGCCTCTGACATGCCTGACAGAGAAGCCCCTAAGGCATTAAGGTCCTGCCTCACATCAGCCTGCTGTTAGAAGACCTCCTCCTCCCACTGGCCACTATGGCCATCTGCAAGCCCCCTCCACATGGGATGGCTGTGGATACGACCTTCAGGTCCACCATCGGGGGTGGCAGGTGGTAGGCTGTGGGCAGGAGATTGCAGCGCAGGGGATACCTACACCGCATATGGGGTGGTAGGCCCCTCAGATGGTGGAGAGAATGCCTGGGATGCACTGTATAGGGAGGAGTGTGTAGGGGAACCACCACGTATGTCCTGGATGTGAGGGCTGTGAGGGAGTGATGGCTGTGTTGGGGTATGTGAAAGTTGTGGCTGGTTAGCGCATTGCTTAGAACAGCCAATCATTAGGATTGGATTATAAGGCACTTTGCTGGGCGGAGCTGCGGTGACCATAGATTTTTTGCTCAGTGGATTTAATATTATGGTCAGGGCATCTGACTCCTCATCCTCTATATGAAGGACCAGATAGTCTCCATCATCCTCCAAATCATCCCCCTCCTCCTGTACTTCCTCCTCCTCCTCCTCTTGCGCATTACTGGCAGCTGAAATGGCTGCTTGTAAGAGAAGTGGGTTCTCTCCTTCAATTGCTCCTCATCTGCCACTGGTGGAAGGTCCAATGTCCTCATCGTCCTCAGCATCTGGAAGATAGAGGTTGCAGCAGGATAAGTAATTGACCTAGTATATTATGTGGTCCAACACAAGGGTTGATTAAAATGAATTTTGCATCAACGGATGATGCACATGTGACCTGGTTTGGGTACACCTACACTTGACAGCTCCCATCGTTGCACTGAGATGTGCAATGCAAATGCAAACTCACCAGCTCCAGCCACAGCTCTGTGTGGCTTTGAGATTCCCTGTGATGTCAAACACTGAACCTGGCTCCTGGTTTGTGTAGCAGAAGATGTTGCTCTCCATCCAGCGGTTTGAGACGGAAGTGACACCATACTTAATGATCTGCATGATCAATATGCAATCAGGCATACGTGACGCACACATCACTGATTGATTATGTATGGAACGTATCATGTCTCTGCATTGCAGAGTTAATATGTGATATGTCTAATTGTCAAGCAAATTTTGGAGAACATTTGTGCTTCCCTCCCCCAGAGTCACAATGCCCATTTAGGACTTGGAGGCCACACATTTGTTCTGTGCAATCTTTGTGTGACCTGTGTCTCCATTATACATTTACGATAGCATGGTAGATTTTAGTTTTCACTGGATGAGGTCTTGTACTGCACACATCCTGAACTCATGTATATAACCTGTCACTTGTATGTGAATGCGGTAGAAGAGGAGGCAAGCTGACATTCAACATTTGGATAGGATCACAAATTGTGGTAAAGTGTAGAAGCTTAGACGGTTGCCGCCTACACTGGATTTGCGATGTGCATTTCAGCCACCAGATGTATATATTTCACTTCCTCTACATCCACCTTAGCAGCCCAAAAACACCTCCCCAAACACAATACAACT
Organism: Calotriton arnoldi; assembly: GCA_963921515.1. Lineage (NCBI taxonomy): Eukaryota > Metazoa > Chordata > Amphibia > Caudata > Salamandridae > Calotriton > Calotriton arnoldi. Next base: position 306,646 of record CAWUFW010012090.1, read on the forward strand.
GGCATCGTGCGACCCTCATCCACATCAATTTCCATACATTTTGGGCCATGGACTTTCAATACAGTTGGGGCTACTCCACTTCATATGAAACAATATAGTCAATTATGTACATACTGCACTCACTTGCCATACATTTTGAGTCATCCTTTCAGTAGCCAACATGGTGTGATGTGGTATGCTGTAATGTGCCGTATGTGGGCATAATGAGATGAGTGACAACAGTGATGTTAGACACACACAACATACTGAGGACATTAAATCCACTTTTTATGAACATGAGCATTCATGTACATCATTCTTGGGTTTACTTACCAGGGTCCCGCATCCTCCCAGTGTGTGATTCCTGACTAGATGTCACACCCGACCTTGTAGCAGATGTCACTGTCGGAACTGGATTCCTGGACAACGTCACTGAGCCTACAAAGATATGTGTGTTGTTAGTTAAAATTCCATTTGCCACATGTGATGGACTAGATTTCTGAGTTCAGTTCACAAGTCTGGCACTGTTCATGGGACATATGTAATATGTCCATGGGTTGTCTGCAAACAATGTAGGGATTTGGACCCTCTCCTGGCCAATTTTACTTACCAGTTTGATGGTGGTATGGATTGCTGTGGGTCATGTCATTGCCTCCCAGCAGATGCAAGGACCTCTGCTACAGTGCATGACTGTACTCTGGCTGCATGTGGCAATAGAGACAAACAGAAAAAAGTCAGCAATCAATAAATGTACATGTGCAACTGGTCGCTAATTTCTTCACTGCATTAACATGCTAACAGTAATGCTAAGTGGAAGGGACACTTTGCCTATTGCCATTTACCAGTGTTATATAAATACCCCAGGAGGGCTGGGACCCTGTTTGGGACTGAGGAAATGGGATTTGCCATTTCCACCACAAAGGATTCTGGGACTTGTAGTGCAATGCACAAAAGGAGACACATGATGCTCTGACTCACCATGCTTTTTACACATACCTGGGACAACTTCCATAGTCACAATCGTAGTGCAACGTAGACAGACATTTCGTAATAATTGTTTTTATCATCGCATTTACCTGGCACCACAATGTGGATATCACTCACAGGCTGCCCATGGAGCATGTGGGGGGTGCATGATGTTGAGGACATCCCCCTCTAGTGGGGTGAGACGGAGGCGAGGTCCAGATTGTACACCAAGGAGAACTCTGGCCACCTCCATCCTGCATACTTCTCCTTCACCTGCCTCTTCTCGTCCTGAAACTTGTTCTTAATGTCAATTACAGAGCGGACATCCTCCCCAACACTGTGGCTGATGTGGCTAAATGCTGCCATAGGGCTACCTTCTGTGTGCCACTGGTTCTGCGTCGGGGAGACCATGGAGCCTTTTGTGGAGTCTAACAATGAACTCCAGGATCATGGTGGTTTCCTCCGCTGGGGTAGCATTTTTGAGGCAAGGGGCAGAGCAGGCATGCAGGAACTCCGTGTGGCCAAACCTGGGCATTGATTGTAGGCTGCTTTTATTTGTTTTGTAGTGCAGGTCTTGCAGGTGGTATAAATTAACTGCAGGTGTTGGTGATTACACTTCATCTGCCCCGACTTAGGAGATTCTGCCCCGACTGTGGAGATTCCGACCTGGATGCGGAGATTCCGTCCCAAGTGAGGAGATTCCGCCAGACTGCAGACGTAAAGATACTACTCGTGAATGACCTCTGTGAATACCAAAAGTCATAAAGTTAGACTTTTGTCTCATATTAGCTTTGTGATTTGGGCCCTACATATATAAGGTGCACATTCTGAGCACCACAAAAAGCATTACTACACACTATTTAAGTCACCCTCAATCCTGATTATGCCTATACTTACTAGGCCAGCCCACTGGCATCACGTAGCCCTGGCCCATTCAACATGTGCTCTGAAATGAGTTAACATGTAACACAGTAACCCATTGTGTTCCCCTGTAGGGCACAGTACTAGTGCATGCCTGGACAGACACCTGAAAGATCTGGACAAGTAACTTTATTCAAACAGGCCAAGACATCACTGCTACCATTGCATTGACTACATTTCAAGATTTGGGTCACATTGAAAGGGCTGGCATTTGTATCACTGAAAGCTCCCACTCTGATGATCAGTGAACATGTGATTTACTAATTTTGATATCATACTTCGTCTGCAAATGTTGGTGTAGGAAGTCCTGGCATCACACGACATACCGTATGTCCTATGTGGCAGTGTGCATGGGACGACATCAACATACCATTGCGCATACTGCATGATTGCTCATTCGAACACAGGAGGTGATGCACTTATGAACTGCATTGCAGATGTAACCAGCTATCTACAGTGTACATGTTTCACATGAGCAATGTTTCGGTACAATTCTAGCATCGGACAGTAGAATCCCAGACATGTGGGAGTAAGGTGCCTGTCCTTAGGCAATGACACACAGTGATAATATGGGTTCATGGACAGTAGTCTAGGATCTGGGGATCTCATCAGTCACCATACCAACTGTAGTAATACTAGGTGAATTTAGGCCAACTCATGTAGGCCACATCTGAGGGTCAGCAAATCTACAGGGAGAGTACTCTGTGCATCAGTTCCATAGCCACATTATCTCTGCTACAGCCGGGTTTGTGGACCATACACGGCACAACTCATTGTCAGGGTTTGCTCTCTGTAGCCTGAGCATACTGACCATCATATGCCTACATTTTCCAGTACAGCTTGTGGCAATCCTATATATGACATGACCATTGTGGGCCACTCTAAAGGGGTCTGTGAGGTTTTGGTATCTCCCAGACAACAGTTTGGTGATGCCTCATGTGTGTTGAGTGATATGTGGGACTGTACACATATCTCACATCATCCTCACATGCTACTTACAGGAAACATACACAAGTTAGGGTGCAATGCCTTTACATTTTTAGCACACCTGCCATGTTCTGTATAGCAAATTCATCATAGCAACATAACATGTATACATGCATAGATATGTGCATGCAACCAGTGTAGGATTTAGGACTGATTACATATCAATATGGTGATGTGAAAGTCCACAAAGTACACTGCCACATGAACCATGACATGATTGTCCTATGTAGGGGGCACACTATATGACTTACTAAACTCTGATGTCAGTCTGGGACTCTGAACCACATTGTGGCCTATGGGATATTTGTTGCAGAGTACAGACTGTATTAGGAGTACTCACCTGCTCTTCTGGTGAGCCATAGAGCTGGCGATACAGGGGAAGGACCTCCTTCACCAGCGTCTTTAGCTTCTCTGGAAGGCAAGGGTCCTGCTCCGTGTACAGCATGCCATGGCAGCTCCCAGAGATGGCAAACAGCAGCTGACGTTGAAGAGGTGTTGTAAGCACAGTGTCTGCAGGCAAGTGATTTGATTTTCAAACCGTAATGAACATGTAGGCGGTCTTCTGTGTAGACGGCCATAGCCATTGGACCGTGGCAGTCACATTATCCAACATTAGCCTATGGCTGTGACCGCCAGGAAGGAAGCCACCTACCACGTGATTTAAATCAGCCGGCGGTCTGTGAACCAGCATGTCCCATTAGTGAGGTCAGACATCCACATAGGCGGTCATCTATGTAGATGGACACAACCCTTGGACTGCAGCAGTCACATTATCCAACATTACCTTATGGCTGTGACCACCGTGGAGGAAGCTGCCTACAGCACGGGTTAAATCCACCAGCTGTCAGTGATTCAGCATGTCCCATTAACAAGATCAGGTATCTGCCAAGTCAGTCTTCAAAACCACATAGAAAACGATCTTCTAAGTGTGTCTCCACCAGTACAAATATGTTGAAATATCACCTGATGTATGACACCATTCCTCTGCCTATACCAATAACAAAACATCAGCCTTGTAAATTAATGTGCATGAACGCACGATTACCGCAGTGTACTGTCTTCCACTTGGTCTGTTTTGAGTACCTTCACCATGCCATCTTCATTTGGACATCTCATAGTTGTGACATCAGCAGGTATATGATGCTGTTTTGAAGTATGAAGTGGACATGGATTCTTCCTGGGAAATTCTGGTACAGACTTTGGGTGTACAACTCCGGTACCAAGCCAGCTTGCACAGCAATAGGATGGAAGCTGCTAAGGCTCCATTGGGCTTGTTCCCTGTCATGTGGTGGTCCTTTTGCAATATGTGTGACATCATGTTCTCCAACACAACGTTGTTGTTGGGCCAAATCATGGTAGTCTCCCTTCACATTGGCGAAGTCCTCAATGTGTATTAACTGGATGTAGCTTTTGGATTGTCTCATCATTGTATGCTGCAGTGCTTGTGGCACACCCCTGACATATGTTTGTGACAACCCACCAGATGCAGCAACACTGGATTGGAATGAACCTGTGGTCAGAAACTGTTGTACTGCCATGTTTTAATTTTCTTGTTTTCAATGAAGTGGGATTCCTTTTGTGAGGTTGTCAATATGGCTCCAGCTGATTCCATGAACCAATTTGTCATTTGTCGGTTCTATTTGGCATTGTTGGATGTATCCCATCCGACCATGTTGCTGAGGTCTGCACACGACATTTGTGGCCACTGACAGTGATGTATTATTAAGCTCTGTTTTTGACATTATGCCACCCTGGAACTATGGAATAAAGATGTAATGAGACTGTTAAACGTGTATGTCTGTGTTGGAGTGACATGATTGTGATACTCAGTTGCACATTGTTGACATTCCACATGTCTTTTCTTACACAAGTAGCTTTTACTTACTTTTTGTAATTCACAATGGGATAACTTCATAACTTGCTAGATGTGAATGATACTACAAGAGCAAATGATTTTGTGACAAGTGAATTTATTGCAGTGCACAATGTGAAGAAAACAAAATATACAGACAAATAGTGACAACACAGGAGTGTAGTAGTCAGTGTTGGTGGATGAAGCCATTTTTCTAGGAGCCACATTGGCTGAAGTCCAAAGTCCAACAAACTCCTCCCATCAGAAATGGAAAAGTGCACAGGAATAGTCAACAAAGTGAACACACAAAGGAGTACATCAGGTGCCAAGTTTCTTCCTGGCGGTGGTGGGTGACTTGCCAACTGAACCTCCTAGATGTTTTCTTGGACATCCCAGACCACGATATGGGGAAATCTGCTGCTGTAGGGTCAGGGGTGTCTGAGGAGTCATCCTCCTTCAGGCTCTCTCTTCCTGTGGCTGCCACAGATGTTGAAGGGCCAGATGTAGATGGACCACAGGAAGGGGTAGGTGGTGGGGGGAAAGTCCTGCAGAGTTTGGTGTTAATATCCCTCAACACTCCTCTGAGCTCACCCATATTATCATTGTGGGTCTCCAGCCTCTGGTCTATGGGCCTCTGCAGCTGCTTGATCTCCTGGAGTTCCTCAAATACCTAGCTAATCCCTCCTTGGGATTCCTCATAGCCTTCGAGGACTTGGGCGATGGTGGTTTTGGCATCAATGGCACAAGTGGCCTCACTATGCAGGCCCACAGTTACCCTCGCACCACCCCTGCCCCCATGGGCCTGTGACCTTGGGCCAGCCTGCCCCCTCACACTGGCTCCTCCATCCTCAGTGAGAGTGTTGTCAATCCTCGCCTCCGAAAGTGGGATTGGGGCAGGAGATGTTGCTGTCCATGCTAGGTTCACTGGTTGTTGGGGCAGAGGTCAGCTGAGATGTTGTCGCTGGGGTGGGAGGTGTGGTTGTGGGCACAGTGAGACTCACTGTTCCCGTCTGCCCAGGCTGTCCAGATGGGCCAGGTGGGTCCTCCAGGTCCGTAGGTCAAGGAGATTCTACATTACTGGGGGCTTGATCCGGGGGGGGTGGAGTCTGGGTGGTATCCTGAGTCTGGCCAGATGTTGTGCCCGATCGACCTGTTAAGACATAGAGTAGATTGCTATTGTTGTAAGTGTGGTATGTACATCCACATTGTTTGATACACGGTGCGTTTAGGCCTCTGAGGGAAAAAAGAGTTGGAGGTTGACATTGTGAACTATCCCTGTTGTGTTTGAGGTGTTTATAAGACATTGGGAGACATTCATTACATTAAGTGGTATTGGACTGATCATTTGCTGTACTGATATGCTTCATGTTGAAATGAGGGATGGACATGGCATTTCCCAATAGCTTGAAGCCAACACAGTGTAGAAGTTACAAATGTATTAGTAAATTCTAAGTCCTAGGTGTGTACAATACAGGCATTTACACACTACTTGTTAGTGGATTTAGCATTGGTAATCATGTGTGCTGTGCAGTGTCAATGGTTCACCAGCCATTTCAAATCAGCTGGGTTACATTCATGCGTTTCTGATATTCCAGGTACACACTTGATATGGTGTCACTCATGGCCTCATTTTTTTATTTAAGGAGACCTGGGTAAGTTCATGCTGAGTAGGCAGACATGTGCCAGAGCAGAACATTGTATGTAAGGTGCTCAGTCCATATGACCTGGGGATCAGTGTTGACATGGCTGAAAAGTGAGTAAGGACAAACAACACTGGTGCCTCCAGTTCAGAGTTAGAGGTAGTGGGCTGCATGGTAGCTGTAATCATTCCAATGACTCCTACCCCACACTTGACCAGTAGTTAACTGCCTGTGTGGTGAACCTCAGTAGTGGCATGGGTGACAAGTGAGTAAGGACAAATAATGCTGTTGCCTCCTGTGAAGTGTTCAAGCAACGGGCCCTCATGGTAGTTGTAGTCATTTCAATCCCTCCTAACCTACACTTAGCCAATCGCTAATTGCCTGTGAGGTGAACTTCAGTAGTCACTTGGCTGAGAAGTGAGTAAGGACAAACAACACTCGTGCCTCCTGTTAAGTGTTCAAGCAACAGGGCCTCATGGTAGTTGTAGTCATTTCACTTTCGACTTGCCAACACTAGCAACACTGGCTTGTGTTACATATCTGATTGCAAAATACAGTTGTTGTGGGTTATATTATTAGACATTTGCACATATAATGGGTCCTGGGACGATGATTTGATGGTAATCCACTTACAGACAGCAATACCACTTGTGGGATGTAATGGAGGTTGAACTTATATCCAGGGCTACTGATTATAACTGCAATCACACATCTCTGATATTTTGGCTACTATATACAATAAAGGTAAATGAAAAACACGATATCAAGAGCTGAGATGTGTGCAAACGGAACATTGATATGTTGTGGCAGTTGATGTGGTGTTAATTACTAGGCTTGGGCGGTAAACTCCGCTCCGTTCGTAGAGTTTGCGGAGTTTTCTGCACTCCACGCTCCAATGAGCTTATGTCGAGTGCAGAAAACTCCGCTCCGGGTAGTTTTTTTCCTTCTCGCACTCGCAAACAGTAAGTTCACGAATGCGAGCTGCCGCTCCAGTAGAATTTCTACCCGAGTGGCAGGAAGACCAGCACGAATGGCAGTTCGCACTGCACTCCGCCACTTGTGGAGTGTTTTTGTCACTTCCCAGAGATCCACGTAGCGAAACTCCACGAACTACGCCCAGGCCTGTTAATTACCAGTCTCCATTCCCCCAGGTATTCCTGTCAAGCCCTCAGAATGCAGGATGCTGTGCACCTTCTACTCCCAGGATATGAGTTCTAATGGTGGGCCGGGAGGACCAGTGCCAGTCTTCTGGGCCACAAGTTGGTGCCTGGAGGACACGTTCTTCACCCTCATCCTCAGGTCATGCCACCTCTTCCTGATGTCCTCCTTTGGTAGTACATACAGCATTCACTGTGTTGACTATCCTGTCCCACATTTTATAAATGTAAGTATTGTTGCGCATTTTTAAGTTAATTTAAAATAATATATGTTTTAGGAAAAAAATTATAATTAGGAGCGAGATGTTAGGTTTATAGGGGATAAGGGTGGGGAGAATGCAAAAACAAATGTATCAGTGTTAATTTTTGGATGTGCTTTTATTAAATTTAATAAATCAAACGCAACAATTTCTTTGAAGTGAGGTGTAGAATTCATATTGGATAAGGGTGCAGATTTTTTTAATAATTAAAATAATTTACATACTTTTTTAGAAATTAAAATTTAAAAAAATATTTTTAAATAAATGGTAACATTTTAAAATACATTTTGAAACCTTGATACATTTTTGTTATATACATTTTTTTTAAATACATTTATTTTCGAATAAATAGTGTTATGTGATTTTGATGTGAAACTATAAATATTCCTTTCTAAAAAGTAAATGTATGATTTGAAGTAATGTTAAATTTTTAAAAATTATAATAAAATTGTCTTTGACTGTGGTAAAAGAGATAACATCATTGAAAACATTTTATTATTACAGCAAATTTGTAGTCATTGTATTTAGGTAAATAAACAATTATGCAAATATTTTATTTTATAATGAGCAAAAATAATGACAATACTATTAAGACATTGCTATTTTTTATGTAAATGTAATAAAATAAAAAACAATGTTTTATATGTACAAAAGGTTTTTAAACTATATTATTCAGAATGATGAATATAATTTTAAATGACATTTTGATTATGTTTTCAAATAATGAATTGTGTTAAATATGTTCTATATAAATATTTTATTCAGTTTTGTATGAAATATATTTTAAAAGCTTTATCGATAATAAACATTTAAATTATGAGGTTTCATTTGATTTAGAAAAAATAATTTTTCTCGTTGTTTACATAGATGTTTGTTCAGATTGTTGATATTGTGATAATTATGGTAAATATTACCTTTATAGTGTGCTATATTTTGGGTTTCTTATTTTGTAGTAGCGGGGTATTGTAATTTTTGTGTATTTAGTGCCCAACATCTTTATTGTTATAAGTTATACTGGAGTGGGAATGGTGAATGTCGCCTCTTTAGTGTGCAGCAGCTTCCCTGAGTTAAGCTAGATTGGAGTGATAATAGTAATTGTTGTTTCTTTCGTGTCAAACACCTTCCCTGACTTATTTTATCTTGGAGTGGGAATAGCATATTTAACCCCTCTAGTGTCCAAAACCTTCCCTGAGATACGTTTTATTGCAGTGTAGAGGTTAATATTGCCTCTTTAGTGTCCAGCACCTTCCCTGAATTAAATTAGATTGGAGTGGGAATAGTAAATGTTGCCTCTTTAGTGTCCAACACCTTCTCTGACTTAACTTATCTTGGAGTGGGAATAGTATATTTAACTCTTTTAGTGTCTAAAATCGTCCCTGAGAAAAGTTTTATATCAGTAGGAATTGACAATGCTTCCTCCTTAGTGTCCAGCACCTTCCCTGAGTTAAGTAATATTGGAGTGGGAATAGTAAATGTTGCCCCTTAAGTTTCCAGCACCTTCCCTGAGCTATTTAATCTTGGCTTGGGAATAGTATATTTAACTATTTTAGTGTATAAAATCTTTCCTGAGATAAGCTTTATTGCAGTAGGAATGGTTCATGTTGCTTTTTCAGTGGCATGCACCTTCCCTGTGTTAAGTTAGTTTGGAGAGGGAATAGTAAATGTTGCACCTTTAGTGTCCAAAACCTTCCTTGACTTAATATATCTTGGCGTGGGAATATTATATTGAACTATTTTAGTGTCTAAAACCTTCCCTGAGATAAGTTTTATTTCATTCAGAATGCACTATGTTGCTTCTTTAGTGTTCATCACCTTCCCTTTGTTAAGTTAGATTGGAGTGGGAAGAGTAATTGTTGCCCCTTTATTGTCCCGCACCTTCCCTGACTTATTTTTTCAAGGAGTTGGAATAGTATATTTAAACATTTTAGTGTCCAAAACCTTCCCTGAGATGTTTTATTGCAGTGGGAATGGTTCATCTTGCTTCTTCAGTGCCCAGCATCTTCCATGTGTTAAGTTAGATTGGAATGGGAATAATAAATGTTGCCACTATACTGTCCAACACTTTCCCTGACTTAATTTATCTTGGAGTGGGAATAGTATATTTAACTATTTCAGTTTCTGAAACCTTCCCTAATATAAGTTTTATTGCAGTGGAATGGACAATATTGCCTTTTATAGTGTTTAGCACCTTCCCTAAGTTGTTAGATTGGAGTGGGAATAGTAAATGTAGCCTCTTTAGTGTCCAACATCGTCCCTGAGTAATTTTATCTTGGATTGGGAATAGTATATTTAACCCTTTTAGTGTCCAAAACCATCCCTGAGATACATTTTAATGCTTTTTAGTGTCCATCACCTTCCCTGATTTATTTTGTCTTGGAGTGGGACTAGTATATTTAACCCTTTTAGTGTCACAAACCTTCCCTGAGATATGTGCTATTGCAGTGGGAACGGACAATGTTGCCTCTTTAGTGTTCAACACCTTCCCTGAGTTAAGTTAGAATGGAGTGGGAATAGTAAATGTAGCCCCTTTAGTGTCCATCACCTTCCCTGAGGAATTTTATCTTGGAGTGGGAATAGTCAATTTTAACCCTTTTAGTGTCCAAAACATTCCCTGAGATAAGTTTTATTGCAGTGGCAATGGGGAATGTTGCCACTTTAGTGTCCAGCACCATCCCTGAGTTAAGTTAGATTTGAGTAGCAATAGTAAATGTTGCCCCTTTAGTGTCCAACACCTTTCCTGACTTATTTTATCATGGAGTGGGAATAGCATATTTAATCCTATTAGTGTCCAAAATCTTCTATGAGGTAAGTTGTATTGCAGTGGGAATTGAGAACTTTAAGTGTAAAGGAACTGTTTATGAAGTCCATTGCGGATTGGAACCTCCTGGCCATAGGTCAGCGGTTCCAACCCCATAATTTGGATGCGCCTGCCCTATGGGCGGTCGGTAACATACATTTTTCAATGGCAGCTTGTGCAGCGGGCGGAAAAAGCCCACAGCACAAGCTTCCATTGAAAAATGGATGTTTACAGGGACACCATAGATGCCCCCCAGGGTCCATAGTGGAGGCCGCGGAGGGACGTGGGCCCCCAAAGTCACTTTCCGACAGCCTTTCCATGTCAAAAAGGCCGACATGGAAAGGGTGTCGAAAAGTGACATTATAATCCCGACGGCGGAGCTGAAGCTGGCTCCGCCATCATTATAGGATTGTTATTCTTTCCGATGTTCTGACTGGCTCCTTGAGCCCGTCGGAACAGCAGTGCATGGTGACTCCGCCCAATGCCTCCTCCTGCCGCATGTTAATGGGCCAGATGTCAGGCAGAGCCCAACGGACAGTCGGTCTAGTGCGGTCCGCCCGACATCATAATCAGGCCCTTAGTGCTCTAGATATGTGAATACTTTGTTTGTAGTTGAGTCGGACTACTATGTGTTATGTTTGTAGTATTAAATAATTTGTAAAAGTAGTTATTGCATTGGTATGGTGAAAAAGCAAAGTGTTTGCAATTCATTTTTATTTTAACATTAATAAATATTAGAAGATCAGCATACACATATAGTGTATCATTTTGATGCCTGGTAGTCGGACCACCGGCCAGTATTGCAGTGGTCAGGAGACTGTCGACAAGCATGTGGGCGGTCCAACAACTCTATCTGGATGCTACTGCCAGGCCGGCTGTCACAAACTCATTGGGGGCATTCTGCGGCCTTGATAAAGGGCCGCAGCACCTACAGCACATCCTGCACATCTGTGCACCTTGTGCCATGCAGCATGTTGTGCATGGTACACAGTGCACAGAGGTGAGTAGGGGCACTTCATGTGGCCAATGTGGGGGTCCCAATATCCCTTTCCAACAAGCTTTTCATGCCGGTGTTCGTGCCATGAAAAGGCTGTTGGAAAGTGATATTGAAATCCAGACAGTGGTGCCTGCCTCTGCACCGCCGCCATGCTGAGACGATACTCTGACCACCCCTTCGTTGGGATCTCTGATCCAGGTGGAGGCGGTGGTCATTCATCCGACAACTGTAGGTCAGACCGCAAGCATGGTAATGCAGTGGTGGTGGTCAGACTGAAGGGATGTTGGTGGTCGGACTGCCACCGAAGGACCGTCGATGACCCGACCGCCAGACATCAGAATCAATACGTACACCACACATAACTTACATTTAAATGTATTGCTGACTAGTTTTGTGTAGTCTAATATTATGTATGTATATATTTAGGAATGTCATGTTTTGTGCGGAACTGTGTTTTTTCTATTTGTTGCAGGTTTTTTTTTCCTGGACAGATTTCCCTCCCCATCACGTGACATGCTCAGCACAACTTTTTAAGTACGCCCCACCCGCTCAGCAATGCACAATAGCAGGCATTGACACTACGAAGTCGCTCTACTTGTGCAAACTGAACCGATGCACCCCTAGATACACTGGCTACACATAGACCGGCTCCAGAGCATGGAGTACTCTGTCGCGCAGCCAAACTAGTAAGTCCAGCCAGCTCTAAGGCTTGTCTCACATGGCAATCCCTTCTGCCAGCGACCACTAACTCTTTGTGAATTTTGTTTACAGCTCCCTTCCCTGTCCTACAACAGCGGAAGGAGTTTTTCTCCGCTTTTCAGTGTGACCCGATTGCTAACCACAGTGCACTCTGCAGCTCCCATTTCCTCATGAATCTGATAACTAGCGGAAGAAGGCTTTCGCTGCTCCAGACTACAAGCTGGATCTTTAATCGGGTCAGCCACGCACGTAAGGCCTTAATGGCGAGCCTTAATTATAATTATTTTGCCTCCTGTACGTTCTCCACTAGCGCCGGCCAAATGCTTATAATAAGAAACTACGTTTCTCCTCACAAACCCACGTACAAGTACCCTGTGCACCTGGACATCTAAACAGTTATAGCCAACAATGCTATCTGGCAAATCAGGTGATTTTCCCAGCAGATGATTTCACTGCTGATAGCCACATCCACTTGAGCACTTTTATTAAATATGCACTGTGCACTGACTGTCCTGCATGAGAGTTCTAGAGAAATGATGAGCATGCTACACTTCTGCAAAAAACCATGGGCTCTTTCAGGCCATCAAATTAATCACACTCCATTCCCAGCTGAATTTCATCATGATAGCATGGCATGCATGATAGCTTGGCACCCTATTGTACAAATGGCTAGAGAATATATTCGGGACATAATTTCAACCTTTTGTATTCAGCTCTGCAAGTATACACCCTAAGGTACCCCTACCTGGTTTTTATCTCAAGGTTCACAACATTCCTTTTTTAGCACCATTTTACAATGTATACATTATCTAATCATTAGATACTTTCTTCTTCCATTGTCCTGAGTAGGCCCACAGTAACGAAGACTGAAATACGTAATTTCTTTCCTGAATACACTAAATAACTTGTTTGAGACATACCTAACAGCTGGAGGACATGATCGTCCCCCATATAACACCATTTAATTAAAGGAGTACCTCCTATGTGTACTGCACAGTAAATAAGGAGAGCAGACACATTGCTCAAATCAACTGGAAGACTGAAGCATGATTCTAGCTGTTACATTTATTTTGTTGTGTATAAAATGTTGGTGATTGCTTTCCTTGTCTTTCTTTTCTGTGTTTACTTTGATGTTTAATTTTAATGCACACTCCAGGTACCAGTACCAAGAGTGAAGATTATTACGCCACCAATGAGTAAAATAAATCATGTACTTTAAAATCACACAAATATACCAGTGACTAATTGAAGTATTCAATGAGGTATCAACTTAAGTATGATCTTTTCCCAAAATATACCATACTAGATGTTTAATCTTTGTGAACCTGAGCACAAGTATCCTGATGGGATTCTAGGGCACTAACTTCATATGGATTTTCTCTTTTTGTCTGATTGCACAAATACAATTTAATTGCCTCCTTTTCTCTCCTATTCCTTCCTCATTGCAAGCCCTTACATGTGTTTGCTCAGACCGCTTCACTAGGCATTGTTCCTTTCAGTGCCTATGCCTAACCTTAAACACCCAAACGTTGATGAGAGGAATGCTTGCAATACTTCTAACCACTGGCAATTGCCCATGGTAGCATTTCAATGCATTGTTCTTTTGCCTACCATGCTCACCACAGTTTGAATCCAGCCATATGCAAATCAGTCTTGACCCTGCCACTGGAACCAAGCTACATCCGACTGAAGAGTCATAGTCAGGGCAAAACCGGTCTTTTGTGTGTTTGATGTAAGGCCCTACATGGCCAAGTGTACACCCAGACTTGGACCCTGTGCTCATTGTGGAACTGAAACCAAGGTACACCTAACTGGCAAGCCCTAATAAGAGCGAAACTGGTCTTGAGGTGCTTGTGTTCTGGTTCGGGAGGACCTGGCTTGGCAGTTTGGGCTGGACTGTTCCTATTGGAGCAGGGTCGAGTCTGATTTACATATGCCTGGGTCCAAAACGAGGTGGCATTGTGGGCAAAAGAACAATGTGTTGGAATACGATTACCAGTGGTTAGAGTTAATGGAAACATTTCTCCCATCAAGTATCACTTAAACCTCATGTATTTTGGGACTGGCTGTAGGTTTACCCCAGTGAAGGCTTTTACCTGGGCATAAATATAAAACAGTGGTTCAAAACGTTCCATTGAGTAGAATATTTTCTCCATTGTAAGGAATTGGGACATTCACTGAGAGGGTAAATACCCACCTCAAGAATAATCACAAACCTTTTCAAAGTGAATCACTAAAGTCACTAAATAAACCTGAACTCATTCCACTGGAGCTCTGGCACAGAGCAGGCAGGCTTTATCTTGAGGCAATGTGTAAAGTATAAGTTCAGTACTAAAACAGAAATACATTTGAAATACAAAACAACAAAAGTTTCAAAACGACTTAGAAGAATAGAGTAAAATGAAAATGACACCAAAATGACAAAAGTCCAATCCAGTAAGGGGAGTTGGAGATGTCATTTTTAATATTTTAATTGGAAATAGCGTCTAGAAGCAAAAAGTGCTAATGATACTCAATATTTGAGGTAGAACAGGACATTGGTGCAATTTGATATTAACCACAATGGAGCGCAGGTCAGGTATACCAACCAGATTCATCCTGGGAAAAAGATTTTACCTTCTAATTTTAATTCTTTAAGTTCCAATACACCACATAAATGCACTCCTAAAGCACACTGGAACCTCAGGGGAAATACTTATAGACTCACAGGGCATCAGGCAGAGTCCATTCAAGGTCCAGTTGCCACTGATCAGCTGGGCAGTTGCAGGAAAGACCTGTTGTATCCATGTAGTTTGAACAGGAGGTGAGCTGTATGACCCTAATGACCCTTGGAATACACATCTTTGTACTGGGTACCAAAGAGAGGGCAGTCTTCTATGGTTCTTCTCATTTTCGAGACAGCAGGTTCAATCATCTTCAAAAGAAGGGCCCTGCCCAAGTGTCAACTAATATTTGTCTGTGAAAGGGGAGGACTCTTTGATGTTCGCCCCAGGGCCATCATTTATGAGGAATTGGCGTAGGGCAGCACCAAGTCTTTTTGCTGTGCTGCCCGAAGCCAATGTGAAAGGTCAGGAATGCACCGTATTTATGAAATACGGTGCAGTCGTATCCTTTCCCCTTGCGCCCACGTAGAATTTGCTGCCTAGCGCCAACTTAGGCACCCTTGCACCACGGTGCAAGGGTGCCTCAGTTGCAATTGTTTTTGTGTAGGAAGGGGCACATTTAACCCAAAGAGGCCTTTTCCCCTTTCTACGTGTGCTGCAGAATGAAGCACACATGGAAAGAGGAAAGAATGAGGAGAAATACAAATATTTCTCCTCGTTGCGTCTGCTCTGGGGAGGCATAAGGTTTTGGTGCTGCCGCAGGTTTATGTGATTAAGTACATCTGCGGCAGCTTCGAAATCCATTGGTGTTGCATGGGAAAACCCACAGCAATGCGCATGGAAAGCTCTTGTTAACGCGGAGTAAGGCAAGGCAGCAACTTACACTGCTTTGACTTACTCCGTATCTATGAGGCCATGCAACGGCACGCAGAGTGGCTTTGCGTCGCCTCACAGATATGATTGAGACGTTTGCCGTGCCGAAGCATCAAAAAAGTGACGCTCCGGCAGCACAAACCTCTCATAAATAAGCCCCCAAGTGTCATATGAAAACCCCATTTGACCAATCAGGATGTAACATTCAAGCAGGTTTTAATGTCAAAAGGGTTCCTTACAACATCACCCTACATATTCTGTCAAGTTGAGATAGGTTATCTCTGCCCAGATAGTTATTGTTCGCTCTTAAGAGCAAGTTAACACCTCATTCATGACTACTTAAATGCGAATTACTGGCTGACAGAAGAGGGAGAGAAAATGCATATATAGCTTTCTGAGACTTCTGGCAGGACAAAAGTAATGGTTTAAATGTCTCCTTTCCAAAATATTTATAAGCAATCCAACTTAACCAGTGAATTAGGCTTGCAAAAAATATTTCAAAGAGCCCCAAAATGAAATTTGTAGCCATTTCCCAGCCAGAGATAACATTTATTAAACTTAATATTGTCTCCCAATGCTTTCTTATGGAACAGCCAACCCTGCTACAGTTAAAATAGGTTTTAGGTATTTTATTTACTATAAAGACATGCTTAACATTAGACTCTTACATGTCCTACTTTTAAATACCATGCCCCTTGCTTCATGGGCAATAAGACCTACTAAGGGGTGACGTATTAATATTTAAAAAGAAGGTTTAGGCCTGTTTCTAAGGAATTAATTTGGCACGTTGAAGTTGCAGTTTAGGAGTGCATAGCCAGGTTACAATGTCTGGACTTTAGACGTGATTTACAGTGCCAGTGCAGCGAATGGCACTGTGAATACTGCAGCCCACTGGTAGCATTACATTTACAGGCCCTTAGTACTTTTGGTACCAAATGTTAGGGACATATAGACAAATTAAATAAACCAATCAGTTATATACCAATGTTACCATCTTGAAAGGAAGAGCACAAGCACTGTTTCACTGGTTAGCAGGGGTAAAGTGCACAGAATTGCTGGCAAAAATAGGGTTCAGCGACAAGGCACAAAAACTCCTCAATGACCCCTCAGAAAGGGTATATTTTCAACATATATGTATCGGCAATAATAATTAAATACTCCTGAAGTAATTAATGTTGTGGTAGATATGCACATCAAAAGATCATGCAAGTAATGATTAAGATTTTGTTTTTAAATATATATAATCAATTCAACTTAATGCAGAAATATCTCTGCAAGGCATATGGAGTGCTGAAGCCACAATACAAAATAAATAATACCATTTAGTGAAAGGGTTTGGAAGATGCAAACAGTTGCTGAAGGCTGAGCATAAACTTGAGGTATCCATATTGGAATGAAGGATCAATGCATTCAATGATATCTCAGTAAACACACTCATTCCAGTCAGCAATGAATAATGTTTTGACGGTAGGTGGGAACCAGTCTGTGGGTCACTTCAGTACAAAGCAGTGGCCAGAATGAGCTTTTCAGTGGCTGCTTCCAAAATATGCAACGATCTCCCCATCATCCTGCATTTTAAAAGTCTCTGTTGAATATAAGAGGCCAGGCTCTTTCTCCAGGCTTTCTATTGCAACTAATGGTCTGCTACTGAAGGCGCTTCTTAGCACCAGAATAGCTACGGATGAACGACTAAGATCTGCAAATAATTTAAACAATTATAAAACAAAATAGACATAATTATGTATATCCTATTCGTCCTCTGAAACTTTCTTAAAATACATGACATATCTCGCCCATGTACAAACAATGCGGCAGCTAAATTGATGGAAATTGCCCTTCTAGTTCATTCAATGACATATTTCACGAAGTGTGGACTTGCACAGGGCAGCTTGATAATGCTTTTGTTTGTTGATGAAAATATTTTTTTTTCTGTTCAATGCAAATCTTTTAAAAGAAATTGGGGCATATTAGCAAGACCCACGTTAAAATTATCGCCGTTTTAGCGGCAGGAAACTGCCGCTAAAACGGCGATAATGGGCTTGATAATATGCGTTATAGAATTCCAATAGAAGCCCAGGTTAGATGTGCAGGACATCTAACCTGGGATTCTATTGGAATTCTATAACACATATTAGCAAGCCCATTATCGCCGTTTTAGCGGCAGTTTCCTGCCGCTAAAACGGCGATAATGTTAACGTGGGTCTTGCTAATATACCCCAAATTGTTTTTAATTAATACATTCATGGCAAGACGTTCTATAACAATTGTTTTTATTGGAAATCACCTTCTTCAACCAATTCCTGTGTAATCTTATTTTGTGTCCTCAATACTCGTACACTCATTAGTTAAAGTGAAAGTATAAACCTCTTTAACAAAATCAAGTGCCCCTACTGCCCAAAGTGATCTTTAGGCGCCCCACACTTTCAGGACATTGCTCATACAAAATGTATTTCTACGTCTTTTTAGTGACCCTTACAATCTACGTTTTTATGAAAGTTTCACAACAAATATTTTAATGTCTTCCTACATAATTTAATTTGCAAACAACATATTTTCATTTTTACAATAGGTTATTTTTGTATTTACTCAAAACAATAAGGTTAAATAAAGCTTTGTCTTGGCGTTTAGTCCCCTATACAAGGTTTACATTCTGAGATTCAGATTTCAAACCTGCAGTCCTGGTAGCTGGGATTCCCTTTAATATTTCAGGGAGTTCATATGCCGCTTTAAAAATGCCAGGTCAGCGGAAGGATGCGTGTAGCTGTCATCTGAAGCTTTCTATGAACTGACAACCGCCATGGTCATGTCAGGCATCACCTATGACGCTGAGTGCGAGATGCAGGGCCGTTTTACCTCCGACGTTCCGTAATGGGCGCAGTTCTTTTCAACCTTGATCTGAAAGTGTGCACCATATGCTCGGCTCGCGAATAATACAGCTCCGAAGTGAATTTGTTTGTTGCGCTCAACCACAGGAGATAAATCAAACTGTTCGCTCTCCTCAGGCGCATCTTTCATATTTTGATTGAGAAATGCAGGTATTTTGTGATAAGTCTACAGGCAGCAAATTCTTTTGTTCCTAAACCGGTAACAAATGACATTTTATAAGCAACTTGTCTTTCCAATAATGGAAGAACATAGACATGTTTTCCTTTCGCGAACAGACCAGGTATTCTGTGTCTGAGATATTACCTTTAGAAGTGACATAATGGCATTTGGTGTTATTCCCACATCATATTCAACTTTCATTGTTTCGAGTTTAGCGGTTCAATAAATCATCTTTTATATACTCCGGCAGGACAGAACGCAGCATGATCGGCGTTGTGGACGCAGTGAATTTCTCGGTGCTCCATTCCACTGAACCTTTCAGACAGCAAAACAAAATTCAGCTGGTCAAGTATATATTACGACCTGAAGAAATTTTAGGGTACATTTAACAAGTAGGTAATTACGAGTGTGCCAGCCAATTATGCAGCGTTTACTGTACCTCGTAATTAATTACAAGGGATGACTCCCACGTGATTTCCCCCACGTGCATTTCAGCAACCAAAAGCTGCCTGTGTATACCAGGGTGGGAATCTGCCTGGAATTAAGAAACATGATGGTCTGCATGTTATTTTCCATTTTAAGGCTACCCCCAGGAATGGCGTTACTTATTGCATGCAATAAATTCTGAAAAACTGATGTATTGGATTTTACCAGGTGCTATAAACGTTACAACTTCCTCTGGGGCACTCATTATCAGGACCAGTGTGAGTGTTACCAATGTAATTAAATGACAGTATAAACCGTGAGCAATAATACAAATAACGACACAGTGGCCGTGCAGGTTAGCCTTCACGTGTAACCGAACTAAGGGGTCTATTACGATGGCGGTCGGATGTCCACCACCGGGCCGGCGGTGGCGCCTGCCGGAACGGCGGAGGACATCCGCCCGCGATTGCAACCAAGAAAACCGCCGGTCAAATTAGGATGGCGGTGGTGACCGCGGCGGTGGGAAATTCCGACCGCCGCTTTTCCGCCAGTTGCCATCCGCACACCTGCCTGGCGGAAGGAGCAGGACTGGGATAATGGTGGCGGTGCAGAGCAGGCTCCGCCGGCAGGATTATGATGCCGGCGGTAGCCAGCCTTTCCTCAGCGGTCAAACCGCCATGGAAAGGCATGCAGAGATTGTCTTCCGGGGGCCTGTTGCAGGCCCCCAATGTGTTGGGGGGGGTGTACTGGGGGGGTACCCATGGTCCCCCCCTACATTTCCCTGTACCAGGTGGCAGGCACTGTGCAGTGCCTGCCACGCAGTGCAGGGAAATGCAGGACATGCTCCTTTCGGCATCGCGGCGGTGCTGCGGGCAGCAGCAACCGCCGCAATGTTAAGGCCCGCGATCAAACCGCCGCGGTCGGATTTCGAGCGCGGCTCATCGTAATTCGACCGGCAGTGATGTCGCGTTCCATGCGGGCGGTCTTTTGCCGCTACCATGGCGGTCGGGTAGGTTTCCCGACCGCCATCGTAATAGGCCCCTAAATTGTGCTTGTAATGATGTTGGTTTAAACAGTGTTGTTTGCACATTTTGATTGAAAAGAGCTTTATTCCATCTCTGTTGCTTTTCTCTCTTGTATAGGCTGTCAGCTGGTTTGGCACCCACTCTTTGTGTTATTTCACCCCTTTCCATGTTTCATTTGAGTCTATAAGGACAGGTTCTGGAAAACGAACGGAAACACGTATCATATAAATATCTTTGCAGATAATAATTGATATTCCATTAAAAATATTTAATTATATGTTCATTATCTATGGATTCGTAAGACGTTTCCTTCAATTAGTTGACCCATAAACTATATTCCCTTTAAATTTACACCATTTGTCTCAAGGTAAAATAATTTGGCATGGAGCACGTAAAAAGAATGGCTCGACTCTTTCTTCACGATGCTTTGATTAAAAAATGTGAGTACCACGCATTTGTGTTCAGAAATGTATTTAAATGGCTCTCCAAAGAATTATGTCACGCCAGGTCTCAAAACCCTGGTGACATCATCAAACAAATATTGTAGAATGGCATCTTTTAGAATTGGCGAGGAGCGAGAACGCGAGAACGCCGAGCACCGCCGAAGCACCACAGCTGCAGCCGACCGCCGACCGTCAGCTGCAGAGAGCGAGCGAGGAGGGAGAATGCCGAGAACCGCCAAGCACCACATGCTGCACGCCAACCCGCTGCAGCCCCACTGATTTTTCCCCCTTTTTGCTCCTTACGGTGGGGGTTTTAACGATCTGGGCTCCCAGGCATTCTAGCGCGATTGAGCGCAACCGAGTCCTGGCCCCCCCACAGTGCTCCTGTTGGCCTCATTTCACCCTCCTGCTACCGCCGCACTTTCCGCCGCACTTCCCGCTCAGCACTGTGTTGTAGCAGAGTGGAACCATCCGCTGGAGTGAGCAGTGAGCAGCGAACCTCGTGCCCAGGCGGCAGCAGTTGTTGACAGTGGACAGCAGACTCAGCGGTAGGTGGTTGGTGTGGCGTGGCTTATGTGCGCAGCGGCCATCTCCCCTCTTCAGGGGGTACAGCACCCACGGAGGCGTTAGTGCTATATTGTAGTAGCAAGCAAGGAGCGGGCCCAGTAAAACGAAGCACCAGCACTTAGGACACAACCAACATCTCAGCGGCAGTATTCTGAGTGCAGAAAGGTGTGACAGGGGGTAGTGGAGTAGGTGGAGTAGGTGGAATAGGTGGAGTAGGTGGGTGGCTGGCTGGGAGAGGGCTGTGAGCGCTGCTGCCATTAGAAGGCGGCGGCTGAGTGCCCAGGCGGGGTGGCAGAAGCGGCCCAGCTAGGTCTGGGTGTGGCTTGCTGCCTCATCGAGTGTGCCCTGCTCGACAGCACCTCCCTCCCACACCACAATACACCCCAAGCACCCCAAGCTAATCATACCTGCCCTGGCCCTAACGTGATAACTCACCCCCAAAGCAGGAGAGAGCCACAGGCTTGCATTAGTAAAACTGGACGAAGTAGTAAGGGTAAAACACCTATTTCCTTGTCCAGAGCTTAGGCGCCCCCACCCTGGTGTACCCTAATCACATCACTAACTGCACTAACTGCACCAGTAGCGTGAATCTACCACAAGTATCATTACTCTGCCAAGACAAAATAAAAAGACAGAAGGCATCAGCAATAGAACCAAAAAAAAAAAAAAAAATCACTGCGGCAAACTAACTGCGGTAAAGGTCATCGGAGCGATACAGCGTTAGAGCAAATTCTGCAGCCAGCAACGCATCCAGCGTGTCATCCGATTGGAAAAAAAAAACTCACAAGCTTGTTCTCTCGGCTTATTAGTCTACGCCAGTTCTGCCTGGCCATCACTAACTAGGCAGAGCAATGAGATCAGGCAGGACAAGGAAGCAACCATCGCAACCAACAAAGCGAAATTATAAGTCAAAACCAAATCCCAAAAGAGCAGCATCCCCCCTTGGTGGTTCACCAAAGTCATCGCAGAATCAAGGAGTAACACTAATATCACCAACTTATTCAATCTTTGGTTCAATGAATTCAACTGGGAAATTTACCTTCATAAAGGATCCAGCTGCAGACATATATTCTATGCCGGCAAAAGTCAATGGCCTCCTCAAACCACTGACGTCACACAAACTAGCCTTTACACAATACGAAGACAAAAAAGATATAGATAAAGAATCACATAAGGCAATAGTAACTGCAATGCACATTGCTCTAAACAGAAGCGGGGGCAAAGAAGCCCTCCAAGTGACAGAAGGCACCGAACACGAGGTTGCAAAACCGAACTGTTGGAACACTAAGGTGCAAGTTATTCAAGCGCAAGTACACTCGAGCACTGAAGTACACTTTAAGGACGAAGCCTTAGCACACAGTAACAGCACAGATGCTATCCCGGGGGCAGTAGATGCCGTCCAAACTGCCAGAGTCCAAACTGTCAGAGTCCAAACTGCCAGAGTCGCATGGTGCAAACCACGCAAATGCAAGTTTACCCGCGCACAGAACTGGACTTCATGTCCAGGATTGACACAAGGTCCGACAATAGAACGGACACTACCAGCGACGCAGTAAAACCTAAAAATCACTCCACTCCAAGACAACAGTTAAAGCAAAACAACAAGAAGGAGGACACCTATAATACAGACGATTTCAGTGGCTCCTGGATGGAGTCCCAATACTGAATAATAAGGACATACTGCAGGCAATAAGTACCACGTTTAATCCCCCAGCACAACTTTGTAAGTCGCCAACGCCCCAACCTGAAGTGCAACTAACAATCGTAGAAATATTAAGCTCCCCGGAACAGGCAAAAGCCGTGACAATTAACCTAATCAACAATAATACAGAACAAATAGCCAATAATATGTGCAGCAACCAAGAGATGAAACTAGAGGAAGACAGAAAGGCTTAGTCCACAACGCCTAAAGTACCAGCCTAGTACAAGAAATGGGCCAAATTGACAAGAGTTCAACAGAGGATCAATTAAGGAAAAATATGACACCGCGACCAACAGACCAACAGCGAACAATAATCGACATATCTAGCTCACTTGAGCAGTCAAGAACAGAGGCCTCTAATTTAGCTACTAAAGCTCATAGCAAAAACAAATTAACCAGCGAACAGCGGACGTGCATGGAAAAAACAAAAGATAAAAATAGCACGCACTACCTACCTAGCAGTATTACGGAGCGTAACCATCAAGAGAATCATAACACTACTAAGCACCTAACGGTGCAGAACCAAGAATCGGAAAAAAACCTGGGAGTCCTATCGAACCTGCACACTTCCCTATTGAAAGCACTGCAAACTTCTATTAATACCCTCAACATGCAGTCAGATAAACTCGACATCCAAATCAATCTAATGAATGTCATAGCAGAATACATTTCCGGTATAAACACCAAACTTGACTCTATGATGGGCCAATTAATCATAAATAAAAACAAAACACCTACACTGGCACAAGCTCCTAACTGTAAAAACAACAATTGATGGACAGAATGCAGAACAATGTCGTACATTCACCCCAGTACAGAGATCTGGGCCTAAATCCATCGTCTTTTTGCTCACCATGCCATTCCAGTTTGGACCCAGCCATATGCAAATCAGTCTTGACCCTGCGCCCAATGGGAACAGTCCAGCCCGAACTGCCAGGCCAGGTCCTCCCTGGACTGGAAACAAGCATCCTATGACCGGTTTCGGGCTTTCAGCCCTCATCAGCCAGGATAGCTTGACTCCAGTGGCATGGAGAGCACGGGACCCACGTCTGGGCATACCCATCCCACTCGGGGTGACAAATGCAAAAACAACAATTGATGCACAGAATGCAGAACAATGTCGTACATTCACCCCAGTACAGAGATCTGGGCCTAAATCCATCGTTTTTTTGCTCACCATGCCATTCCAGTTTGGACCCAGCCATATGCAAATCAGTCTTGACCCTGCGCCCAATGGGAACAAGCTCCTAACTGTGCCTGCTGTCCAATTCTGGAAAAAATAAAGGATCTCCCGACAATACTAACAAGCATTCTTCGGGAATGTAAACAGGCAAATCATTTCCCAGAATCAACCAGCGTAGCCAGAAAAGAGCCACAGAGTGGGGAAAGAAGCCCGCAACTTATTGCCTTATCAAATACTCAACAGATAACCTTCTTAGCAACTGAAAAAAGGACAAAGGCTGTTGAATTAAGGGATGGGGTAATCACCGGACAATCACCCGCATTACATCCTGCTACCCAGATTGATGCCTTACAATCCCAAGTGGCCCAACAACCATCCACCCGGGCCGACCAAACAATTAACCACCCCCCTCTTTTAATGAAAAGACAGAAAAAATGCGCCAGGAAAGCGAGAAACCGCCCCCAAAAAAGTAAAGTACTAAAATTACAGGTAAAGGACAATTACCCGATTCTTCAATTTCAATGATGGCAAAGTCCGGTTTCTAACAGCCACCGGGCAGAATCAAGAGTCGAAAGTGGAAGAGGGCGAACACTGCATAGATCAGTCGGGGTCAACTGAGTCACCAGACTCACTGTTAAGTGCATCGCCAGGACTAAATAGCCCAGTCTTGGCAAACTTGAGCTTTGAGAGTAGCAGCCTTTCATTAAACAGAAAAAAAGTAGAAGAAACCAATCCTACTGCGCGCAGTGTTGCATATCCCGGGGACAACATAAATAAAACAAAAAATCCCAAAGGACCTATAAGCCCCCAGCCGAGCACGACCATTTGCACAAAGGAAAGGGGCTGCTCCTACGGGAGCCTAGGTCCTTCTTTACAGATTCACTCTAAGGAGGAAACAGGAGATAGGGAAGTTATCTCAAAGAAGGGCCAGCAATCAAGCAGAGTGAAGAGAGACCATATACTAATAAAAATAAATTCGCAAAGCGAAAAAGCGAGCTGCAATGAACCAGACGAGCTGGTAAGAAATCAAAGCGCTAGACTGGCACCACAATTTACTCACAAAAAAAAGAACTCAAACTAAACTTATACAACAGGATCCTTCTAACACCACACTATTCCTCACAAGGACCACAAGATTACCTAAATAGAGGGAACATCTTGCGCCTCATGGCAGTTATACCAACTTTAAAACATTTGACATCCACAGACTTATTGGCGATAGAATTTATCGACCAGGCAAATAACACTAAAAGGGAAAAACCTTAGCAACTTGGAAAACGGAAGAAATGGTCTCAGTCATCTTAAAAGAGGCCTCAAAGTTTGAAGAGTGGGGTATATCTCTCTCTACTCCCTTGAAACAACGTTACCCGTCACCTCTCCTTTCATTAAACAAATCCACAAACAATAACTCAAGTACAAACCCAGTTGTTTCGGTCCTACGAGGTGCAATAGGCGCAGATGATAAAAATTCACAACAGCAAATGTTGCAATAAAAAAAAACATACCAAGGACCTCAAAGACAAGGCCTGCAATGAGAATGACATGCAAAGACCCAATGTACACCAGAGTTCCCCTTAATCAAATTCTTGTCATGGAACATAGCAGGAGCAAAGAGATGCCTGCAGGACAATGGACCACCCGAGAGCTGGGATAATTATGAAATCATTGCCCTCCAAGAAACATGGCTGACAGCCCCAGTGGAAGTCCCAAGGCGGATCCTCCACCATGTGAATGCGACACGAACGCAGCAATATGGTAGAGCTAACAGCGGCCTCGCCGTTTATATTTCCACAGCACTAAACATGTCCTCTGTCCAGTTGTCAACAACCACATCCGACATGCAAATAATAAAAATGGAATTGGGCTCTCAGTTAGTTGTTAGCACTGTAATACTTATTAATATTTATGCACACCCGAAGCATAAGATAAAAAAGAATTATTTAAAAACGCATCGCCACAATTGCAGAACTCCGGTTTGAACAACCAGCCTGGGAAATAATCCTTACTGGAGACGTCAACTCAAATCTATTATACACACCAGAAGAAGACGATAACATCACTGCAGCAAACACGATCTGGGCAGTACAAACACAATCCTCCTCCATCCCAAAACGAGCTGACAATGTAGGACAACAACTGGTAACAGACCTCGAACATCTAGGGATGCGTGTACTAAACGGCAGAATGAAACATGATAGACCCCCGACCTGCACATACCATGGCCCCCACTCGAGTGCAGTCTTAGATTACACAATAGTAACTCTTCCACTCTTAGCGCAAACAGCAAGGTTCTTGATCATATACACCACCGAGAGTGACCACTCGGGTCAGCATTTCGAATTAATAGCAACATTTTTAAGACACACAGAGGCCCCGACCGTGGAGGGATCCACATCAACAATAAACCTGAAGCAACTGCTATGGACAAATAGCACACTACCGCACATAGCCTCGAGGGCAAAAAACCCGATGGTGACCCTTGAATCACAAAAACGCTTGCCGATTGATACCTGGATTACCTTTCTACCAAGTCTCTCACAGCCAGGGGCATCGACCAAATTCCAAAGTGAAAAAAGGACAAATCACAACAGACATCTAAGTCAAACTGCCCAAACCCTAAGGAAGCAACTAAGAAGAGCTATTAGGTCGACACAGCAACAAAGTGCATCCACTATAACATGGGAGCAAGTACGCCAATTGAAGAAGAAATATAAAAAGCAAATTTAGGAGGACAAAAGAACACAACATAACAACTTTTGGACAAAACTATTGTATAATGCAAAGCAATCGAACGCCAGAGCTTTCTGGGACCAAGTGAATTCTCTGTCCAGAACGACGAAAGTCATAAACGTGATGTGTGCCACAGAGTCTGCTTGGGTACAACACCTAATCACCACGTTCTCAGTATCAAACGAGGGCGGGATAAATTCCCTTGAAACCATTTTTTAGGTAGATCAAACAGTTTCAGTGACCCCGAATAAGCACAGTAAAAGGGAGTATACGTTCTCCAAAACCACCAAAACAACAGGATATAGCACAGCATTTGATGGGGTAACACAACAGTCATACCTACCCTATTCCGAAGAAGAAATATCCAAGGTGATAGCAAAACATAAGCTTGATGGGGCCCCGGGCCCGAATGGAGTACCCCAAGCAATTTACAAACAAGATCCCAATTTTTGGGCAAAAAAGATGTACTGTCTGTTTCGCCTGGTAGGCGCAACTAGCTGCCTTCCGGAAAGCTGGAGAGGCTCAATAATTAATCCAGTATTTAAAGGAGAAGAGCGCTCTGACCCCGCCAATTATCGTCTGATCGCATTAATAGACGCTGATGCTAAATACTATGCCTCCTTGATTTTAGCAGACTTGACAAGCTGGTCTGACGCGAATAAAATAATTCCCATCAACCAGTCGGGATTCCGCCGGGGCACAGGTACGGTCACAAATGCACTAGCGTTAGGGATAATTGCTAATAAAAGCCTGCGGCAGCGACAAAAGCTGCATCTATGCTTTGTGGATTTTAAGGCGGCATTCGATCGTGTCAGTAGACACCTTTTGTGGGGCAAACTGAAGCAACAGGGTCTACCAGAATCAATACTGAAACCAATAATGGATCTATATACCGACACCTGGATGCAGGTAAAAAACGCCGATGGCAAGAAGCTCACCAGGAAGATCTATACTAGCGAGGGATTAAAGCAAGGATGTGTCCTGGCCCCACACTTGTTCAATCTATTTATGGCTGATTTGACACCAAGGCTAGATGTGGTTAACTCACATCCACCGCATCTGGGTACACTGCCATTAACACACCTCTCTTATGCGGATGACATCGTGCTTCTAAGCCACACGCGAATCGGCTTGCAAAGAGCAATTAATGAGCTAGCTAACTTCGCCAAAACAAACTTGATGGAAATAAATACCACAAAAACAAAAGTCATGATCATAACTCACAGTCTTCATAATCAAACGACGTTCACAATCAATAACGCGAGGTTGGAAGTGGTGAGCAGTTATAAATATCTTGGGATATATTTGGATCAAAGACTTTCCTTTCTAAAACAGAATGAGGCCACACAAAAAAAGGGAAACGCCCTAATATTCGCGTTCTGTAGATTATCAAAAACTCTAAAAGGTCCACTGTTCACCCCATTACTAGCAGTCATCAAAGCCAAACTGCTACCAACCATTGCGTACGGAAGCGTTATTCAGCATGGAAACAATGCTGCGATTCTGGACAGCCTTCAAACAGGAGTATACAAAAGGGTATTTTCCTTACCATGTGACTCTTCACCAGCCCAGGTTCGATTAGAGTTTGGGTTGCAACAACAACAACTATACAGAAGGTATGAGGCGATTAAAACTTGGTATAAAATCTGGCTTAATCGAGGGCTTGAGATCAATAACTCACTTTGGGACGCCCTACAAGGTGACCCTCAGTCTGTCTACGCAAAGTATTTACAGGTCCCGCTACAAATCACCAGGACGGCCGACCTCTGGCAGCGGAAAGTACCTCTGGCCTCTTTTCAGCTTATCATGAAGAAGGTGGTAAAAAAGCACTCTCTACTAGAAGATAAACCATTGTTAAGTCGGCGTGCCCACACATGGATGGTATTGCATTCCTACACAAAATCAGAGCCAGCAGCATTTCTGGGTCTTCCCTTTTCCCCCTACTTAAAAAACAAGTTTTTAGAACTACGTATGGGGAAGTTGCCCTCCAATGAAGACCTGCCTCGCTGGAAGTACCAGGGCTCAAAAGCATGCACTCTCTGTGGGTCTCCCACACAGGATTTCATTCATCTAATATGCATTTGTCCAGCCTTAGGTTTGCTACGTCGTCAACTGTTGAAAACACAATTTAATGAAAGAGGCATCTGCTCCTGCAGAACTGCCATATTAAAATGCCTTGACTCGAACGACCCCCAACTTATCTGCCACTTAACCAAGTTTTTAATCAGCTATAAGAAAGTATTGACACAATGAAATCAGTCACAGAATCGTCTAGTGGTTGTCGTCTGTCTTTTTAAAAACAACTGTACTGTAAAGAGGAATATTAATAAATGTTAACATATTGTATAAAAAAGGTGGTGTATCACATGTTCATAGCAATTTTTGAACTTTCAAATTGAATTTTTTAAGAAATGGATGTAACGATAAGTTTTAACTTGTTTATATGTCCGTGTGCTTTTAATGGTACAATGTATCTGGTATTTTGGAACATTGTTTTGGTTTTAATTAACTAAATAATAAAACATTTTCACATGTTAGTGTTGGTGATTCCTAAAGGTGCAGGTCTGGGCAAAGAAAACCTGTTTGAGCATTTTTTTCCTCTGCACTGGATGACCCCTTTAAAACTCTGCACAGTGTTATTGGTGATAAGCAATTGTTAAACATTTGTTGAGAGGTACTTTGCATTTGATGTGGTGAATGTTAAACATGCCTTTCAAACTTCTGGGGGTCTCGATCAAGCAAAAAGACACCACTGTATTGTTGCAGCACAGAGGAGATTTGCTCCAAAAAGATTGTTGGTGCAAATTCAAGTAAAAGGTGCACTCAAGTGGTTTGACCTTTCACCCCGGGCTAAGAAGATACAAGAGTGACAGTGAAGCACATTAGGCCTCACAAGGATGACCAAGAATAATAGATTTGCAAACCATGAAGGTTTATTAACAGGTCAGCTAAATTGCAAATTCAAATCATCCAAATTAGCCATAAATCAGAGATCACCTGCTAAAAGTGATGTTCAGTATAATTCAAGCATTTCAAAATAAATTCAAAGACAAGCTATTTATAGTTGTCATAAGCAAATCAACCAAGTTTGAGTTTCTCCTGAAGGGAAATTCCCTAATGATAAGGTGAGGACTCAAGTGAATTAGGGAAATCAAGCAGAAGGTGTCAGCAAACAAAGCCTCTGAATCAAGGAAGATTCAATTGGTTAAGGAAAGAATGGATTTGCTCCTGAGTGTAACTCTTTGAGCAGGAGCAAAGGTAAGTTTTGAGTCTCTAGAGAGTGGAAAGGGACATCTGCTTCTAACTAGCTCCACAATGCACAATTAAAACATACAACTCTCAACAAGATGCAACTCTCCCCATGGTTGTCAGGTAGGAGGGACCAATCAGGATTACATTTCGCAAATAGGACGGTTTCACCCGTCTTCCCTGCCCTTGCATGATGAAAGATTTGAACTGCACAGCCTTCAAAAGATATCTCATAACAGGGTGATACATCTTACTCTGCCTGTTCCTAGCACAGGTGCAGAGCAGGTCTTGGTGAATCAGTGAAAAACACACTGATAAGCAATTCTCACAGGAACCAATCAAATTAACACAAACTAGGCTCCTGAAATGAGAGCAAGAACACAGCAGTCAAAAGTACATTTTAGTGTCAGCGTGCGTCATTTAAACTGAGGCCTACATTAACTATGTCTAACTTAATGTGAAAATCTCACTTTATATACATATATATCATGTGCAGATTAGTATATATGTTATGCAAAACTAAAAATAGTGACAGAGTTTCACCAGTTATTGCACATGTGTTTGCTGGAATTAGATTTTTGATGTACATACTGTATAGTTTTTTCCTGCATATGGGCCACGGGTCCTGTCATAGTCGAATAGATGAATACACTATGGGAGCATGAATGGCTGCTCCCAAGATAAGATTGTTGCTTCTGGAGGAACAAGAGGAGGTAAAGGAATGAGATAATGTTTGAAGCATAATTCCTGCATCTATTAATCAATTCATGTAGTTCACAGGTTTAATAACCTGACCTGCTGTAATGAGTGAGACTTGCCAGAGCAGAGTTATAGACAGACAGGAGAATGGGCATGGTTCAAAAAGAATTGCTTGAGGACATTAGGAGATAGCTATGAGCGTATAGCATGTTTAACAGGCATTTTACAGCACACACATAAACAACTTTTGTAGAACTATTTCAGAGAGGCCATTGAGCGTATAACACGTATAGCAAACATTTACCTTTATATGCACAATTCCCTTCCCCCCATCCCCTCCGGAGCAAACCTCAAGTGGTTTGGAGCACCTTTGCAGTGAATTAATGCAGAATATATTCAAAAAAATGTGCATAAGTGAAAATCTTTGTGAATGTGCTAGGAAGCGACATGAGTACATTTGAGGTGCTCACTGTCATTTTCTGATTTTGTCCAGAGGAAACCCTTGAAAAGTATTTAATTTGGGCTATTGCAATTCTGATTTATATTGGATTTGCCTCTTAGCAACAAGCCAATAATTATTATTTTAAGTAAACAATCGTTAAGAAACGAGAGGGAATGAAAAGATGCTAAACCCACCAAACCACATCTCTGTTCACAACGTTTTATAATTGATGAAGTTGGGCATCTTGCCAGCCGCCTCCTGTCTCATTCTGGTGTCATTTGTGGAAGGAATCTCTTGGTGGTCACTGCTTACGCATATGATGTCACTGGTGGAGTCCTCTGTGGCAATTCAGGGCACCTCTCATATCTAAGACATGTGTAGAAGTTTGATAGTGATCTGTTTTGTGCCTAGAGGAGCTGAGAGGCAGGTTTTGTGGGTAGTGTCCCAGGATAAGTATGGTAATTGTTGGAGTCACAGTCAGAGACGGAGGGCTGTAGCTCTTAGATGCTTTTGCATTTCTCTGTGTTCTTTAGTCAGCTCTAGATGACACAGGTGCATCCAGATGCAATACTATATTGGCTTTATAGAATGCTGTTCTTACATGACTATGGAAAGATTACTTTTGTGCGCGGTTTCATATGTCACTGGCAGTGTACTGTATTTTGAGGTCCTGGGATGTACTGGACTCCGCAGATTCAATCAATCAATCAATCAGCATTTGTAGAGCGTGGCACAGTCACTCCTGGGAGTATCTAGGCGCTGGGGTGCGAGGTCTCCATTGAAAAGCCGGGTCTTCATGAAATGGCGGGAAGAAACAAACAGAAAAAGGCAAAACAAAGGGCAGAAAAACGAGGGAAACAGTCGGAACACTGTGGCCTCAGCCACGTATGTTCCGACATCGCAAGCGTAACCACGCTTGCCTTAACCACATATATGGCTTAACCACACATATGTGTGGTTAAGGCAGTGCGCGGTCTAGTTGCTGGCGGCTGCAGGGATGGAAGCAGGAAGACATCGCCAGGAAGAGAGCCGCGGTGAGATAAGTGGGGCTGAGCTGGGAAGGTTTCTGGGCTGGGGGGGGGGGTTGTGGGTAGTTTTCTGGGCTAGGGTGGTCTGGGGTAGTTTTCTGGGCTGGGGGCTTCTGGGGTAGTTTTCTGGGCTGAGGGCGTCAGCGGTAGTTTCGGGGCTGGGGGTCGGGGTAGTTTTCTGGGCTGGGGTAGTTTTCTGGTCTGGGGGTCTGGGGTAGTTTCATGGGCTGAGGGGGTCAGAGGTAGTTTTCTGGGCTGAGGGGGTTGGGGTTGTTTTCTGGGCTAGGGGGTCGGGTACTTTTCTGAGCTGGGGGTCAGGGGTAGTTTTCTGGGCTGGGGGGTCGGGGTAAATTTTCTGGGCTGGGGGTCACAGCAGTTTTTTGGGCCGAGTGGGTCAGGGGTAGTTTTTTGGGCTGGGGGGTCGGGGTAGTTTTCAGGGCTCATGGGATCGGGGGTAGTTTAGAGGGCTGGGGTAGGGCCAGTGTTTTTTTAATTAGGGGTTAGGGTATTAGGCCTAAGGGCAATGGAAGGGGTTGGGGTAGTTTTAGGAACAGCAAGGGGGTCAGGGTAGTGTATGTTAAGAAAAAGGGTTTTAGACCTCAGGGCAGGGGAGGGGAATTGGTAGTCGGGGAAGTTTTTAGGGCTTAGGGGAGGGCGGGGTCGCTTTTAGGGCTCAGGGGGGTCGGGTAGTTTTTTAAAATAGGGATTTGGTTTTTAGGCCTAAG
The DNA here is from genome assembly GCA_963921515.1 of Calotriton arnoldi. Lineage (NCBI taxonomy): Eukaryota > Metazoa > Chordata > Amphibia > Caudata > Salamandridae > Calotriton > Calotriton arnoldi. The sequence goes on from CAWUFW010012090.1 coordinate 339,641, forward strand.
GGCAGAGGAAGGGGTTGGGGTAGTTATAGATACAGCGCAGGGGGTGGGAGGGGGTCGGGGTAGTGTTTGTTGAGGGTTAGGGACAGTGTGGGGGTTGTGAGGGGACAGGGTATTTGGACCTCAGGGCGGGGGGCAGGTAGGGAGTTTGTAGCTTAGGGCGGGGGTAGGGGGGTCGCGGCCTTAGCTACGCATACCCCTTTATCATTCATGCCTTTACCCCAAAATGACATGGTAAAGGCATGCGTGGTAACGGAATGCGTGGTTAAGATGCATTCATGGTTTAGGCATGTGTGGTTTAGCCATGCGTGCCTCTATCATACAACAGAAAAACGAGCAATCAGAAAAGGCAAAACAGAGGGCAGAAAAATTAGCAGAAAAGGCAAAACAGAGGGCAGAAAAGCAAGAAGAAATGGCCAAAAAGACTGCAGAAAAACTAGCAGAATAAGGCAAAACAGAGGGCAGAAAAACAAGCAGAAAAGGCAAAACAGAGCAAAAGAGGGGAAAACAGAGGGCAGAAAACAAGCAGAAAAAGCAAAACAAAGGGCAGATAAAGGAGCAGAAATAGGCAAAACAGAGGGCAGAAACGGAGCAGAAAAGGCAAAACAGAGCAAGAAACAAGCAGAGGAAGCACAAAGTGCAGCAGGTAGACAGGCCGCAGAGGGTAGCGGACTGCAGGCAAGCTGGACAGGGGAATTGTCACAGGGGGAGCTAGGACAAGGACCTGCTCAATGGGCTCATGCAGCGGTCTCCATTAAGTACGTCCTGGAGGGAGGGCGGGGCACTGGGTGGCAGGAGGAGGGAGGAGGGAAATGGCATAAGGAGGTAAATGGTGGGAAGAGGGAAGAAACAAGAAGTGCAAGGCAAAACAGAGTGCAGAAAAAAGTAGCAGAAAAGACAAAACAGAGGGCAGAAAAACAAGCAGAAAAGGCAAAACGGAGGGCAGAAAACTTGCAGAAAAGGTAAAACTGAGGACAGAAAAACAAGAAATGGCCAAATAGACTGCAGAAAAACTAGCAGAATAATGCAAAACAGAGGGCAGAAAAACAAGCAGAAAAGGCAAAATAGAGCAAAAGAGGGCAAAACAGAGGGCAGAAAAACAATCAGAAAAGGCTAAACAGAGTAAAAGAGGGCAAAATGGAGGGCAGAAAAATGAGCAGAAAAGGCAAAACAGAGTGCAGAAAAAGGAGCAGAAAAAGGCAAAATGGAGGGCAGAAATGGAGCAGAAAAGGCAAAACAGAGCAAGAAACAAGCAGAGGAAGCACAAAGGGCAGCAGGTAAATAGGCCACAGAGAGTAGCGGACTGCAGGCAAGCTGGACAGGGGAATTGTCACAGGGGGAGCTGGCACAAAGACCTGCTCAATCGGGTCACGCAGCTGTCTCCATTAAGTACGTCCTGGGGAGGGCGTTACACTGGGTGGCGGGAAACTATGGGAAGAAGGAAGAAACAAGAAGAAAAAGGAAAAACAGAGGGCAGAAAAAGTAGCAGAAAAGGCAAAACAGAGCAGAAGAGGGCAAACAGAGGGCAGAAAAACGAGCAGAAAAGTCAAAACTGAGAGCACAAAAGGCAAATTAGAGGGCAGGAAACTAGCAGAAGAGGCAAAACAGAGCAGAAGAGGGCAAAACAGAGGGCAGAAAAACAAACAAAAAGGCCAAACAGGGCAGAAAAACTAGCAGAAAAAGTAAAACAGAGGGCAGAAAAACAAGCAGAGAAGTCAAAACAGAGCAGGAAATGAGCAAATGAGGCACAAACAGAGGGCAGCAGGTAGACAGGCAACAGAGGGTAGCGGGCAAGCTGGACAGGAGAACTGTCGCAGGGGGAGCTGGCAAGAGGACCCTCTCTGACTAGTTTGTGATAAGTAATTTTTGTGTGTGTGTGTGTTTGTGTGTGTGGGGGGTAGCAATACATAAAACTGGTGGTAATTTTGTGGCCATATTCACAAGTGGCCTTCTAGATGAGGAACTTGTGTATATATTACAGTATGAACCCTAATGTCGACCATAATCAGGTTGACGTGAAATGCACCACAATGATTGAGGTTAGCGGTATCTCCAGTGCTGCCTTCTGCTCCACTTTGTGCTTAGCTAAACATAGATGATATGCCCTACATTTTCAAGGGCAATTGGATTCTAACACATTTGTCCAGGAGCAGGTAATACCATTACTCCACAAAGCAGTGGTAATTAAAAAGTTATAGGCAAGTCAAGGTCAACGCTACATTCTGGTACAGTTAAGTGATTGCAAGCAAAAAAGAAAGATTTAGAAGTGGAGGAAAAATACACTGTTTATTATAGCCCCATATGAATCAGATTTAAACATGCCTTGTTCACAGGTGTTAGTATGGAGTGCTTTGCTTTCGGGCTCAAGCCCAATTTTTGAACATCCAATAATTTCAATACCAATGAGAGGTGGTAATATTACTGACAGCTATGGTTGCAGTATTTAAAAGTCCTTTATCTCTGGGTAATAGCAAAAGATAACATTGCCACCTCTGGTTATTTACACATGCTAACTCTGCCTGGCTTAGCTGCTAGAAACGTTTAAAGACATTGCTGGGAGATGTGCTGTCTTAGCTCATTGTAATCTACACAGTTATTTAAAGCAGGAAAATGCGGATAATTTCCAGTAACTACATTACTGGCCATATTCCCTCTCCATGCCATAACTGGTGGATTGGAAATGACCCCCTTCATAATTTATCAATCAGCAACAGTACCGTGGGTGTATTTACAGACACAATGAGGTTTTCCTTTGGCTGTATGAAGTACTTAATCCCAAGAAATGTTGGTCCCAAGCAAGCGATCACATGATGAATTTCCCAGATAAATATGAACGTTACCATTTCATGAAGCCTCATGAATTTCTACTTCCTCCAAACAGTAAGAGTAAACAAACACAGGGGCATATTTACAAGCCCCTTGCGCCACTTTTGCGCCGCCGTTGCATCACGCTTGCGACGCAGCGGTGACGCAAACCATGCGCCGCGTTGCGCTATATTTACAACGTGACGCATCTAGGGAGATGCGTCACGTAGTAAGCTCCTGCGCCACATGAAACCTGCGTCAGGTTTCATGTGGGCGTACCGGCGTAGGGGGCGTTCCGGCGCAGGAACGCCTCGGAAAAGTGACGTAGTGAAATCTACAAGATTTCACGCAGTCACTTTTCGACGCTGGTGCGTCAAATCCTTACGCCTGCTTCAAGCAGGCGTAAGGATTGACGCACCATGTTAGGGATAGGGAAGGTTGGAACAGTGCTGGAGTTGCGTCGCGCTTGCGACACAACTTCAGCACTGCGCCAACCTTCCGCCGGCAGATGCGTCACGCATCTGCTTATCCTGCGCCACGATGCGCCGCATTGTAAATGCGGCGCATCGGACGTGGCGCAAGGGTAAACTTGCGTGACGCATTTTCCCTGGCGCATCCCTGCTGATATGCAGGGATGCGCCAGGGAACGTAAATATGACCCTAAGTCTAGAAAAGTTGCATTGATTTTAATAGACAGTAAAATAAGTTGAATAGAAGCTAAGGCCCAAATCATTACAATGTTGGCAAATAGGAACATAGCCCAGAACTTACCTTTGCAATATTAGATGATATGTACAGTGTTGAAGAAATAAAAAAACTTTTCTTAACTAATACAAGAATAAACATTTAGGGGCCAATTACGATGCTGGTTGGACTTGTGTCCAACTGGCATCATAGCGGAAGCGGACCGCCCGACAAGGAGTCAGAGGTCCTGCTTCCCAGATTACGAACTGACCACTATGTTGGCGGTCGAATCCTGTATTTTTTCTCCATTGCGGCTAATGCTGCTGCTCGCAGCAGAACCCGCAATGGAAAAAATGCAGAGTTTAAACATCCCTGCACTGTGTGGCAGGCACCGTGCCGTGCCTGCCACACGGTGCAGGGATATTTAGGGGGGCACCAGGCCCTATAGCTAGGGGCCCCCAAAGTCACTTTCTGCCTTCCTTTTTATGGTGGGCGGACCTCATGAAAGGGCAGGTGGAAAGAAAAATTGTAATCACAACGGCAAAGCCAAAGCTGGCTCCGAGGCCATTTGTGGATTACATTTCTTACCGCCGCCCCGACGGGCTCCGTGAGCCTGTCGGAAGTGGAGGGGTATTCCCCTGCAGGTTACCCTCTGACCCCCAGTACCATAATACGGTGGTCGGATGGAAGCGTATGATGTCGGGCGGAAAGACTCCGATGAGCTGTCGTTTTCACATTGCGATTTGCTCCACTTTTCAGCCAGAGCATACATCTTTTTACAGTTGGATGCATCCATGATGGGAGGCCTTGACACTTGACAGCTGTATTGGTGGTAATCAAGAAGGGCCCTTTCCAACAAGGGTGCAAAGCTATTTTTCGCTAGTGCACTTTCACATGCACCTAATCTCCTGAAGGAAGTTGATGGCAGGGTTGACTGTGTTCCATGGGCAAAGCCCATGATACCTGTGAATGGAAGGTCTTGATACAACTTATTAAAGGACGGCAATAATCCAAGACTGTGTCATCAACCAAGAAGATAAGGGTACTGGAGACGGGACAGGGAGTCTCATCGGTCTGCCCATTAGCACCTCATTTGGTCTAAGGCCTGTGTTTCTATTTGCAGTAGCTTGCATACTCATGAGAGCAATGGGTCAGGCCACTGGAGGTCAGTCTCTGAACAAATCTTTGTAAGTTTATTTTTAAGCACCCCATTATTTTGATCAACCTTCCCAGGTGACTGGGCGAACAGGCACAGTTAAAGTTCTGTTGTATTTGGAGAACCTTGCAAATGTCATTAATTATTTGGGCAGTGATGCGAATTCAATTATCACTATTTATGGGTGGTACAATGCCAAATTGAGCAATAAAGTCTTTGAGCAGTATTTTTGTAACTATCTTCGCATCGGCAGAAACATACAATTAACGAGGAGCACATATTCATGATTGCAACATTTAGGCATGTTAATAAAATCCACTTGTATATTTACAAATGGGACCCATAGTAGTGGTTGGGCAGCCTTTGTAATTCTGGCTGTGTTCCCTACATTGTGGGCTTATCAAATGGCACAGATGTAACAATATTGCTGTGGCAATGTGGGGAAATTTGGGGCAAACCAATCTTTTTCCACTGCAGAAATCATGCCCCCTTGCTGACATGCACCATTCCTGATGCGCATGAGCAAGGTATGGGAGCACTACCCTTGGTGCTACCAGTAGCTGTTTTGGGAATGACATAAGTGGTCCAAATGTAACCTATATTCCTTCCACCTCCACTTCTTCCCTTCGGAGGCATTAACTTGTAGCTTAGCAACTTCTTGCACGGTTGCCATTGGAGTATACTAGCTGTTGAATCAGACCGGGCATTTCCTTAAGTAACTTCATCATGGGCAGCCTGGTGGACTGCACATTTTATGACAGCAAGTTCATAGGGGAGTTAAAGGGCATCTAAGAGGGCGGCTACTTAGAGGACCCGTTGCTTCTACAGCTGCTCATAGTCATATACAGCTCCAAAGGCATAACAACAGTCATTGTAGATGATGTGGCTTATTTTCCTTTGGCCAAAATACAAGTTCTGGTGAGAACGTGAAGTTCAGTCACCTAAGAGGAGTCAACAGTGGGCAAGAGGTTGCTCTCTATGACCTTATGTTGGGCACATGCAGCCTAGCAAGCTACCAGAAAGCCACAGTCATTGTGCAGAGAAGAACCATTCACATAAAGACCTTGTAGGATTGTACAATGGGATGTCTATGAGATCGCTACGAGGCATCACCAATTGTACTGCTACAGTAAGGCAATCATGCTGCTCATGTTGCTGGGGGCTACGGAGACACATCGTTCAGGACTGGGCACCTATTTAAAGTAAAGTGACCTGCAGATCAATCAATCAGGGATTTATAGAGCGCGCTACTCACCCATGAGGTTCTCAAGGCATGGGGGTGTGCAGCTCCAGATCAGTCGAAGAGCCAGGTCTTGAGGCTCTTCCTGAAAGTGTGCAGAGTAGGGGCGCGTCTGATGTTGACTGGGAGCTCGTCCAGGCCTTTGCTGCGATGTAGGAGAAGTCTCTTCTGCCTGCTCTGGGTCTGCGGAAGCGTGGGGACTCTGCCAGGGCGAGGTCGGCGGAGCGGAGGTTCCTTTTGGGTACGTGGAAGGATACTCTCTCGTTGAGGTATTTGGGTCCGATGTTGTGGAGTGATTTGTAGGGGTGGGTGAGTAGCTTGAAGGTTACTCTCTTCTCGACGGGGAGCCAGTGGAGGTCTCGTAGGTGCTGGGTCATGTGCTCGTGTCGGGGGGTTCCGAGGACAAGTCTGGCTGCGGTGTTCTGGATGGTTTGGAGCTTGTGTAGCAGGTTTCTGTTGATTCCGACATAGAGGGCGTTGCTGTAGTCCAGTCTGCTGGTTATGAGTGCGTGGGTGACGGTCTTTCTGCATTCGGGGGGGTCCACTTGAAGGTCTTGCGAGGATGCGGAGGGAGTTGAAGCAGGTGGAGGCGACGGCATTGATCTGGCGGGTCATGGTGAGGGAGGAGTCTAGGATGATGCTGAGGTTTCGGGCGTGGTCAGTTGGAGTGGGTGGGTTTCCGAGGGCAGAAGGCCAGCAGGTGTTGTCCCAGGCGGTGGAGGAGGGTCCGAGGACGAGGATCTCTGTCTTCTCCGAGTTGAGCTTCAGGCAGCTGTTGTCCATCCAGGCTGCGACGTCCTTCATTCCTTCCTGGAAGCAGAGTCTGGTGTCTTCGGGATTTTTCGTGAGGGAGAGGATGAGCTGGGTGTCGTCGGCGTAGGATACTATGCTGAGCCCAGGCTGTCTGACGATGGTGGCGAGGGGGGCCATGTAGATGTTGAACAGCGTGGGGCTGAGCGAGGATCCTTGGGGTACTCCACAGTTGATCTCTGTGGGTTCGGAGAGGAAGGGTGGGAGTCTGATGCTTTGGGTTCTGCCGGAGAGAAAGGAGCGGATCCAGTCGAGGGCGGTTCCTCGTATACCTGCGTCATGGAGTCTGGCTGTGAGAGCGCGGTGAGAGACGATGTCGAAGGCTGCGGAGAGGTCTAGTAGGATGAGGGCCGCAGTGTGGCCCTGGTCGAGTAGCATGCGGATGTCATCGGTGGCGGCGAGGAGGGCGGTCTCGGTGCTGTGGTTGCTGCGACTGGGAGGAGTCGAAGATGGCGTTCTCTTCGATGAAGGTGGTCAGATGGGCGTTGACGAATCTCTCTGTGACTTTGGCTGCGAAGGGAAGGAGAGAGATGGGCCGGTAGTTTTTCAGGTCCGTTGGGTCGGCCGAGGGTTTCTTGAGGAGGGGCTTGACCTTTGCCCGCTTCCAGTCGTCGGGGAAGATGCCGGATTCGAGGGAGGCGTTGATGGTCCGGCCTAGTTTGGGTGCTATAGCGGCGGCAGCTTTGTGGTAGATGTGCGGTGGGCAGGGGTCCATGGGGGCTCCTGAGTGGGTGTTCTTCATGGTTGTGGCGGTGTCTTCGGTGGTAGCAGGTTTCCAGGTGGTGATGGCGGGCTGGTTGTCGGTGGTGGAGAGGGGGGTGGTGTTTGGAGTCTGTTCGCTGAAGTTGTCGTAGAGGGCCTTGATTATCAGGTGGAAGTAGGAGCTGAGCTTGTTGCAGAGGTCCTGGGATGGTGTGACATCCGTGGCTTCGCTGGGGGGTTTGGTGAACTGCTGTATGACGTTGAAGAGTTCTTTTGCGTTACTTGAGTTGGTGTGGATTTTGTTCTTGATAAAGGTCCGCTTGGTGGCTCTTATGCACTGGTGGTATTCATTCATGGCGTTCCCATAGGTGTTCTGGTCTTCAGTGGTTTTCCTGTTCCTCCAGAGTTTCTCGAGGCATCTGCAGGAGTGCCTGGCTTCTTGGAGGTCAGTCGTGAACCAGGCGGCCTTCAGGGGGCGTTGTCTGACGGGGTGGCGGAGGGGTGCGAGCTTGTCTGCGCAGCTGGTGATCCAGCGGTGTAGTAATTTGGCTGCAGAGTTGGCGTCGGTCGTGTAGGAGGGGGGGTCGTGGAGGAGGGTGGTGTTGAGGTGTTCCTCTGTGATCTTACTCCAGTTCCTTCGTGGCGGGCGCGGGGCGGGTTTGGGTGCGGTGGTGGTGTTTAAAGTGAAGTGTACACAGTGGTGGTCTGTCCAGAGGGGCTGTGTGGTGTGGCTGAAGTGGATGTTTGTCCCTCCTGCGAAGATGGGGTCGAGGATGTGTCTGGCTCTGTGGGTGGGGGTGGTGATGAGCTGCTTTAGTCCGAGGTTGGCGAGGTTGTCCAGGAGGGTGGTGGAGTCGGGGTCGCTGCTGTTGTCGAGGTGGAAGTTCAGGTCTCCGATGAGGATGTAGTCCGTGGAGGCGATGGCGTGGGGTGCGATGAGGCCGGCAATGGTGGTGGCGGAAGAGGTGCGAGGCCCAGGGGGTCTGCAGATAACAATAGAATCTAATATGGGTGAGTTGGGCATTAGATATAAGTTTTGTTTTGGAGGTCAGTGTAACGACTGAACAGTTAAAGATGGTCGCTAGTTCCTCTCTGAACCTTTGGAGTGTTTCCCTAATATTGGTAGCATCTCTATCTAAATTCCTAAGATCCCCTGGAGACCAAGGGTCTTGGACCATCACTAAGGCACCATTGGCACCTGGTAATAGCCTTGGTGGTGCCTGGAGAATATCCCTGTCACTTGACACATTATGGGTTCAGACCACTTTTTGTCTAACATGTATTTCTTTTATTAATAGTGAAGACTTTAGAGAATCATCTGACAGATGAGTCTCAATGTAGTTTTTATAATTACAGTAATTCGTAATATATATTAGTCTGGGGTTCGGAGGTTATCAGAGTTAACCGCAGGGCTCTCCACTGTCTGCCGCACTACTATTGCCGACATCCCAGGCTCTGGGTGCTTCACCCCTGCTTTGAACTCCTGTCAGGATCTGTGTCTTAGGTTTTACTTGTCGGGGAATTGTTTTGAGGAAGTGAAAACAGTCTCCACTTGTAAACTCTCCCTGGTATTCAGACAAAATATTGAGTAAAAAATATCTAGGCACACAAATATTGGGTTTTTAATATCGTGATACAGAAATATGGTGATGCAGGAATATCGTTGACAAGAATATCAATTTTCTAAGTAAGTATTATCAATGTTAAAAATATCTATGTTGTAAATATTGTTTACAAAAATATCTATGTTGGTAATATCGTTTAAAAAAATTTCTTTGTTGTTAATATCGTTTATAAAAGTATTGTTGAAAAGAATATTGTTTTTTAATTATCTTTATGTGTTTTAGTTATGTTTTAATTGTATGTGTTACAAATTGTTTGTATAATTATTGTTAATGTTATTAAAAGTAGCTTGCAAATTTTAAGTTGTTTTAAGTTTCATTTTATTGTTAATTGCAATTTTTAGTGTTGTAGCAGGTTGTGGGGTTTGTAGGGGTACAAGGTGGGAATACATTAATTATAATCAATTAATAATTAATTTGAAAGTTCACCCAGGCACTGTAAACCACCACTTTGTAGGCCTTATGGCTCATAAGACATGCACTCTGTCACTCACCTTTGCACTCATGCATCCATCATCCATCCACTAACTCATTCTTGCATTTACCCTCTGACAGAACCACAATATAAAACACACAGAAACTCAACAACATATGCAAGATAATTAAAAGAATACAATACAAAAATACATTCTGCTGTCTAAACATGGGGGCATATGCTTGAAATAATGAAACCTATCATAGCAGCATGTGTCCGTCTTGTGAAGGTCCATTTTGTAAATAGAGTAAAGTTATTTTAAAGTTCAAGCATGGCTGCCACATTTAGAATCAACGTGTTGGCCATCTTGAAATGGTAAAACAATGATACAACATGACCAACAACATCCCATAATGGCCTCATGGCTCAGAGGAAATGGCCATGTGGGATGTGTCGCACTGCAGAAGAAATGAGCAGCAAGCAAGTGACCTGTTAGCACTGCCAGGAGAGCTTTAGCATCCCTTTAAGGAACATTAAAATAATAAGAGGAGAAGCAAAGAAATTAAAGTGGAGCTATATAAGGAGAACATGCAAAACTAAAGGACTGGCCAGACAGCCCTGACACTGAAGCAGATGTTGATGTACACATATGATCAGAAAATGCCGTCATTCACAGAGACAAGGGAGCCAATGACTGATATGGATAATACCATTACCCCATTCAATTCACTGACAAATATAAAAGCATAGAATAAACGATACTCAAACACATGATTGGCAGAAGAGAGCTAACCCAAAGTCCCTTTAAATGGATTATTATTTATATATATATGGATGAATATATTAATTAATGATTTTATTAAAAGATCCTGTTAGCCAGCTAAGAAATTAATCTAGCAAGAATTACTACAGTACAAATCTTCTCAACATAGGGTTTTCAGAAGCAGTAACCACCATCAAACCCATTCCCAACAAAGGTAATCTGTGACATTTCATTAATTCAGAGAAATAGCAATCTACCCTTAAAAGCTGATTAATTTTAATATATGCTTTTCACAATCAAAATGTCAGGTCTAATGCATTTATCATAACTTTTCATTATAAACAGATCAGCCCTATGCCAACATAATATTTTTTCCTAGTAAACCAGTCAGTTCAATAGCTGGGATCATTGTCTTATCATCATAACCAACTGAAGACTATGGCACTGAGCAGAAGCTTTGCCACAAGGCTTACTGTTACAAAATCACATAGTATACAAATTACAGTTGGCAACTCAAAATACAATCTTTCCTAAGAGGGGCTATCAAAGATTCTGACATTATAAATCATCCAAATCCATATTTTGTTAGAGGGGGCAACTAGCACCAAGACCCTTGCTTGCTATGGTAATCTGTGAGATTTCACGTAACAAAATACAGATATGTATGCTTTAATACAGAGTAATAGCAATCCACCGTTAAATGCCTATTGACTTTAACATATGTTTTTTTACAATCAATGTGTCAGAACTAATGTCTTTATTATAACTTTTAATTACAAACGTTCAGATCTATAACTTTTATCATTGGCTTGTCACCACAACCAACTTCGACCTACTGTGTTGATACATAAACCTTCCCTCAAGGCAACCATTAGGTATATTGAAATAAAATAGCAAATTTGTACATAATAAAGTTGTCAAAACAATATAAAAACCCTACTAATAAATAGTGCAAATTGTCTATCGTTTGTTCACAAAGTTCATTCACCAACACCAAAATCCTTGCCTACGACAGTAATCTGCAAGATTCAATGTACCAAAATACTTGCCCAAAGGCTTTAGCACAATGTAACAGCAATTCCTCGGTAAAAGCATGTTGTATTTAGCACATGCTTTCCAAAATAAGCAAGTAAAGCCTATTTGGTTTGTCCTTATAAACAGATCACACCTAAGGAATCTGACATACCTTTTCCCAGTGATTCGTTAAGGCCTCTAGCCTTTACCAGTGGAATGACACTATATACAACCCAGGTAAAGGGTGCATAAACTGGCAACCATCAGGGATACATTTATAAAATTGCAAATGTGTACATGTTACAGTTGGCAAAACAATACACAACCGCTCTCAACTTGGCCTAGCAAGAATAATTACAGTGAAATTCCAGTGGTGGCTCCTCGAGGGAGTGCTGCGGGGCGGTGGGGCGGGGCGGGGGAGGGGCTGGGTGAGGGGTAGTATACGGCCGAAAGGAGTTAAGTACATAAATAAATAAATAAATTGAATTACATTGCGCGCCGCAACGCCAAATCGGGGATGCGGCGCGCGCAATGTAATTCGTTTTATTTATTTATTTATGTACTTAACTCCGTTCGGCCATATGCCGGAGTTTACTACCCCCACCCAGCCCCTCCCCGCCCCGCCCCACTGCCCTGCAGCACTCCCTCGAGGAGCCGCCACTGTGAAATGCTGCTCGAAGAATTTGTCAGAGTGGGTGACAATGGCAAAAACTTTACTATGGTAATCTGTGAGATTACATGTAACTAAAGACCCTTCTATGGCCTGTAACCTAATGTGATCACAAGCCACTGTTTGAGGCATATTGGCTTTATCATGCGCTTTTCACAATAAATACGCCAGACCAACTCCCTTTGTAATAACATTCAAGAATAAGCATGCCAGTCCTATGGCATCAGACATACCATTTAGGTGCACACCAACCAATCAAGCCTATAGCTGTTATAATTGGCTTGTCAACATGAACAACTCAGGCCCTCTACTAAGCGCAAGCTTTCCCACAAGGCAACCATCAGGCATACTGTCATAAAATTGCAAATGTACGCAAAACTGCAGTTGACAAAATAAAATACTAACTCTCCTAACGGGGCTTCAAAAGGAGTCTCACAGTGAAAATCTTCAGTACTCTTGGTTTATCAGAGGAGGTAAGAACACCAAAACCTACTAAGGTAATCTATGAAATTCCATGTAACAAAAAACCTACCCGTAGGTTTGAATTCAGAGTAATAACGATCAACCGTTAAATAGCTATTGCCTTTTACATACGCTTTTCACAATCAATATGACATGTGTACTGCCTTTTTTGTAAGTTTCCATAATAAACAATCAGGCATATTGCCTTTCTCATTCATTATCTTGTCATCATAATCAACTCTAGACCATTGTAATGCGTGTAAGCTTTCCACAAGGCAACCATCTGCCACACAGTCATAAAATTACACATGTATACAAAATGATATTTTGCCATGCAAAATACTACCTCTCCTGAAAGAGCCTAACAAGGATTATTGTAATGGATCTCTTTTATCCTTACAGTTTGTTCGGATGGATCACCAACACCAAAACACTTACATGCTACAGCAATCTGTGCAATTCCATGGCTTTGTCATGCTGTTTCATAATAAACAGATCATACCTATGAAGTCTGGCATGACTTTTTCCAATGAACTGATGAAGCCATTCCCCTTCAACTTTAGCTTTGCACTTTACCCAACGCTGGCCAATTTAACTGCGCATAAATTGCAACCATCATGCATACAGTTGTAAATTACTGATATGTAGAAAAATATAACTTGCAAAACAATATACACCCTCTCACAACAGGGCCTAACACAATGAACACCCCCAGGATTTGTCCAAGTGGATTGCCAATGATGTCAAAACCCTTGCATACTACAGTAATCCATGATATTAGATGTAAAAAAATACCTGTCTATAGTATGTGACCCACTGTGATAACAGCCAAATGTTAAAGACTTACTAGCTTTAACATATGCTTTTCACAATTAATAAGCTAAACCAACTGCCTTTGTCATAATGTTTCATAAATAAGTGGACCAGACTTATAATATCAGACATAATGTTTCCAGGGCAAAAACAGACAGATATAGCTTGTTACCATAACCATCTCAGGCCTGCAGCTTTGAGTTAAAGCTTTTCCAGAATGCATCAATTAGAACACACAGTCATAAAATTAGAAAGGCATACAAAATTACAGTTGGCTAAGCAAAATACTATTGCTACTAAGATGGCCTAAGAAAGATTCTGATAGAGCAACCTTTTATATCCACATTTTGTCACATTGGGTGACAACATCAAAACAATTGCCTGCTGTGGTAATCTGTGAGATTACATGTAACAAAATACCTATTGGTAGGCTGTAATATAGAGTAATAACAATCCACACTTAAATGCCCATTGACTTTAATAGGCTTTTCACAATAAATATGTCAGACCTAGAGCCTGTAACATAACAATCCACAATAAACAGATCAGGCCAATAGTCATGATCATTGGTTTGCCACCAAAACCAACTCAGTTGTGCTGTATTGAGCATAAACTTTGCCACAAGCCTAAAAGGGAAATAAAGCAGTCTTTTTAATGGAAGCACACAAATTAGGCCCAATCAAATCCTGAGGTCAGGGGTACAAACAGGTATGTGGAGTCTAAGCCCCTCTTTAGGTAGGACACTGAAAGCTCTTTTGTGTTCGTCACATAAGGTCGAGACACAGTTCTATTGTCAAGCTAAAAATTCACTCCTACTCAGATACTGCCTGCAGCCTGGCCTCACTGAACTTCTAGCTTCTCAGAAACTTTAAAAAAATATTTCTTCTAAGTGCAAAGGTAAGTACGGACTGGGCCCAATCTACTTTTTGTATCTGACTCCATCGCGGTCAGCTATTTTTTTCGACTTTGACCTTGTCCCGCATGACTAGGTGTCTGCGGTTGGCGCTTTGATCTTTTAGGTGCTAGTTTTCATCTTCAACTTTAAAAATTCATAACTCCAGCTCTCCTCATTGGAATTTTGTTGTTTCCATGTCAAATAATTTATTAAAATTTGCTAAATGTTTCTAAATTGGTGTGGGATTTTTCTTGCGTTTTGTTTTCACTTTATTGCTGTTTGTGTGTTGCATAAATATTTTACACATTGCCTCTAAGTTAAGCCTGACTGCTTTTGTGCCAAGCTGCCAGAGGTTTAAGCACAAGTTGTTAATTTAGTGACTTTTGTGGTTCACCCTGACAGGGGTTGTGGCTGTTCCTTGAGCAGGGTTAACACCCCACTCAAACAACAACCAATTTCTTACACCACTTAACTAATAAAACAATTTCTTAAAACATGTTAAAGTGAAAATTTTGACATGTAAAAAAGTCTATCTTTAATAATTAACTAATCCTTTCATAAGCCAACGAGTCTTGGTTCATAATGTGTAAAGGTGAGCCATGCAAAAGTAAACTTGGCAGATCTCTGTAGTAACATGAATCATGACTTTGGAATGAGCTTGCTTTACAAAACTGTCCTTTCCAACAGCCAGCCTAGCTCCTTTCACCCCAAGGGAGACCTGGACTCAGAACCAGTTTGAGGGTTTCCTTCTGGTGGTGACTTTTAATACTCCAGCCCATATAATAGGCCCAAGATAAGTTCCTTAAGATTGTTCGAGATCTCGTCCCCTCTGGAGGGGAGGAACCGGTCTTTGTTGACTTACCTCAGGATTCTAGGAAGAATCTTTTCACTACCTTTCCACACACGGTTCAGCAAACGAAGGTACTACTGTCGGGCTTAAAATCGGGTGCTCCATCGGACCCATGTACGCCCTCCACACTTAAATTGCCTCCAGAACCAGTGGCCAAATTCCTGTGCAATGTGTTTAATGACACACTTCAATCCAGTAGTTATCCAGCCATTTGGAAGGAAGCCATTGTTTCACCGCTTCTTAAAAAACCTAACGCTTATCCCCTGGATCTGAAACATTTTCGGCAAATTTCTCTTCTCCCTGCCCCTGCTAAGATCCTGGAGAAATTCATCAATAAAGAACTGATGAAATATGTTGAGTCCCAGGAGATCTTGGATCTCTCTCAGAACGGGTTCCACGCCGGTCACAGCAGAGAGTCTGCCCTTATTGTGGCTACTGACTGTATCCATGCGCAGGTAGATGGGGGCGGCGGTTCTGATAATGCACAACCTATCGGCGGAATTTTACACCGTCTCCCCGGTGCGTATGGTTTAGCGCTTGCAAGTGGGAATCTTTGGAAAAGCCTTACAGCTTTTCCATTCATTTATATCAAATAGGGCCCATATTGTCAGCTGTTGAGGCTTTAGAGCCAAGGCCTTTAGTCTTCCCTATGGGGTGCCCCAGGGCTCGTCTTTTGAGTCCTACCCTTTTCAATCTTTATGTGACTCCCTTGGCTGATCTTGGCTGATATGGTGCGGTCCTTTGGCTTTCGGGTGCTATCCTATGCTGACGACACGCAAATTATCATCTCCATTTTGAATGACCTGCAATGGGTATCTGAGAGGTTCAATCACAGCATGACTAGCATTATTTGCTGGATGAAGGACAATTCACTGAAGATTAACACAGACAAGACTGAAGTGCTGGTGTTTGGCTCACAGAATTCCATCTGGTCAAACTCCTGGTGGCCCGCGGTCTGTGGTCCCCTCCCTGTCCGTTAGGACATCAAAAAATCTGGGGGTCATCTTTGATGATGGTCTGAGCTTTGACGCACAGGTCAGCCACACAGTTATTGCATGTTTTTACATTCTGAGGATTTTTAAGGTAATGCCTTTTATTCCATCTGAACTGCACCAGTCAGTCATCATCGCTCTAGTCACCTCTCGGCTGGACTATTGCAGCACTCTGTACCTGAACATCAATGGCGTCTCCCCTAATAAGCTCCAGGTGGTACAGAACGTGGCAGCCCATCTTATTCTGAAGATTCCCAAGTGTCTGTCAGCCAGGGATAGGATTCACTCCCTTCATTGGCTCTCCATTAGGAAGCGTATCTGCTTTAAGGCTCTGAGCATGGTATTCAAGGGCATGCATAGTAAGGGTACGCTACATCTAAACGGTACACAGCTGGGAGGCTCTTGAGATCCTCCTCACAGAAAAAACTTGTGATCCCCAGATTTCGTAGGACCAGATGGGGTAGCCGCTCTTTTTTGGTGGCGACCGCCAAGCTGTCGAATTCCCTACCCACTTTCATCACCTACGCGGACTCCTATCCAATTTTTAAAAAACATCTGAAAACCTGGCTTTTTTCAACCTAGGTGTTGCCTGTGTGCTTCTATCCTGTCTCCTCTTTGTCTGCTACAGTGCCTTGACACCCTCAGGTATAAGCGCGCTTTATAAGTGATATCCTATTCTATCCACAGGTCTGGAACAGCATCACACATTAGTCCTGGAACATTGCCATCTTGAAAGACCCCAATAATGGACTTTTGGAATAAAGTGACATGAAGTGCTGCAAAGGAAAGATGAAATGAGTGTGGAAACGCTGAAGACCTATCTCCGATCCCAGGTGAGTGCATTCCCAGCCTAGAGACTTCAGAACACAACTACACTTGGAGAAGTTATATGTGTCTTCCTGAGGAAAGGACTGAAGCTTCGGATCCTGCTTTCCCTTGTACCCGAACTTGGGCATGCTTCTCAAGAGTCAGAAGAGGTAGCCTCCAGTGGTTCCTAGGCCCAATAAGGACAAGAACAACATCTTCACAGAAGAACTAACAGACCAGTGGGAACAGAGACCTTTGTTGTAACTTGACTAGCATTAAGAGTTAAGCCTCCTTCCCACTGCTGCTGCCTGTGACTTGGTATCCTAGAAACTGAACCTGGCAGTTTGGAAGTGATGAGCAGGTGCGCTACTATGATGGGAGAGTGTTTGAACCTGTCTCTCTCTGTAGGCTGTGTCCTGGTACTCTGAAGGCTGTTGCTTGCAGTATGTACATTTAATTAGGGACCAGGAGGAAGATATTCATATCCCTGAATGTTTGACTAGGAATGGCCCTGGAGCAAGAGTAGAGAAGACCCCTGGCTACCATGGTCTGTTGCCTCGGCAAAGCTCCTGGATATTGAGGACATTTGAGTGTATTAGCCTGCAAGGTAGCTGACTGACCCTACCTTCCTGACCTATATATAAGGCCACCAGGTTTGCCTCTAACCATTTGTAGGTCTGGCATTAGCAAAGACCTTTTGATTTAAAAATATAAATAAATAAATAAACATATGTATAATATACTCATTTAAAGGGGCTTTCAGCCAGCTCTCTTAATCCATTGGTTATTTGGTGTGTCATTCACCTTTTGCTTCCGTCCACTACAGCAAAAAGCATGGGACTGGGAGTGAGCCCACTTCAACCACTGGATAACGTCACTTTGAATGACTGCATTTTGCTCTTTCACAATGAGCACATCTGCACACAATATAGTTCTCTTCAGTGCCATTGTTTTTATTTTTACTTTATTACTTTAGTGTTGCCTTTGTGTTTTGAGTCTGATGCGATAGCATGACACTTTCTACCAGTTCTCCCTGTTGATTACAGGGCATACCCTAGCTTTATCAGTTCCTGTCTCCTGCTGATGGTGTTATAAATTCCTTTTGGAGTGTACTCTGACTTCTGCTATTTCACAACATACTTAATTGTGTCCATTTGAAACTGTTCTTCATGAGTACTAACTAACTGCACTCCTGCATGTCATGCTAGTATGTATTTTAATTGAGGACTAGAGTTATATTTGTGAACTAATTTAGTCTGTATCTCATGCTTGAATGGCCTCCTAGATTACTTTCAGTGCACCTGAATGCTGTGCTTACCAATACATTTAACTTTTAAATGACTAATTTTAGCTCTGCTGTTTATTCCCCTTTCCTGATCCATCCATCCATTCATACAACCCTCTCTGTCTTTGCAAGCCTCCCTTTTTACCTATCTATTCAACACTTCTTATCTCTTTGTAATAAAGACTTCCCTGTGAGTTCCGGCAGGCAATCATTTTACAATGAGTATATCCACACACAAAGTAGTTCTTTAAGGTGCCAGGGACTACTAGACTATTGCATGCTTTTGCAAGTCAAAAATCATTTCTGCCCTTGACCAATTTTTTTTTAGATTGATGAGGGCCCACACACTAACCAAACAAAAATGCTTTGCAAAAAACATGACCTTAAAAACACAAGAATTGCCAAGCTAAAAGGCTGGCAGCCACCGCCATACCTCGTGGCTTTGCCAATGTTTGTTTGTTTTTCCCACAATAGTGGCCATTGGTGTCTGCTTTCGGCAATGCACATAAACTAACATCGGCTTTTACCCTGCCTTTGTTTGTTATTGCCATTTATTCTAACTTCCTTTAAAAGATCATACCTTCTGATCCCCTACCCCCAATTTCTATTGTTTTTGTCTCGCTTTAATCATTCCTTCAATCATTCCATTTTCCTTCATTTTTCTAAATTATGGATTTTACTTTTTTCTATTTCTGTAATATTTCATTTTTTTGTTCTCGTTCTCTTTTTCTCTTCCCTAGGTGCTTTAGTTACTTTCATTACCCAAGACAGATAGCAGTGAGACATGCCATGACATGATCGTGCAATAGAAACCTACTTGTGGGAATTGCATTGCACATGGACATGTCTGTGTGTTCATCTGATTTGATTTTAATTGTTCTAAAGTAATGAACCATGGTTAGTTTACAGCCGTGAGTTGCGGTCTGGCCCTTGCAGTATGTTTGGCCTTTTTCACGCTTTTGCCAGGATCATTATTTCCACATGCCTTTCATATTTTTGGTGTTCCTTGCATAAGGAACATGGCCTCAGTGCTGTTAAAATGTCTGGTCTTTTAGGAAGACACATAATGTATTTTTGCTTTCTGCATCACATCAAGAACATTTCTTTTAGCTGTTGTATTTTTTCATTAGTCTAAATACCTTGAACAGAAGAAAGTAAACATTATAATACTTTCTTGGGCTGATATTGCCAGTTGCCATTTTTTGTATCCTATGTGTGTTTTCTTTCTACAAATATGAAAAATATTTTTGGTTCCTACGCTCTTCATTTATTGGAGCAATTTTTTTTTCTACAAGTGTTTTGGGCATTCAGACAAAACATATTTATTGGCCCCATTGTTACACTGTGTCCTGAAGGGGTATCATGGGAGCCTTTCCTACATGGAGTGAGTATATACTGTCCACATTTTACAACCCAATGCAGATGAAATTACCACTTTTTACGCAAACGGAGATGAGTTCGCAATCAGAGTCTTGCAAGGCTGACTTAGGCTCCTGGTCCAACTTCATAAATACAGTCAGAGCCCAAATTCTCTATACTGGAAGTATTAGCTCCTGGGGACGTATTACAGAATGTGCACCGGGGGCACAACGGGCGTTTGCATCTGCTTCACACTCTCCAGGGGCACTTTGGTATTACAGAAGTCTACCATGATCAAGATGACCTTGCCTCCTGTGTCCAGGGCACCTCTTACAAATTCCACAACTTCTAAGAGCGTTGTTTCTGTTCTAAAGTGAGGCCTAAAACCTGACTGGCTAGGGTGAAGGAGATTATTCTCCTCCAGAAATTGCGACAATTGTGCATTGACTGATTTTCCAATATTTTGGGAAAAGCAGGGAGAAGAGAGATGGGTCTATAGTTAGCCGGTGTTTTTGGGCCGCTCTGGGTTTTTTAAGTAGTAATATGACTTCTGCTCTTTTCCAATGGGCTGGGACCTTGCCAGATTGTAATCGGGTTAACAGTCGGGTTAAGGACCTCGGCTGCTTTTGTCAGCAGTGCGGAAGGGCATGGATCAGAAGGGGAACCTGACTTCAGACTCTTAATAGCAGCCAGAGAGTCCTCTGGAGGCCAAAGACAGAATTTATTAAAGGTTGGACTCCCCTCGGTGGGAGTAGAAACCTCTGTTATCTCTGAATGGATCATTGCTGATTTCACTTTTACAAGGAGATTCGCCTGGATGGTGGAAATTTTATTATGAAAAGCTAATTCCAGCTCATCGCACTATTCTGCCGAAGGTTGGCGATCTCTGGAGATGGCCTCAGGACTTAAAAAGGATTTCACAATTTTAAAAATCTCCTTAGATTTATTGCCTGCTTCGACAATCTTCTTTTCAAAGGAGACGTTTTTGCTAGATGTACCTCTAAGTGATAGTCCTTCGGTGCTAGCTTATAAAGCTTTCTATCCTCTAAGCTACAGTTGTGCTTCCATTTCCTTTCAAGATGTTTACCTTGGTTTTTTTCTTGATCTAGGTGCCTCATTGAACCAAGAGCTGTTGGTTTAGTCATGCGAGAATGACGTGCGGAAATAGGGACTAGGACATTAATAGTACCTTGGATCCAGTCATTTAAGCACATGGCATCCAATATGAGGGAACCAGAAAGGACCAGTGTATTTGCTTCAAGTGCTTACATCAGATCGGCTTGCTGGACTTTATGAAAGGCGCAAGAGTGAGCCCCAGTTTACTCCGTTATGAAATACTCTTTTGGCTTGTGTGGCAGTTAAATTGAATCAGGTAGTGATCAGACCACACAAGAGGCGCCGGCTCAGAAACGTCCAGGCGTAGATTGGAAAAGACCTGAGCTAAAGTATGACTCGCTTGGTGCATAGGACCGAATACCTGTTGTTCAAGTCCAAAAGCTGACATCATATCTAAAAGCACGGAGACTTCCGAGTCAGAAGGATTACTCATATGGACATTAGATTCCCCAAGGACTACAAAATGGGCATACCTAAGAGCCCAAGAGGCCAGCCTGCTTCCTAGTGATTTCAGACATAATGGCAGCATGGCCAGGGGGTCTAAAAATCAGGGCACCCACCAAAGACTGTTGAGGGGACAAGGTCAGGCAGAAGCCTATTGCTTCCGCATCTACAAGTTCCTCAAGGGGTAATGCAACACATCCAAGCTCACTTTTATAGACTATCGCTACCCCCTCACCTTTGCCTTTTTTACGGTCTTTCCTGAGAACTTTGTAGACAAGTGGAATGGCAGTAGCTAAAGTCGGATTGGCCCACTCTGAGAGCCATGTTTCAGTAAGAAACAGAATATCTGCCTTTCCATTATTTAACAAGCCAAAGACCTGTAATTCATGTTTCTGTAATGAGCGCACGTTCAGTAATACAGCAGAGAACTGTGGTAATAGTGAGTTAGAACTATAGGAGATGGTGGAGTCTATAGCATTAACTGCATTGTTGGGAGGCCATGAACAGTGGGGACATACAAAATATTTCAGTAGCCTATTGGGAGACCAGTGAGGAGAACACCGAAGTATAGGGGATAAGCTATACAAAACCGAGCTTTCATAGGTGATAGGGAGCTTCCTTCTAGAGAGAAACTTGCATAGAGGCTGGCACTCGACGCTTCCGGGACGCTGATGGGCGCCGACCGGCTTACCTTAGGCGCGCCCGTTGGAAGCGTCGGCTGTGCAGCTGTGCCAGCATCCCTGTAAGTAGCCTGACCCCCCAGCAACTATCCTGTTGATTGGCTCATACGGCGCCAAACCAGTAATGTGACAAGATTGGCTTCCTCTGCACAAACAGGAAAATCCAGCGGCAGAACGGAAAGTCAACAGGACTGAAAAGCTAACTGAACTCCTTGCCCCATGTGCTTGCTTCCCAAAAATTCCTTTTACTATGAGATTTCAACTACCATGCAGAACTGGGTTCTGACTCCGAAACATAACTCCTATTCTCTGATCTGGAGATGCTGGGGCTCACCCAGAAAATCATTGGCCCCACTCACATTGCCAGACACACTTTAGACCTTTTATTAAAAAATATCCGCAATCTAGAGCTAGATTACCCCTCTCCTCTAACTTGGTCTGACCACTCTATGATAACCGTCTGGCTACCTAGCAAAGGGAAGCAGCCCAGCCAGAAGAATGACCTCCATTAACAAAATTAGGCCCTGGAAGAAAGTCTCGGAATCTTATTTCTCATCCACCCCCCAAATGCTTCTGACAGTATCAGTGCTCTTACAATTTAGCCAAAATCTTTTTTGCAGACCTTGGATCAAATTGTCCCTCTTAAATCTTTTTGCTGTACCCATATGAGGCCTCTTTTTCTTGGTTCTCAGAAGAACTGAAATGAGAAAAAACAGATTGCAGGTAACTGGAGAGAAGGTAACGTGCCTCCAAGTCCCTCCATGATAAAAACCCTTACAAATCAGCCTTATACATTTATCATAAAAACTCAAAGCTGCCCAGATTCACACCTCATCAACAGAATAGACAACGCAGGTAACTCATCTGAAGAACTATTTAAAGTTCTAAATGAGTTTATCAAGCCAACTGCCTTCACTTCATCTGTGCCAGCCTCTCAGGAACTCTGCAATACTATAGCAGACCACTTTGAAGACAAAATAACAACCATTCATAAGAATCTCACACTCTGCCCCACGCTGATTCCCCTTCTGTTACTACGCCCACCTCACACCTCTCTTTTGCTTTGGAATGTTTCGAACCCATCACTCCGAAACGTGCTCTGGAAGCTACGAGCAGAATAAAATCAGGATCTCCCTCGGATTCGGCACCCCCTCACATTATGATGACTCAAGCTAACACCCTGCTTCCAGATATCACAGCATTGTTCAACCTCTCTCTAAATACTGCAACTGTACCTTAGGCCTGGAAAACTGGACAGGTGGTGCCAATTTTTGAAAAACTTAAGCCAGATCCACTACAACCTGCTAATTACAGACCCATTTCACTTTTTCCCTATCTTAGTAAAAATCTAGAAAGTCTAGTGAATCAACAACTATCGTGCCAAATGGAATCAAACTCCATCCTAAATACCTCCCAGTCCGGCTTTAGAGCCTCTCATAGTGCTGAAAACGCACTATGGCAGTATTACATGACATTAGACTTTCCCTTGATGATGGCTATTTAGCCATGCTGGTGATACTTGATCTGTCCGCTGCCTTTGACACCATCTCACACTCAGACGTTCTGAGATTGTTGTCACTGGTAAAGCTTTAGGCTGGGTTTCTGACCACAATTATAAAAATGCCACTTTTAGAAAGTTAGCATTTTTTTGCTGTTAGCCCTTTTGTGCCTATAGCCTGGGCTGGGTCACATGACTGGGTGTAACTGACAGTTAGACTTTGTGAATTCCTCCCAGACAGTCAGCAGACAGTCTCACAATAGAGGGATTAGGTTTTCCTGGATGGGCCATCTACCGGCAGGATGGGGGGCGGAGCTGAGCACACCCCCACTTACAACTGAATGGCCCGTGCTCTGCTGTCAGACAAAGGGCCTAACAACCCTGCATTGTCACTTCAGCAAGCTAGGAGCAAAGGCAGGAGAGGCAGGGAATTCCTTACACTTCAAAGCCACTGTGTAGTAGCTTCCTCCACCTTAGAGAACAAGGGCACCAGGGTATAAAAGTACAACCTCAGACACCAGTCTTCAGTACAGTTCTGATCCTGTGGATACTCTGCCAGGAAGAAGGACTGCTGTGCTGTTACAAGGACTGCCATTCTGCTGGACTACTCCTCTAAAGGAACTAGTGCCCTGCTGTGCTAACCTGCTGCCTGCTTCCCTCATGCTTGGGGAAGAAGAACTGGACCTGCAACTTCATTTTGAACACAGGACCCCAGAGTGACTCCAAGGGATAGTCTGTTGGCCTCCTGATCTGAGACCCAGGAACATAAAAGGCTCCCCAACCAGCTCCTGGACCCAGCTTTAGTGAGTTCCTGACTCCCAAGTGATGCCTCTCAGGTTGTGGACCTTTGGTGTGGCTCACGGGTTGTTTAAATCAAGCGTTTGGGCTCTTCGTGAGCATGAATGGGCCCATTCACACAGAAGTTAAGCGCGAGCCGCCACCAACCCATCTCTTTGTACAGCAAGCATTGATCGCCTGTGGAGGACTGCCAACACAAAGCTGCAGCCCAGCCATCTGGGATGCCCAGCCTCTATTCGTGCCATGCCAACCATTGCCTGCTCTTCTCTCCTTGCTCCCTATGACCCTCTCCAATGCGAACGGGACTCTTGCCACAAAACTTGAGTAAGTAAAACTTCAGGGAGACTAACCCAGGACTGTATCTTACCCGCGCTCCATCGCCATTGGCCTGAACTTTTGGCTTTGACCTGGTCCAGCGCAAGCAGATATCCCCTTTTGTCACTTTATGCTTTTAGGTGCTATTTTTCACTTTATTCTTTAAAAATTCACATTTCTGGTTCTACTGATTTGATTTCTGTCATGTTGGTCTTGTTTTATGTATTAAATTCAGCTCTATTCTTTTAATCTGGTGTGGGAGACTTTTTGTGCGGTGTTTTCACTGTTTTACTGTTTGAAATGTTGCACAAATACTTTGCCTCTAAGTTAAGCCCTACCGCTCTGTGCCAAGTGACCAGTGGGTTAAGCACAGTTTAATTTGGTGTTTGCTTGTGCCTTACTCTAACAAGGACTGTGGTTGCTGTTTGACCAGTGCTCACACCCCAGTCATCCAGTAACCCAAACTGTACCAGTATGAAAAGCCAAGAGTGCTTGTCTTTGCATCAATAAAAATTGTATTTTCCAGTAATGAGAATGAAAACTAAAACATCCCTCCCCTCCTCCCCAAAAAAGCACCCGCTGTGCCTATTGTAATTACCTGGGGGAGCTGGAGAAAGCGGCAGATGGCCAGCAACAGTCCTCTGCCTACAAAAACCGTCTTCCAAAGGCTCCAACCCACAATGACATTTTAATAGTCGGTGAGGCTGTTTTTTTTTTTTGTTTTTTTTTAAAGAATTGGAGTGTGGCACTCAGCAGAAACAAATAAGCGGATGTTGCGTGTTTTTTTCTACCTGAGAGTTCGTTTTGCCTCAATTACGCTAGTTCTTTTTCTAAGCCTTTGCTTGTGGATTAGCGGGCCTATGGACGACCTGCATTCCCTATTATCCTTCAGCTTCGTTCTGTGCCGCCTTTCAGAGAGTGTTATCTTTTATTGTGCTGACAGAATGTTGAAATCCCTGAACAGCGACAGAGGCTTTCTCTCATCCGTCCCAAAAATCTATATATCAGTAAAAATGATCTCTAATCCAAGGTGTACCCAAAATAAATGTCCGAGCTGCGCCAGCTGCGGCGCCATGGATCATGGTGTCCAGGGCAGCAAACAGCGAGGGGAGGGACTCATTGCATCGTGAAAATACAGATTATTATTTAAGGGCCGCATTTCAGACTCCTGTGTAGTTTTTGCTGCAGAGATGCCGAGTGACTATTAACAAGGGCTTTACTGCCAAGGCGCCTTTACAGAATCACAATAAACATGTTGCAGGAATAAATGCCCTGCATTTGCTGCTCACAAACCCTGCATATGCACAGTGGAACACTCTAAAACAAACATCAGGCGGTGCACTGTCAGAAAATCTATTCTCACTTTATATTTGGGCCCTGCGATGGGCAAGCTTTTGAGTGCATATTACATTTTATTTAGAATTGCTACAGAGTGGCTTAAAATGATTCAAAAGCAGAACTTTGTCACCACAATGAAATTAATAGGGAGGGGCCTGGTACTTTTTCAAATTAAGAGCCCGTAGGGCTTTCTGTATCTATTTTATTTAATTTATAATTGGTATTTAATATGTTTCTATTCCCTTCGTAGAACGGCTCATCGCCAAAATAAGTGATCTTGAAACAAATTGCAATCTATATATTTGCCAAAGATAAAAGTGAGCCCGCCAGACATTCATGTGGTGTTAGATGGCAGCAATGTGAAGAACATTGCAGTGATGTGTGTGGATTTGGGGGGAGAATGCGCCAAATACGCGCGTGTGTGTGTATGTGTGTGTGTGTGTGTATCCATATGTGGGTGCCTGTAGGAAGCAAGTGAGAATCTTCTTATGGGGTTGGGAGTAAGTGGTGTCGGTGAGAAGATGAATCCAGGTGCACACGTGTCACAAATTGAGAATAAAAGATTTCGTAGTGTCTTTGGTAGGGGCCAGAACATATCATCAGCATTTTAACTGCAAATATAATTCAGAAAGTGCCACCTTATTCAATAGGTGGGTCTCCAGACCCACTTTAACAGGCATCTCAGCATACATTGGCATAGTATTTCCAGTGAGAATAGCCAATGGCTAGGTTGTGTCATCCAGTAGTGGACAGACAGGGGTAATAGAGAGAGTCAATTTAGAATAGGCTCTGTTTAATTTAGTGTGGAGCCATGTATCAAGGAATGCTATGGGAAGAAATGAGTGACATTCAGGGATTTAGTGATGAGTTCTGGTGGTTAACATTGATATCAGTGGTGGTAGTGAGAAATTGGGTTATTGGTTGAGGGGTGAGGGAGAGCCCCACTCAGGCAACAACCACAATCCTTGTCAGGGTGAACCACAAAAGCCACTAAATTTACCTGTGCTTAACCTTCTGGTTTCTTGGCACAAAGCAACGAGGCTGAACTTAGAGGCAATGTGTAGAGTATTAATTCAGCACACAAACAGTAATAAAGTGAAAACACAACAAAAGAAAACTCCCCAAACCAATTTAGAAAAATTGAGTAAATTTCAATTGTAACTAAAACAATACCAGAACTACAAAACTCCAATCAGTAAAACCGGAGATATTACATTTGAAAGTTTTTAATGAAAATAGAACCTAACAGCACAAAGTGCCACTAGCAGTCGTCTGGTTGCATTGGACTGGGGGAAAGTCACAAGTCCAGGCCGACCGCAATCGAGTACGGGTCGGATACAGGGACCAGGTTGGTCCCGCTGAAAAAGTTATCTTCTAATTTCGGCATGTAGAGTTCTATTCACTATGGAGGAGGCTACAAGGAGGAGGCTGAGCGTTGCAGATGGTTGTCACTGTAGCACGAAAAGTAGGTCGGGTGTTTTAGATGGTTGTCACTGTAGAGTGAAGAGCCGGTCAAGTGTTGCAGACAGTTGTTGCTGTAGCTTTGCGTTGGTGGTCATCGTGGGCTGTCGTTGCTGTAGCTCAAAGTGCAGGTCTCATGTTGCCAGTCACCGCAAATGGTCATTATCAGCGCAAAGAGGAGGTTTCAATGGAATTTTGTGTTGGTGGTTATTGAGTGCGGCAGAGTCTTGGTATCAACGGGTTTGTTCATGTTCGCAAGAAGTCCAAACTTCAAGATATTCCCATTTTGTTTAGGAGGAGTACAATCTGATGCTAGCCAACGGTTCAAGATCTAGTGAGGCACCTTTTGGGGATCAGGACTCACTTTTGCAGGGATCAGCAGGATCAGGCAGGTCCAGTTACAGATCCAGGAAAGTCCATTTGCAGCAGGTCAGCTGGGCAGTGTAGGCAGGCCTCTGAAGCTTGTTGTGTCCTTGTAGCTCACAAAGCAGGTCAGCCAACTGGCACTTGGAGTAACTCTGGGTAGCATGGGGTGAAGGCAAGCAGGTCCAGTTTTCCCTCTCAAACAGCAAAGCAGTCTTGAAGCAGCAGGGCAGTCTTCTGACAGCAGGGCAGTCCTTCTTCTGTAACTTCCACAGGTCTAGGAGTGTTCTAAAGAGTGGATGTGATTGTCAAATATTTATGTCTGATGAAAGCCTTTGTGTGGGCGGGTCTTCCAGTCCTACCCACCATATCTGGTTCTGGAAAGGTCTTTCCCTTTCCCTATCACAACTCCAAACTGTCTGGGGTCACAAAAGAGAGGGCAGGCCTGGTGTCATATTCCTTTGTGTGTTTAGGAGGGAAAGCCTTTTGAAGTGTAAGTGGGGCTTCGTTCAGCTCCTCCCCAGCTATCTTATCAGGGTGGCCCACCCTGTCCACATCTAGGCCCCCTTTGGGTTTCTATCTGGAGGCAATACACAAACCCCAACAGCAGAACTATGGACAGTCATGTGACCCAGGACACTGGCAGAAGGCACAATTTGTTGGGGCAACTTTCTAAAAGTGGCATTTTCAGATTTGTGACTTGACCATTAAAGAGGATTTACAATTCAATTTTGTTTAAACAGCATATCTCTATGTGCTACCAATTAAACGGTAGCACTTATTAAATGTAATGAGGTAACCCAGCATTAGTCAATGGGTGAGATAGGCCTTGCAACAGTGGAAAACATTTTAGGAGGTTTTCACTGCTAAAACATGTAAAACGTAAGTGCACATGTCCTACGTTAAAAATACAATGCACCCTGCCCTACGATTCTTTAGGGCATGCCTTAGGGTGAATTATAAGTATTTAAAAAGGAAGGTTTAGGCATGGCAAAAGGATTATTTTGCCAGGAGGAAATGGTAGTTTAAAATTACACTGTAGGCTGCTTTGGCAGGTCTGAGACATATTTTAAAGGGCTGCATTAGAGGGTGGCACAATAAGTGCTGCAGGCCCACAAGAAGCATTTAATTGACAAGCCCTAGGTACATGTAGTACCATTTATCAGGGGCTTGCAAGTAAATTAAATGTGCCAATTAGGAGTAGTCTAATTTTGCCATGTTTGAATAAGAGAGCACAAGTACTTTAGCACCGGTTAGCTGTTGTAAACTCAACAAAAACGAATTCAGCAAAACAGGAGGGGTGAAGGCAAAATGTTTGAGTGAATACAAGTGTGAAGAGTGGTGAAAGAGTGGTTAAGAAACCTGAATTTTGAGGATGGCTATGAGCATGCTATATACCCTGCCAGTACTCTCACGCAAAGCAGGGAAATATCAACTCACTAGGGCCTAAATGCTTTCCCACACATATTAGTAGCATTGTCTGTGTTTAATCGCTGTTAAACAGCAATTCTCACAGGAGAACAACCAAAGACACACTTTATGTCAGCTTTTCCCACTAGAGGCACATGCTGTACTATAAGGTCAAATCACAAACTATATCAATAGCAAAGATGAGATGGATCCTGATCAGGATCATCAAGCATACTGTTGATATTAAATTCTTCTCACTATGATATATATCAATATATATATCATAGTGTGGAGAATTATATGTGATCAAGGCCACAGTCTTGCTGTCGAAACGCTTCATCCTGACATGATTGTGCAATAAATCAACTTGCTTATACCTGCATAGGAGTCTGTGCCCGTGTTTTACCCGGCGTGGTTGAACCTTGGGATTTTGTTTGGATATATATATATATATATATATATATATATATATATATATATATATATTCACTGAAAAACCATAGGTTTTAGGGACAGTTATAGTTAGTTGGACATTGCACTCGTACAAAACCCGTGAAATTCCCCGTTATAGTTAGTTCAGCTAACTATAACTCGCGCCCGCAATGCACTGCTGATGACGTCACATATTACATCACTCATGACATGGTCAGTGACATCACTGATGACATCTCAAATGACATCACTGATGACATCATCCAGTGACTGTGTGTTTCTGTAAAGTTTAAATATGTTTAATATATATAGGGAAAGGCGTATTGAAGAATGAGTGGGTGTATAAGTGTCTGAATGGATGATTTAGTACGTGCGTGACTGACTCTACAAGTGAGTGATTAAACGTATCTTACTGAATGCATGGGTTAGTGACTAAACTGTGTGAATGTCTGTATCCGTCTGTTGGTGTGTAAGTGGATGCATGGATTTGCGAATAGCTACATGAGTGTCTATATGGGTTATTGATTGGTTCTATGAGTATCTGTATGGATGCCTGAGTGTTTGTGTGGATGGGGTGTGTGCGACTGTGCATAGATGTGTGAGTGGGTGATTCACTGGGTGGATGGTTTCAAGAGTGCATCTGTGATAGACTGTATGGGTGGGTAAGTGTGTGTAAGAGTGTGTTAGTGAGTGAATGTATGTCCCAGTGGTACATGTGTGAGTAACTACATATGTGAAAGGCAGTATATATGTGTATTGGAGTTTATAAATAGCTATAAGCGAGAGTGAGTGATTGTGATAGTGGCTGTATGGATGAGTGTGTGCTTGTATCAGTGATTGTATAAGAGCGTAACAATGTGCTAGTATTTGTATGATTAAGTGAGCTGGTGTGTGTATAACTGTATAGGTGAGTAAATGGCAGTGTGTTTAATTATTTGCATGACTGACTAGGTGTGTGAGTACCTCTATGGATGAGTGGCGGTGTTTGAGTGTCTATATAGGAGTAAGAGTGCATATGATAGTCCTGTACTGAGTGACCATAAGTATGAGTGACTGTACGGGTGAGTGAGTGGATGTGTGTGTGTAGACCTAAGAATCAGTGAGTGGGTATGTAGTTATTGGTGTTGGAGTGTCTATGGTTTTGCGAATGGCACTCTGTAATTTAGATTGGGTGTATCAAAGGTTATATTAGGGTGTGAGGAGCTGCATCAGATTATCACGTGGATGATGTCATCAGTGATGTCATTTGAGATGTCATCAGTGATGTCATCAGTGATGTCACTGACCATGTCATGAGTGATGTAATATGTGACGTCATCAGCAGTGCATTGCGGGGCGCGAGTTATAGTTAGCTGAACTAACTATAACGGGGGAATTTCACGGGTTTTGTACGAGTGCAATGTCCAACTAACTATAACTGTCCCTAAAACCTATGGTTTTTTCAGTGAATTTCAAAGGTTTTTAAATGCTAATTTCTAACTATAACGTGTCTGAAACCTATGGTTTTTCAGTGAATTTCAAAGGTTTTTAAAATGCTAATTTGTAACTATAACGTGCCTGAAACCTACGGTTTTTTCAGTGAATTTCAAAGGTTTTTTAAATGACAATTTTTAAATGTATTAATTTTTATATTAATTTTTTCATACTGATTTACTACATTTTTAGAAACAATTTCTTTTACATATTTTATTTTTTAAATTACATTGTAATTACATTATACATTACATTACAAAAATACTTTCTCAGAATGAATTACTTTAGTTTAAATACTTTGCACATAGGCAATAGACTTTTAAGTACAGTAGTTACAGTTGTTGCAATGGGCAACACATTTTCAAACACAATGCAACATTCAGCTCAATGTGAATTTCTAGTTAAATGCAATTAGTTACTTTATGGATTACTTTTCTAACCACAGGACTGGATCCTAGATTCAGTCCTGGTACATCTCCTGTAAACAGTTGAGTAAAAGCGTTTTGGTTACAGTCGTGATTTTTAAGGAATATTATTGTATTTTAAAAGTTGACACTTAGAAACTTTTTCTCATAGAATCACCAATGTTATCCTATGGAAGGAAATTCACTTAGCAGGTAAAAACTGTTATCGTTACTTTTTCTTACTCAGTGTTGGATCCTGGATCCAGCACTGGTGCATCTCCTGTAAACAGTTGAAAGAATGCGTTTAAGTCATACAGGCGATTTTTAAGGAATATTTGTAGTTTGTGAAAATCGACACTTTGAAACTTTTCTGCTGAAAACCAGACAATGGATTCCTATGGAAGAAAATATAAGTTACTGGTAAGTACGGTTAAAATTACTTTTCAGGACCAGTACTGGGCTGAAAGATACAGCACTGAGGTCTCTCCTTATAACAGGTGAGTAAATCGGAATTCGTATTTCGGCTGATTTTAGAGGAATATTTGTATGTTTCAAAAATCAACACTTAGAAACTTTTTCAGCAAAAAGCAGGCAATGATATCCTATGGAAGGAAATTCAAGTTACTGGTAAGTACGGTTAAAATTACTTTTGAGGATCAGTACTGGGCTGAAAGATGCAGCACTGAGGTCTCTCCTGATAACAGATGAGTAAATCGGAATTCGT
Organism: Calotriton arnoldi; assembly: GCA_963921515.1. NCBI lineage: Eukaryota > Metazoa > Chordata > Amphibia > Caudata > Salamandridae > Calotriton > Calotriton arnoldi. The sequence continues at coordinate 371,438 of CAWUFW010012090.1, forward strand.
ATTTCGGCTGATTTTAGATGAATATTTTAAAGTTCAAAAACTCCACACTTAGAAGAATTTCCAAGTGAAACCAGTCAATGTTAGCCTGTGAAGGAAATTCAAGTTACCGGTAAGTACGGTTAAAATTACTTTTGAGGATCAGTACTGGGCTGAAAGATGCAGCACTGAGGTCTCTCCTGATAACAGGTGAGTAAATCGGAATTCGTATTTCGGCTGATTTTAGAGGAATATTTTAAAGTTCCAAAACTCCACACTTAGAAGAATTTCCAAGTGAAACCAGTCAATGTTAGCCTATGGAAGGAAATTCAAGTTACTGGTAAGTATGGTTAAAATTACTTTTCAGGACCAGTACTGGGCTGAAAGATGCAGCACTGAGGTCTCTCCTGATAACAGGTGAGTAAATCAGAATTCGGATTTCGGCTGATTTTAGAGGAATATTTGTATGTTTCAAAAATCAACACTTAGAAACTTTTTCAGCAAAAGCAGGCAATGATATCCTATGGAAGGAAATTCAAGTTACTGGTAAGTACGGTTAAAATTACTTTTGAGGATCAGTACTGGGCTGAAAGATGCAGCACTGAGGTCTCTCCTGATAACAGGTGAGTAAATCGGAATTCGTATTTCGGCTGATTTTAGAGGAATATTTTAAAGTTCCAAAACTCCACACTTAGAAGAATTTCCAAGTGAAACCAGTCAATGTTAGCCTATGAAGGAAATTCAAGTTACCGGTAAGTACGGTTAAAATTACTTTTCAGGATCAGTACTGGGCTGAAAGATGCAGCATTGAGGTCTCTCCTGATAACAGGTGAGTAAATCAGAATTCGGATTTCGGCTGATTTTAGAGGAATATTTGCACAATGGTGAAGGGAGGGGCGGGGCCTGAGGTGACATCTGTGCAAACGCGCCCGTGGCGCGTTTTAAGTTGGGGGATTAAGTCCCCTTGAATGATGAGGGTCCCTACGGGCCAACTAGCCCACCAGGAACCTCCAGTATGCGCCAGAGGCTGCGTTGCAGAGACATGTACAGAGGCCACACCCCTTTTACACCTCTCTGCAACGCAGCTCTGTGGCGCTTTCTGGATGTACCTGTTGGGCTAGTTGGCCCCCAGGGACCCTCAGGATTGAAGAGGATTTAATTCCCCATCTTAAAACGCGCCACGGGGCCTGTTTGCACACATGTCACCTGAAGCCCCGCCCTCCCTTCACCACTGTGCAAACGCGCCCGTGGCGCGTTTTAAGTCGGGAGATTAACTCCCTTGAATCCTGAGGGTCCCTGGGGTGCAACTAGCCCACCATATACCTCCAAAAGCGCCATAGAGCTGCGTTGCAGAGAGGTGTAAAAGGGGCATGGCCTCTGTACACCTCTCTGCAAGGCAGCCCCTGGCGCATACTGGAGGTTCCTGGTGGGCTAGTTGGCCCCAGGGACACCCAGTATTCAAGGAAGTCGTTCCTCCTCTGCAAACGTGCCAGGGGCGCGTTTGCAGAGTGGTGAAGGGGGCGGGGCCTACGGGCCCGATCGTTTTTTTCCCCTGAAGGGGGCTGTGTGGCCCCCTTCCTTTTTCCTATTTTTAGGCCCTGGGGACCCCATCCCCCAGGGCCTTACCCTTTTTAATGAAAATAAAATAAAAAAATGGGAAGGGGCCGCGTGGCCCCGCTTCCCTGGGCCTGTATTGGCCCGGGAACCCATCCCCGGGGCATGGCCTCTTTTTTTATTTGGAGGGGGCTGTGTGGCCCCCTCCTCAGGCCATTTAAGGCCCCGGGACCCCATCCCCGGGCCGGCCTTGCACTTTTTAAAAAAAAATCCCATTTTTTACTTTGGGAGGGGGCTGCGTGGCCCCCTCGGTGGCCACTTATGGCCCCGGGACCCCATCCCCGGGGCCTGGCCTCTCGTTGGGGACTGTGGGGGTCCCCAAGCCCCCACAGTCCCGCCGGCTCCCCGTGTCCTACGGGAGCCGGCATTGCTACACATGGGGAGCTGCTAAGATGCAGCTCCCCATGTGGAAAAGCAATCGGCTTTGGATATTGGAAGAGAGAGCAGGTTTCCTTTATACATAAAGCCCCGGGGGGTGGTGGTCCCCGGGCTTGGGGGCCCTTAGAGGCCCCCACACATAAAATTAACCCCCCAGCATGCCCCCGGGACTTGGCCCACCCGGGGCCAATTAACTATCGAGCGCGGAGACCGCGCTTCGATTTTTCCGGCAGGATTCGCGCTCCCTGAGCGCATCCTGCCGATTTAAAAAAAAAAAAAAATTGTTTTTGCCCAGGGGTCCTTGTGGGACCCCATGAGCAGACCTAGGGGTCAGGGTGTTTCTACCCTGCCCCCTTTGTGCGCTTTGCGCACTTGTTTCTGTCCTCGGTTCTACCGAGGGACAAAATGGCTGCCAACACTTCCTGATTTGGAGTGTTGACAGCCAATTAACATAAAGCTCGTGCTCGGGAGGATCCGCGGCCCTAGATATATCTATCTTTTTACTTTTGATTTTCTCAGCAACTACTGAACGGATTTACACCATTTAACAAAAGGGTTCTTTCTGAACCAAGAACTACCTCTTTGCCAAATTTGGTGTAATTCCGTTCAGCAGTTCGAGCTGTAGCCGTGTCTAAAGTTTCCTATGGAAAATTGCATGGGGAAAACGCGTTTTGGGACCCCCTTTTTCTCGGCCCCGGCTTGACGAATCCCCCGAGACTTTCAGGGTAGGAGCGGACCGGAGCGCCCCACAAAGTTTGAAAATTTTGCGAAGATACGTCAACCGGCAAGAGAGTTATTTCAAATAGAATGTCGCGGATTTCCTATGGATAATAGGTTGTAACTATAACTATCTACTGGCGACCGCCAGATAGATAATATATATATATATATATATATATATATATATATATATATATATATATATATATATATATATATATATATATATATATATTTAGATCCATGAAGAAGGGTCATTCCGGGAACGAGCCCATTGTTAGGTGGTGCGTGCTGCCGGTAAGCCCAAAACCTGCATTATTATCCAAAATTATTCCAAGTAAAACGCACTCTCAAAGTCTTGGATGCCAAGCAGGAAGCTCTTTATTGCTTAAATTGCTTTATTGCAATAAAGAGCTTCTGCTTGGCATCCAAGACTTTGAGAGTGCGTTTACTTGAATAATTTGGATATATATATATATATGTATATATATATATATATATTATCTACTGGCGGTCGCCAGTAGATAGTTATAGTTAGGACCTATTTTCCATAGGAAATCCGCAACATTCTATTTGAAATAACTCTTGCGTCGGTTGACGAATCTTCGCGAAATTTTCAAACTTTTGGCCCGCTCCGGTCCGCTCCTACCCTGAAAGTTTCAGGGTGATTCGTCAAGCGGGGCCGAGAAAAAGGGGTCCCAAACGTGTTTTCCCATTCATTTTCCCATAGGAAACTTTAGCCACGGCTACAGCCCGAACTGCTGAACGGAATTACACAAAATTTGGCAAAGAGGCAGTTCTTGGTTCAGAAAGAACCCTTTTTGTTAAATGGTGTAAATCCGTTCAGTAGTTGCGGAGAAATTAAAAAATAAGAGTCAAAAAATCAATTTCCCATAGGAAACTTTATGCAAGGCTACAGCCCGAACTGCTGAACGGAATTACACCAAATTTGGCAAAGAGGTAGTTCTTGGTTCAGAAAGAACCCTTTTTGTTAAATGTGTTCAGTAGTTGCTGAGAAAATCAAAAGTAAAAACAAATATATATCTGGGCGGAGCCTAACCACACATGTCATCGTGAGATCTGATTGGCTGTCAGCACTTCATCCTGGAATTGCTGGCAGCCATCTTGGGACCAATATAAATGATAGTACCCCATTGAAATGCATTGTAGTGAATCGAAGATTTTGAGGGTTACCAAAAGGAGAACTATAAAGGGTGATAACAGACTTTAGTTACATTAGAATTCATTTGTTGATGGTACCATACTAATTTCAGGAATGGTGGTGTGTTCTAAGGTGATTTTACCCTGTGAAAAAACTTCTGCTGGGATATCATGAATCATGTTTGAGAGAAAACTATTTTCACATGCTTGTCCCATACAGTTTTGGAAGGTGCTCCAGAAGCTAAAATGAGAGCATATTTTCTGTAAATTCACATTATCTTTCTCAGTCATGTGAGAATGAAGTCTGACATTCTCAGTAAAACATGTACATCCAACAATGGCAGAGACTGTCAGTTGATTCCTTTGTGTTCTACTGCAGCTTCCCAGAGTGTTCTAAAGAACAACTAGAGTGCTAACAGCCATACTTATGACAAAAGTATGGCACACCTGAAGCCATCTTGATTGGAATAAACTGGTAACACTTAAAACATTTATTTTAAAAAGGAACAAAATGAGGGGTTCATTTTGCCATAGAAATTATGGTTAGTGCTGCAAAAGAAAATTTAGGGCATGTTTTAACTGAGATCTCAAATCCTCTTCTATTTCATTAGAAAATTCTGACATGCAGACTGAAACAATCACTTTCAATACCAGCAGTAGACTTCCAGTTAACTCCTTGGTGAGCAGTAGCTTTACTACAGTGATCTAATGAACAACTAGAGTGCTAACATTCTGAATTTATGGCAAATGTGTGACACATCTGAATCCCTTCTTGACGGAATCAAAGTAAAAAACTGAAAGCATGTCCTACTGAGGAGACTGTAGTAAATGAGGAAATTAGGAAACTTCATAACAAATAAGTCTCCCAAGATGGCCACCAGAGAAAAAAGAGCCCAGATGTAGCACAAATATCACCCAGAGGTAGCCCACGTATAGCCCAATGACAGAAGTGTGCAAAACACTTTTTATTTTTGGTTTTTGCAGTTTTATATAGTGCAGACTGGTCAGGTATTGGAGTGCTTTAAATGAGCATTGGTTACATCACACAAGGACAAATTCATGTTGGTTGACCCCTACACTACCGCCAGCACGACTCCCTACACTACCTAAAAACCACTGCACTACACTAAACCCTAAATCTACCCCCAGCATGACCTCCCACACTACACAAACACCACTGCACTACCCTAAACCCTAAAACACTACCACCAGCACGACCCCTACACTACCCAAACACCACTGCACTACCCTAAACCCTAAAACACTTACCCCAGCATGACCCCCTACACTACCCAAACACCACTGCACTACCCTATACCCTAAAACACGACCCCGTACACTACACAAACACAACTGCACTACCCTAAACCCTAAAACACTACCCACAGCATGACCCCTACACTACACAAACACCACTGCACTACCCTAAACCCTAAAACACTACCCCCTACACTACACAAACACCACTGCCCTACCCTAAACCCTAAAACACAACCCCCAGCATGACCCCTATACTACACAAACACCACTGCACTACCCTAAACCCCCTACACTATACAAACACCACTGCATTACTCTAAACCCTAAAACACTACCCCAGCAGGTCCCCCTCACAACACAAACACCACTGCACTACCCTAAACCCTAAATCGACCCCCAGCACGACCCCCTACACTACCCAAACACCACTGCCATACCCTAAACCCTAAAACTCTACCCCCAGCATGAACCCCTACACTACCCAAACACCACTGCACTACCCTAAACCTTAAAACACTACCCCCAGCACTACCCCCTACACTACACAAACACCACTGCACTACCCTAAACCTTAAAACACTACCCCAGCACTACCCCCTACACTACCCAAACACCACTGCACTAACATAAACCCTAAAACACTACCCCCAGCACAACCCCCTACACTACACAAACACCACTGCACTACCCTAAACCCTAAAACACTACCCCCAGCACGACTCCCTACACTACCCAAACACCACTGCACTACCCTAAACCCTAAATCTACCCCCAGCACGACCCCCTACACTACCCAAACACCACTGCACTACCCTAAACCATAAAACTCTACCCCCAGCATGACCCCTACACTACACAAACACCACTGCACTACCCTAAACCCTAAAACACTACCACCAGCATGACCCCCTACACTACTCAAACACCACTGCACTACCCTAAACCCTAAAACACTAACCCAGCACGACCCCATACTCCACTGCACTACCCTAAAGCCTAAAACACTACCCCAGCATGACCCCCTACACTACTGCACTACCCTAAACTCTAAAACACTACCCCCAGCACGACCCCCTACACTACCCAAATACCACTGCACTACCCTAAACCCTAAAACACTACCCCCAGCACGACCCCCTACACCACCCAAACACCACTGCACTACCCTAAACCCTAGAAAAGAAACCCCACCCCATGCCCAATCCCCCTTACCTCTCACTCCTCGTGGTTCCTCTCTCCTCGTGGTTCCTGCTTCACGTCGTCTCTGAGGGCGGTGCACGTCGTTGTGAGGAAACGGAACAGCCTCTGTTTCCTTACAACGACATGGATCGTCTACATGTTTTTAGAACGCATGGTCATTTACCATACATACCTTTACAACAAAATTCGTTGTAAAGGCATGCGTGGTAAATGACCATGCGTTCTAAAAAATGCGTAGTAATGACTTCGTGATGTACAACGCATGCGTGGTAATGCATGCGTTGTAATGGTATCGCAAAGTAAAAAGTTGTTGTAACGGCTGTTTACCGATCGAAGTTGGCCCCTGTTCTTCAGTGAGACGTTTATTTGATTAATTAGGAGGAAGGAATGTGTTTTTTTACCGAAAAGTGCATTCCCGGCTGTTGTATTGTGAAAGTGTCCGCGTGGCCTGGTTTCACTTCCGGTGAGAGAGTGGAAGAGTCTGTTTGGATCTAAAGGAGTTCTGTTGTTGGACGGGGCCGGCGCGACATGTCATCATAAAACATAGCTAATGGAAAGCGCCTCCTGAAGTGTGGAGCAGTGCCATGAGAGGTCAACGAGTGTGCGTCCCACCGCAGTATGACCGTACCGCGTGACCCATGTGCCACCTCCAGGGTACGGGAGGCAGAAGTGGCATCGCAGGTCCTCTTGAAGACCGTTGTAGCACTAATTCTACATTTTGGTACTAGGGCATTTTAACTTCGTTGTTCCTGCCAGATACAAAGAGAAGATCCTGTGTAATTCAGTGCCCTCGTTACCTTTTTGTGGGTTGTGGTGCTTGTCACTTCGCTGCCCCGCCGGTGCACACGACTGGGCACCCCACCTCATGTGCCATCTGCAGGGCCTCTGCCCTCGGATCACTGGTTTCGGTTTCTGGAGTGGCAACATAAACAGTTGCTCCCAAAGGACTAGCCTGAACACTTAGGTGAATATCCCTGCACCAGCATTCCACGGAAATTCTTTCCTAGCTCTCCCACGTCAACAATGACGTCATAATAGCACGGCTCCGCTCGCGACACCGTATGACGTCATCGGAGCCATAAGAGAACCTCTTCGGCGTGCTGATGTCAGTTCCACCCATTTTTCCGTGCCACCGAGGCAAACAGGGGACCGAGACATTTTCACATGTATACATAGTATAATAAATATATATATATTCACTGAAAAAACCATAGGTTTCAGGCACGTTATAGTTAGAAATTAGCATTTAAAAAACCTTAGAAATTCACTGAAAAAACCATAGGTTTCAGGCACGTTATAGTTAGAAATTAGCATTTAAAAAACCTTAGAAATTCACTGAAAAAACCCTAGGTTTCAGGGGCGTTATAGTTAGTTGGACATTTCACTCAGTACAAAACCATAGAAATTCCCCGTTATAGTTAGTTCAGCTAACTATAACTCGTGCACTCGCAATGCACTGCTGATGACGTCACATATTACATCACTCATGACATGGTCAGTGACATCACTCATGACATCACTGATGACATCTCAAATGACATCACTGATGACATCACTGATGACATCATCCAGTGAATGTGTGTTTTTCTGAAAATTAAATATGTTTTATATATGTATATCTCAAGGTCGATGGAAGAATAAATGGGTATATAAGTGTCTAAATGGATGATTTTGTTTTGTAAAATTGATTGTATAACTGACTAAGTGTATCTTAGTGAATACATGGGTTAGTGAGTAATGTTTAAATATGAAAATATCTGTATCAGTCTCTCACTTTGTGTATAAGTGGCTGCAGGGGTTGGTGAGTAGCTACATGAGTGTCTATATGGGTTATTAGTTGGTTTTTGAGTATCAGTATGAGTGTCTGAGTGTCTGTATGGTTCGGTGGGGGGTATTACTTAGTGCATAGATGCATGAATGAGTGACTCACTGTTTGTATGTGTTGAAGACAGCATGTGTGCAGGACTGTATAGGTGGATGAGTATGTGTATGGGTGTGTTAGTGAGTGAATGACTGTCTCAATAGTGTCTTTATGAGTAACTACATATGTTTTAAACTAGTATATGTGAGTATTGGTGTATATAAGTGAGTATATGTGAGAGTGAGAGATTGGAAGAGTTCCTGTACAAATAAGTAGGTGTTTCTATAAGTGATTGTTTAAGAGAGTAAGTATGTGTAAGTTTCTGTAGAAGTAAGTGTGGTAGTGTGTGTATAACTGTATATGCAAGTAAATGGATGTTTGATACTTTGTTTGCATGTGTGACTATGTGTGTGAGTAACTCTATGGATGAGTGGCGGTGTGTAACAGGATGTATAGGTGTATGAGTACATATGATGAGTGAGTACATGTATGAGTGACTGTATAGGGACTGTTGGTGAATGAGTGGATGTGTGTGTAGATCTTGGAATTACTGAATAGGTGTGTTGTAACTGGTTTTGGTATGTCCATTGTTTTGAAAATGTTAGTTTGTATTTTTGAGTGTGTGTATCAAAGGTTATATTAGGGTGAGAGGAGGTCTGCCACTCTATCACAAGGATGATGTCATCAGTGATGTCATCAGTGATGTCATTTGAGATGTCATCAGTGATGTCATGAGTGATGTCACTGACCATGTCATGAGTGATGTAATATGTGACGTCATCAGCAGTGCATTGCGGTTAGCGGCGAGTTATAGTTAGCTGAACTAACTATAACGGGGAATTTCTATGGTTTTGTATGAGTGAAATGTCCAACTAACTATAACGCCCCTGAAACCTATGGTTTTTTCAGTGAATATATATATATATATTATCTACTGGCGGTCGCCAGTAGATAGTTATAGTTAGGACGTATTTTCCATAGGAAATCCGTGACATTCTATTTGAAATAACTCTTGCGTCGGTTGACGAATCTTCGCGAAATTTTCAAACTTTATGGCCCGCTCCGGTCCGCTCCTACCCTGAAAGTTTCGGGGTGATTCGTCAAGCGGGGCCGAGAAAAAGGGGGTCCCAAAACGTGTTTTCCCCATTCATTTTCCCATAGGAAACATTAGCCACGGCTACAGCCCGAACTGCTGAACGGAATTACACCAAATTTGGCAAAGAGGTAGTTCTTGGTTCAGAAAGAACCCTTTTGTTAAATGGTGTAAATCCGTTCAGTAGTTCCTGTGAAAATCAAAATGAAAATCACATATATATCTATGGCCGCGTCGGATTCGCGCACCCTCCCGATCACGAGCTGCATGCTAATTGGCTGTCAACACTCCAAATCAGGAAGTGTTGGCAGCCATTTTGTCCTCGGTAGAACCGAGGGACAGAAACTAAGCGCGCAAAACGCACAAAGGGGCAGGGTAGAAAACCCTGACTCCCTAGGTCTGCTCAGGAGGTCCCACAAGGACCCTCTGGGCAGAAAAAGCATTTTTTTTTTAAATCGGCGGGATGCGCTTAGGGTGCGCGGATCCCGGGGGCATGCGGGGGGGTTGGTTTTTAGTTAATGGGGGGGCTTCTAAGGCCCCCCAAGCCCCGGGTACCGCCACCCCCGGGGCTTTCTAATAAAAATGGTGCGGGAGGGCACTGTGCCCTCCTGCAGCCCCGGGACCGCCACCCCGGGGCTTCTTTAAAATTGGAAATACCTGTGTGGGGGCTCCAGCCCCCACACACCCGGGACTGCCACCTCCCGGGGCACTAAGAAAATACATGTGGGGGTCCGTTTCGGACCCAGAAGCCCAGGGACCACCACCTCCCGGGGCTATGTAGAAGTGGGGAGGAGCCGTGCAGCCCCCTCCTGGAGCCTGTGGTGGCCCTGGGGACCACCACCCCCAGGGCCGGCTCCTGCAGTGTCCCGGGTGCCTACCCGGGACACTGCTGTTTGCAATGGCAGGACGGGAGCCTCGCGGCTCCCGTCCTGCCATTACAAACTGCTTTGCTTCATTGAAGCGAGAGCAGGAAACCTGCTCTCGCTTCAATGAAGCAAGCAGATTGCTTTCCATAAGGGAGCTGCATGTCAGCAGCTCCCTTATGGAAAAGCAATGCCGCTCCCGCAGGACGCGGGGAGCCGGCGGGACCGTGCGGGGATTGGGGACCCCCACGGTCCCCAACGTATGGCCAGGCCCCAGGGGATGGGGTCCCCGGGGCCACAGTGGCTCGGGAGGGGCCACGCAGCCCCCTCCCAAAAAGGAATTTTCTAAAAAAAAAAAAAAAGGACGCAAAGGCCGGCCCCGAGGGATGGGGTCCCGGGGCCTTTAATGGCCTGAGGAGGGGGCCACGCAGCCCCCTCCAAATATATATTTTTTTTAAAAGAGGGCATGCCCGGGGGATGGGGTCCCCGGGCAAATACAGGCCCAGGGAAGGTGGGCCACGCGGCTCCCTTCCCGTTTTGAAAAAAATAAATAAATAAATAAAAGAACAGCCTCAGGCCCCGGGGGATGGGGTCCCCGGGGACAAAAGTGGACGAGGGAAGGGGGGCCATGCAGCCCCCTCCCATAAAAAAAGAAAGAAAAAAAAACGCATCGTGCCGGAGGCTCCGCCCCTCCCTGCAGCACTATGCAAGCGCGCCCCTGGCGCGTTGTAAGAAGGGAGTAATTCCCTTGAATACTGGGGTCCCTTGGGGCCAACTAGCCCACCAGGAATCTCCAGTATGCGCCAGGAGCTGCGTTGCAGAGAGGTGTTCAGAGGCCACGCCCCTTTACACCTCTCTGCAACGCAGCTCTGTGGCGCTTTTGGAGGAACATGGTGGGCTAGTTGGACTCCAGGGACCCTCAGGATTCAAGGGTACTTAATCCCCCAACTTAAAACGCGCCACGGGCGCGTTTGCACAGTGGTGAAGGGAGGGGGCGGGGCTTCAGGTGACATGTGTGCAAACAGGCCCCGTGGCGCGTTTTAAGATGGGGAATTAAATGCCCTTCAATCCTGAGGGTCCCTGGGGCCAACTAGCCCACCAGGTACGTCCAGAAAGTGCCACAGAGCTGCGTTGCAGAGAGGTGTAAAAAGGGGCGTGGCCTCTGAACACCTCTCTGCAACGCAGCTCCTGGCGCATACAGGAGGTACAGGGTGGGCTAGTTGGACCCCAGGGACCCTCATGATTCAAGGGAACTTAATCCCCAACTTAAAACGCTCCAAGGGGCGCGTTTGCACAGTGGTGAAGGGAGGGGGCGGGGCATGTTATTGTTAGAAATTAGCATTTCAAAAACCTTTGAAATTCACTTAAAAAACCATAGGTTTCAGGCACGTTATAGTTAGAAATTAGCATTTAAAAAACATTTTAAAATTCACTGAAAAAACCATAGGTTTCAGGCACGTTATAGTTCAAAATTAGCATTTAAAAAACCTTTGAAATTCACTGAAAAAACCATAGGTTTCAGGCACGTTATAGTTAGGAATTAGCATTTAAAAAACCTTTGAAATTCACTGAAAAAACCATAGGTTTCAGGCACGTTATAGTTAGAAATTAGCATTTAAAAAACCTTAGAAATTCACTGAAAAAACCATAGGTTTTAGGGACAGTTATAGTTAGTTGGACATTTCACTCGTACAAAACCAGAGAAATTCCCCGTTATAGTTAGTTCACGTAACTATAACTCGCGCCCCGCAATGCACTGCTGATGACGTCACATATTACATCACTCATGACATGGTCAGTGACATCACTGATGACATCACTGATGACATCTCAAATGACATCAATGATGACATCACTGATGACATCATCCATGTGATAATTTGATGCATCTTTTCACACCCTAATATAACTTTGGATGCACCCACTGTAAATTACAGACTGCCATTGTCAAAACCGTAGACACTACAACACCAATTACTATATACACACTCACTGATTCTTAGGTCAAAACAGACACATCTACTCACTCACCCGTACAGTCACTCATACTTATAGTCACTCAGTACAGGACTATTATATGCACTCATACACCTATATAAACACTCACACACCGCCACTCATCCATAGAGGTACTCACAAACCTAGTCAGTCATGCAAAAAATTAAGCACACACCCATTTACTCACCTATACAGTTATACACACACCAACTCACTTACTCATACAAATACTAGCACATTCTTCAGTGATGTCATCAGTGATGTCACTGACCATGTCATGAGTGATGTAATATGTGACGTCATCAGCAGTGCATTGCGGGGCGCGAGTTATAGTTACGTGAACTAACTATAATGGGGAATTTCTCTGGTTTTGTACGAGTGAAATGTCCAACTAACTATAACTGTCCCTAAAACCTATGGTTTTTTCAGTGAATATATATATATATATATATATATATATATATATATATATATATATATATATATTCACTGAAAAACCATAGGTTTTAGAGATAGTTATGGTTTTTCAGTGAATATATATATATATATATATATATATATATATATATATATATATATATATATATATATATATATATATATATATATATTCACTGAAAAAACCATAGGTTTCAGGGGCGTTATAGTTAGTTGGACATTCCACTCGTACAAAACCATAGAAATTCCCCTGTTATAGTTAGTTCAGCTAACTATAACTCGCGCGCCTGCAATGCACTGCTGATGACGTCACATATTACATAACTCATGACATGGTCAGTGACATCACTCATGACATCACTGATGACATCTCAAATGACATCACTGATGACATCACTGATGACATCATCCTTGTGATAGAGTGGCAGACCTCCTCTCACCCTAATATAACCTTTGATACACACACTCAAAAATACAAACTAACATTTTCAAAACAATGGACATACCAATACCAGTTACAACACACCTATTCAGTAATTCCAATATCTACACACACATCCACTCATTCACCAACAGTCCCTATACAGTCACTCATACATGTACTCACTCATCATATGTACTCATACACCTATACATCCTGTTACACACTGCCACTCATCCATAGAGTTACTCACACACATAGTCACACATGCAAACAAAGTATCAAACATCCATTTACTTGCATATACAGTTATACGCACACTACCACACTTACTTCTACAGAAACTTACACATACTTACTCTCTTAAACAATCACTTATAGAAACACCTACTTATTTGTACAGGAACTCTTCCAATCTCTCACTCTCACATATACTCACTTATATACACCAATACTCACATATACTAGTTTAAAACATATGTAGTTACTCATAAAGACACTATTGAGACAGTCATTCACTCACTAACACACCCATACACATACTCATCCACCTATACAGTCCTGCACACATGCTGTCTTCAACACATACAAACAGTGAGTCACTCATTCATGCATCTATGCACTAAGTAATACCCCCACCGAACCATACAGACACTCAGACACTCATACTGATACTCAAAAAACCAACTAATAACCCATATAGACACTCATGTAGCTACTCACCAACCCATGCAGCCACTTATACACAAAGTGAGAGACTGATACAGATATTTTCATATTTAAACATTACTCACTAACCCATGTATTCACTAAGATACACTTAGTCAGTTATACAATCAATTTTACAAAACAAAATCATCCATTTAGACACTTATATACCCATTTATTCTTCCATCGACCTTGAGATATACATATATAAAACATATTTAATTTTCAGAAAAACACACATTCACTGGATGATGTCATGAGTGATGTCATCAGTGATGTCATTTGAGATGTCATCAGTGATGTCATGAGTGATGTCACTGACCATGTCATGAGTGATGTAATATGTGACGTCATCAGCAGTGCATTGCGGATGCGCGAGTTATAGTTAGCTGAACTAACTATAACAGGGGAATTTCTATGGTTTTGTACGAGTGGAATGTCCAACTAACTATAACGCCCCTGAACTATAACGCCCCTGAAACCTATGGTTTTTTCAGTGAATTTCTAAGGTTTTTTAAATGCTAATTTCTAACTATAACGTGCCTGAAACGTATGGTTTTTCAGTGAATTTCTAAGGTTTTTAAATGCTAATTTCTAACTATAATGTGCCTGAAACCTATGGTTTTTTCAGTGAATATATATATATTTATTATACTATGTATACATGTGAAAATGTCTCGGTCCCCTGTTTGCCTCGGTGGCACGGAAAAATGGGTGGAACTGACGTCAGCACGCCGACGAGGTTCTCTTATGGCTCCAATGACGTCATACGGTGTCGCGAGCGGAGCCGTGCTATTATGACGTCCTCGTTGACGTGGGAGAGCTAGGAAAGAATTTCCGTGGAATGCTGGTGCAGGGGATATTCACCTAAGTGTTCAGGCTAGTCCTTTGGGAGCAACTGTTTATGTTGCCACTCCAGAAACCGAAACCAGTGATCCGAGGGCAGAGGCCCTGCAGATGGCACACAAGGTGGGGTGCCCAGTCGTGTGCACCGGCGGGGCAGCGAAGTGACAAGCACCACAACCCACAAAAAAGGTAACGAGGGCACTGAATAACACAGGATCTTCTCTTTGTATCTGGCAGGAACAACAAAGTTAAAATGCCCTAGTACCAAAATGTAGAATTAGTGCTACAACGGTCTTCAAGAGGACCTGCGATGCCGCTTCTGCCTCCCGTACCCTGGAGGTGGCACATGGGTCACGCGGTACGGTCATACTGCGGTGGGACGCACACTCGTTGACCTCTCATGGCACTGCTCCACACTTCAGGGAGGACGCTTTCCATTAGCTATGTTTTCTGATGACATGTCGCGCCGGCCCCGTCCAACAACAGAACTCCTTTAGATCCAAACAGACTCTTCCACTCTCTCACCGGAAGTGAAACCAGGCCACGCGGACACTTTCACAATACAACAGCCAGGAATGCACTTTTCAGTAAAAAACACATTCCTTCCTCCTAATTAATCAAATAAACGTCTCACTGAAGAACAGGGGCCAGCTTCGATCGGTAAACAGCCGTTACAACGACTTTTTACTTTGCGATACCATTACAATGCATGCATTACCACGCATGCGTTGTACATCATGAAGTCATTACTATGCATTTTTTAGAACGCATGGTCATTTACCACGCATGCCTTTACAACAAATTTTGTTGTAAAGGTATGTATGGTAAATGACCATGCGTTCTAAAAACATGTAGACGATCCATGTCGTTGTAAGGAAACAGAGGCTGTTCCGTTTCCTCACAACGACGTGCACCGCCCCTCAGAGACGACGTGAAGCAGGAACCACGAGGAGAGAGGAACCACGAGGAGTGAGAGGTAAGGGGGATTGGGCATGGGGTGGGGGTTTCTTTTCTAGGGTTTAGGGTAGTGCAGTGGTGTTTGGGTGGTGTAGGGGGTCGTGCTGGGGGTAGTGTTTTAGGGTTTAGGGTAGGGCAGTGGTGTTTGGGTAGTGTAGGGGATCGTGCTGGGGTAGTATTTTAGGGTTTAGGGTAGTGCAGTAGTGTAGTGGGTCGTGCTGGGGGTAGTGTTTTAGGCTTTAGGGTAGTGCAGTGGTGTATGGGTAGTGTAGGGGGTCATGCTGGGTTAGTGTTTTAGGGTTTAGGGTAGTGCAGTGGTGTTTGAGTAGTGTAGGGGGTCATGCTGGTGGTAGTGTTTTAGGGTTTAGGGTAGTGCAGTGGTGTTTGTGTAGTGTAGGGGGTCATGCTGGGGGTAGTGTTTTATGGTTTAGGGTAGTGCAGTGGTGTTTGGGTAGTGTAGGGGTCGTGCTGGGGGTAGATTTAGGGTTTAGGGAGTGCAGTGGTGTTTGGGTAGTGTAGGGAGTCGTGCTGGGGTTAGTGTTTTAGGGTTTAGGGTAGTGCAGTGGTGTTTGTGTAGTGTAGGGGGTTGTGCTGGGGTAGTGTTTTAGGGTTTATGTTAGTGCAGTGGTGTTTGGGTAGTGTAGGGTGTAGTGCTGGGGTAGTGTTTTAGGGTTTAGGGTAGTGCAGTGGTGTTTGTGTAGTGTAGGGGGTAGTGCTGGGGGTAGTGTTTTAAGGTTTAGGGTAGTGCAGTGGTGTTTGGGTAGTGTAGGGGTTCATGCTGGGGGTAGTGTTTTAGGGTTTAGGGTATGGCAGTGGTGTTTGGGTAGTATAGGGGTCGTGCTGGGGGTCGGTTTAGGGTTTAGGGTAGTGCAGTGGTGTTTGTGTTGTGAGGGGGTCGTGCTGGGGGTAGTGTTTTAGGGTTTAGAGTAATGCAGTGGTGTTTGTATAGTGTAGGGGGTTTAGGGTAGTGCAGTGGTGTTTGTGTAGTGTAGGGGGCCATGCTGGGGGTTGTGTTTTAGGGTTTAGGGTAGGGCAGTGGTGTTTGTGTAGTGTAGGGGTCGTGTTTTAGGGTATAGGGTAGTGCAGTGGTGTTTGGGTAGTGTAGGGGGTCATGCTGGGGTTAGTGTTTTAGGGTTTAGGGTAGTGCAGTGGTGTTTGGGTAGTGTAGGGGGTCGTGCTGGGGGTAGTGTTTTAGGGTTTAGGGTAGTGCAGTGGTGTTTGTGTAGTGTGGGAGGTCATGCTGGGGGTAGATGTAGGGTTTAGTGTAGTGCAGTGGTGTTTAGGTAGTGTAGGGAGTCGTGCTGGGGGTAGTGTTTTAGGGTTTAGGGTAGTCCAGTGGTGTTTGTGTAGTGTAGGGAGTCGTGCTGGGGTAGTGTTTTAGGGTTTAGGGTAGTGCAGTGGTGTTTGTGTAGTGTAGGGGGTCATGCTGGGGGTAGTGTTTTAGGGTTTAGGGTAGTGCAATGGTGTTTGTGTAGTGTAGGGGAAGTGTTTTAGGGTTTAGGGTAGTGCAGTGGTGTTTGTGTACTGTAGGGGTCGTGCTGGGTTCTAGTGTTTTAGGGTTTAGGGTAGTGCAGTGGTGTTTGGGTAGTGTAGGGGTCGTGCTGGGGGTAGTGTTTTTAAGTTTAGGGTAGTGCAGTTGTGTTTGGGTAGTGAAGGGGTCGTGCTGGGGGTAGTGTTTTAGGGTTTAGGGTAGTGCAGTGGTGTTTGGGTAGGGGTCAACCAACATGAATTTGTCCTTGTGTGATGTAACCAATGCTCATGTAAAGCACTCCAATACCTGACCAGTCTGCACTATATAAAACTGCAAAAAACAAAAAATAAAAAGTGTTTTGCACACTTCTGTCATTGGGCTATATGTGGGCTACCTCTGGGTGATATTTGTGCTACATTTGGGCTCTTTTTTCTCTGGTGGCCATCTTGGGAGACTTATTTGTTATGAAGTTTCCTAATTTCCTCATTTACTACAGTCTCCTCAGTAGGAAATGCTTTCAGTTTTTACTTTGATTCCATCAAGAAGGGATTCAGATGTGTCACACATTTGCCATAAATTCAGAATGTTAGCACTCTAGTTGTTCATTAGATCACTGTAGTAAAGCTACTGCTCACCAAGGAGTTAACTGGAAGTCTACTGCTGGTATTGAAAGTGATTGTTTCAGTCTGCATGTCAGAATTTTCTAATGAAATAGAAGAGGATTTGAGATCTCACTTAAAACATGCCCTAAATTTTCTTTTTGCAGCACTAACCATAATTTCTATGGCAAAATGAACCCCCTCATTTTGTTCCTTTTTAAATTAAATGTTTTAAGTGTTACCAGTTTATTCCAATCAAGATGGCTTCAGGTGTGCCATACTTTTGTCATAAGTAAGACTGTTAGCGCTCTAGTTGTTCTTTAGAACACTCTGGGAAGCTGCAGTAGAACCCAAAGGCATCAACTGACAGGCTGCTCCTGTTGAAATATAACAGGAAGATATTTGAGATCACACTTGAAACATGTCCTAATTTTTCTTTCTACAGCACTAACCATAATTTCTGTGACAAAATGAACCCCATCATTTTGTTCCTTTTTAAATTAAATGTTTTAAGTGTTACCAGTTTATTCCAATCAAGATGGCTTCAGGTGTGCCATACTTTTGTCATAAGTAAGGCTGTTAGCACTCTAGTTGTTCTTTAGAACACTCTGGGAAGCTGCAGTAGAACACAAAGGAATCAACTGACAGTCTCTGCCATTGTTGGATGTACATGTTTTACTGAGAATGTCAGACTTCATTCTCACATGACTGAGAAAGATAATGTGAATTTACAGAAAATATGCTCGCATTTTAGCTTCTGGAGCACCTTCCAAAACTGTATGGGACAAGCATGTGAAAATAGTTTTCTCTCAAACATGATTCATGATATCCCAGCAGAAGGTTTTTCACAGGGTAAAATCACCTTAGAACACACCACAATTCCTGAAATTAGTATGGTACCATCAACAAATGAATTCTAATGTAACTAAAGTCTGTTATCACCCTTTATAGTTCTCCTTTTGGTAACCCTCAAAATCTTCGATTCAATACAATGCATTTCAATGGGGTACTATCATTTATATTGGTCCCAAGATGGCTGCCAGCAATTCCAGGATGAAGTGCTGACAGCCAATCAGATCTCACGATGACATGTGTGGTTAGGCTCCGCCCAGATATATATGTGTTTTTACTTTTGATTTTCTCAGCAACTACTGAACGGATTTACACCATTTAACAAAAAGGGTTCTTTCTGAACCAAGAACTACCTCTTTGCCAAATTTGGTGTAATTCCGTTCAGCAGTTCGGGCTGTAGCCTTGCATAAAATTTCCTATGGGAAATTGATTTTTTGACTCTTATTTTTTTAATTTCTCCGCAACTACTGAACGGATTTACACCATTTAACAAAAGGGTTCTTTCTGAACCAAGAACTGCCTCTTTGCCAAATTTTGTGTAATTCCGTTCAGCAGTTCGGGCTGTAGCCGTGGCTAAAGTTTCCTATGGGAAAATGAATGGGGAAAACACGTTTTGGGACCCCCTTTTTCTCGGCTCCCGCTTGACGAATCACCCGAAACTTTCAGGGTAGGAGCGGACCGGAGCGGGCCATAAAGTTTGAAAATTTCGCGAAGATTCGTCAACCGACGCAAGAGTTATTTCAAATAGAATGTTGCGGATTTCCTATGGAAAATAGGTCCTAACTATAACTATCTACTGGCGACCGCCAGTAGATAATATATATATATATATATATATATATATATATATATATATATATATATATATATATATATATATATATATATAAATATAAAACAAACACTGGGGAATATTAGAACTGGACTCCACAGAAGCGGAAATAGTTGGAGATCATCCCAACATCACATACAGAAGGGCACCTAATTTAAGAGATAAGCTTACACACAGCCATTTTAGAATGACCCATCAAAAAACATGGCTGAAAACTGAAGGATTTTGGTCCTGCAATAAATGCAAAGCCTGTAAAATTGCAGTAAACAAGAAGCAAATCAAGATGGAAAATGGCACAATGTGGAAAATAAAAGAACACATAAACTGTAAAGGTAAGTTTGTAATATACGTAATAGGATGGCCATGTGAAAAGAAATATGCAGGGCGAATGACATGTCAATTCAAAAAAGAATTCTGGAACACATTAGAGCCACATCAAATAGACACCGCAGCAACACAGTTGCAAAACATATGGAGGAAAATTACAACAGCAACTGGGAAGTATTAAAATATTACCCAATCGAACAAATTCCAGTGTCAGTAAGAGGTAGTAACCAAGAGAAATTGATATGACGAAAAGAATCTAGACATATTCTTTCATTGAGAAATCTGAACCCGAAAGGAGTTAATCAGAATGAGGAACTCTATGCTTATCTATAATTAAATTAAAAACAAAAACCCCATGAAGAACAAACGAGACAATGTGAGTGCGGTTCTATTTATCAGGAAATAAATGGAAAATAACATCTTGAATTGATTGAATTGGAATAATATCTGGTGTCTGTAAATACATACAACAACTGCGAAAGGGAAAAATTCAAAAGAAAAAAAGATAACCGACAGAAAAATACCCATAGGAGGGAAGTATATGAAAGTTCATGAAAGAGAGTACAGGTATAACAACAATCAAGGAATTTGGTGCAGCATCACAAAGCAAAAGAACATAGATCACTGGAGGGCAAAGAAAATGGCATCATCATATAAAAAGATAACAATTATTTTTAAAAAGTATGCGTATAATCCTGCAGCAACGTTAAGCAAAATAGCATAGGCCACTGGTAGGTAGAGAATACGGTTCAATCAAACAGAAAGACAAAAATTAAGAAAGTAAGAAAATCATGAGAACAAAAAGCTGACAAAATTAAAAGAAAAAAGAAAAGGAGGACAAAATAAAAAGAAAAATAATGTAAATTGCACAATAATTTGAAAATTGCACAGAGGACAGCATTTACAAAATAATGGGACTGTCCCTATTAGAACTGCATCAATGCCTCCCTCAAAAAGTAGAAATTGTTTTTAAACCTCTTTATTTATTCACAACAGCATTTTTGCACATTTCACAATTTGCACTTTGTAGCGTAATTTACACAAAGGCATGTTGCACTTTAAAGCGTTTTACAGGAACCACAATGCAATGCATAATGGGAAATTATGTAATTCGACAAAAGGGAAATAAATGTCACACAGGTTTGTGGGAAAACAACCCGTGATAATATATATATATATATATATATATATATATATATATATATATATATATATATACCAAAGAATCTTGCACACTATTAATAGCGCAATGTCAAGCCACTTGGCTTGACGTTGCGCTATTAACAGTGTGCAAGTTTCTTTTGGAATATATGGCGGTTATGTCGCCTACAAGCCCCGACTCGCCAGGCTGTGGCTCCCTTCGTCACACTGCATTTGGAATATATATATATATATATATATATATATTATCTACTGGCGGTCGCCAGTAGATAGTTATAGTTAAAACCTATTATCCATAGGAAATCCGCGACATTCTATTTGAAATAACGTTGGCGCCGGTTGATGAATCTTCGCGAAAGTTTCCAACTTGTTGGGGCGCTCCGGTCCGCTCCTATCCTGAAAGTCTCGGGGTGATACGTCAAGCGGGGGCCGAGAAAAAGGGGGTCCCAAAACGCGTTTTCCCCATTCATTTTTCCATAGGAACCTTTAGTCGCAGCTACAGCCCGAACTGCTGAACGGAATTACACCAAATTTGGCAAAGAGGTAGCCCTTGGTTCAGTGTCGTGCCTTTTGCTTAAATGGTGTAAATCCGTTCAGTAGTTCCTGAGAAAATCAAAAGTAAAGTCACATATATATCTGGGCGGAGCCTAACCACACATGTCATCGTGAGATCTGATTGGCTGTCAGCACTTCATCCTGGAATTGCTGGCAGCCATCTTGGGACCAATATAAATGATAGTACCTCATTGAAATGCATTGTAGTGAATAGAAGATTTTGAGGGTCACCAAAAGGAGAACTATAAAGGGTGATAACAGGCTTTAGTTACATTAGAATTTATTTGTTGATGGTACCATACTAATTTTAGGAATTGTGGTGTATTCTAAGGTGATTTTACCATGTGAAAAACCTTCTGCTGGGATATCATGAATCATGTTTGAGAGAACACTATTTTCTCATGCTTGTCCCATGTAGGTTTGGAAGGTGCTCCAGAAGCTAGAATGAGAGCATATTTTCTGTAAATTCACATTATCTTTCTCACTCATGTGAGAATGAAGTCTGACATTCTCAGTAAAACATGTACATCCAACAAGGGCAGAGACTGTCAGTTGATTCCTTTGTGTTCTACTGCAGCTTCCCAGAGTGTTCTAAAGAACAACTAGAGTGCTAACAGCCTTACTTATGACAAAAGTATGGCACACCTGAAGCCATCTTGATTGGAATAAACTGGTAACACTTAAACAATTTAATTTAAAAAGGAACAAAATGATGGGGTTCATTTTGTCATAGAAATTATGGTTAGTGCTGTAGAAAGAAAAATTAGGACATATTTCAAGTGTGATCTCAAATATCTTCCTGTTATATTTCAACAGGAGCAGCCTGCCAGTTGATGCCTTTGTGTTCTACTGCAGCTTCCCAGAGTGTTCTAAAGAACAACTAGAGCGCTAACAGCCTTACTTATGACAAAAGTATGGCACACCTGAAGCCATCTTGATTGGAATAAACCGGTAACACTTAAAACATTTAATTTAAAAAGGAACAAAATGAGGGGTTCTTTTTGAAAATAGAAATTATGGTTAGTGCTGCAGAAAGAAAAATTAGGGCATGTTTTAAGTGAGATCTCAAATCCTCTTCTATTTCATTAGAAAATTCTGACCTGCAGACTGAAACAATCACTTTCAATACCAGCAGCAGACTACCAGTTAACTCCCTGGTGAGCAGTAGCTTTACTCCAGTGATCTAATGAGCAACTAGAGTGCTAACATTCTGAATTTATGGCAGATGTGAGACACATCTGAATGCCTTCTTGATGGAATCAAAGTAAAAAACTGAAAGCATTTCCTACTGAGGAGACTGCAGTAAATGAAGAAATTAGGAAACTTCATAACAAAGAAGTCTTCCAAGATGGCCACCAGTGAAAAAAGAGCCCAAATGTAGCACAAATATTACCCAGATGTAGCCCACATATAGCCCAATGACAAAAGTGTGCAAAACACTTTTTATTTTTAGTTTTTTTGCAGTTTTATGTAGTGCAGACTGGTCAGGTATTGGAGCATTGCATCTTAAAACATGACCCCCTACACTACAAAAACACCACTGCACTACCTTAAACCCTAAAACACTACCCCCAGCATGACCCCCTACACTACCCAAACACCACTGCACTAACCTAAATCCTAAAACACTACCCCCAGCACGACCCCCTACACTACCCAAACACCACTGCACTACCCTAAAAGATGACCCCCTACACTACACAAACACCACTGCACTACCCTAAACCCTAAAACACTACCCCCAGCATGACCCCCTACACTACACAAACACCACTGCACTGCCCTAAACCCTAAAACACTACCCCCAGCACGACCCCCTACACTACACAAACACCACTGCACTACCCTAAACCCTAAACACTACCCCCAGCACGACCCCCTACACTACCCAAACACCACTGCACTACCCTAAAACATGACCCCTACACTACACAAACACCACTGCACTACCCTAAACCCTAAAACACTACCCCCAGCACGACCCCCTACACTACACAAGCACCACTGCACTACCCTAAACCCTAAAACACTACCCCCAGCACGACCCCCTACACTGCCCAAACACCACTGCACTGCCCTAAACCCTGAAACACCAGCCCCTGCATGACCCACTACACTGCCCGAACACCACTGCACTGCCCTAAACCCTGAAACACCACCCCTAGCACGACCCCCTACACTGCCTGAACACCACTGCACTGCCCTAAACCCTGAAACACCACCCCTTCACGACCCCCTACACTGCCCTAAACCCTGAAACACCACCCCCAGCATGACCCCCTACACTGCCCAAACACCACTGCACTGCCCTAAACACTGAAACACTACCCCCAGCAAGACCCCCTACACTGCCCGAACACCACTGCACTGCCCTAAACCCTGAAACATCACCCCCAGCAAGACCCCCTACACTGCCCGAACACCACTGACCTAAACCCTGAAACACCACCCCCAGCACGACCCCCTACACTGCCCGAACACCACTGCACTGCCCTAAACCCTGAAACACTACCCCCAGCATGACCCCCTACACTGCCCGAACACCACTGCTCTGCCCAAAACCCTGAAACACCAGCCCCAGCACGACCCCCTACACTGCCCGAACACCACTGCACTACCCTAAACCCTGAAACATCACCCCCAGCAAGACCCACTACACTGCCCGAACACCACTGACCTAAACCCTGAAACACCACCCCCAGCACGACCCCCTACACTGCCCAAACACCACTGCACTGCCCTAAACCCTGAAACACTACCCCCAGCATGACCCCCTACACTGCCCGAACACCACTGCTCTGCCCAAAACCCTGAAACACCAGCCCCTGCACGGCCCCCTACACTGCCCGAACACCACTGCACTACCCTAAACCCTGAAACATCACCCCAAGCACGACCCCCTACACTGCCCGAACACCACTGCACTGCCCTAAACCCTGAAACACCAGCCCCAGCACGACCGCATACACTGCCCGAACACCACTGCACTGCCCTAAACCCTGAAACACCAGCCCCAGCACGACCCCCTACACTGCCCGAACACCACTGCACTGCCCTAAACCGTGAAACACCAGCCTCAGCACGACCCCCTACACTGCCTGAACACCACTGCACCGCCCTGAACCCTGAAACACCAGCCCCAGCACAACACTGTACACTGCCCGAACACCACTGCACTGCCCTAAACCCTGAAACACCATCCCATGCATGACCCCTACACTGCCCGAACACCACTGCACTGCCCTAAACCCAGAAACACCATCCCCAGCACGACCCCTATACTGCACGAACACCACTGCACTGCCCTAAACCCTGAAACACTACCCCCAGCAAGACCCCCTACACTGCTCGAACACCACTGCACTGCCCTAAACCCTGAAACATCACCCCCAGCAAGACCCCCTACACTGCCCGAACACCACTGCCCTAAACCCTGAAACACCACCCCCAGAAAGACCCCTACACTGCCCGAACACCACTGCACTGCCCTAAACCCTGAAACACCAGCCCCAGCACGACCCCCTACACTGCCCGAACACCACTGCACTGCCCTAAACCCTGAAACACCACCCCTGCACGACCCCCTACACTGCCCGAACACCACTGCACTGCCCTAAACCCTGAAACACCACCCCCTGCATGACCCCCTACACTGCCCGAACACTACTGCACTGCCCTAAACCCTGAAACACCACCCCCAGCACGACCCCCTACACTGCACGAACACCACTGCACCGCCCTAAACCCTGAAACACTACCCCCAGCAAGACCCCCTACACTGCCCGAACACCACTGCACTGCCCTAAACCCTGAAACATCACCCCCAGCAAGAGCCCCTACACTGCCCGAACACCACTGCCCTAAACCCTGAAACACCACCCCCAGCAAGACCCCCTACACTGCCCGAACACCACTGCACTGCCCTAAACCCTGAAACACCACCCCCAGCAAGACCCCCTACACTGCCCGAACACCACTGCACTGCCCTAAACCCTGAAACACCACCCCCAGCACGACCCCCTACACTGCCCGAACACCACTGCTCTGCCCAAAACCCTGAAACACCAGCCCCAGCACGACCCCCTACAGTGCCCGAACACCACTGCACTGCCCTAAACCCTGAAACACCACTCCCAGCACGACCCCCTACACTGCCCGAACACCACTGCACTGCCCTAAACCCTGAAACACCAGCCCCAGCACAACCCCGTACACTGCCCGCACACCACTGCACTGCCCTAAACCCTGAAACACCAGCCCCAGCACAACCCCGTACACTGCCCTAACACCACTGCACTGCCCTAAACCCTGAAACACCAGCCCCAGCACGACCGCCTACACTGCCCAAAAACTACTGCACTGCCCTAAACCCTGAAACACCACCCCCAGCAAGACTACCTACACTGGCCGAACACCACTGCACTGCCCTAAACCCTGAAACACCACCCCCTGCACGACCCCCTACACTGCCCAAACACTACTGCACTGCCCTAAACCCTGAAACACCACCCCTCAGCACGACACCCTACACTGCCCGAACACCACTGCACTGCCCTAAACCCTGAAACACCACCCCAGCACGACCCCCTACACTACCCAAACACCACTGCACTACCCTAAACCATAAAACACTACCCCCAGCAGTACCCCCTATGCTACCCAAACACCACTGCACTACCCTAAACCCTAAAACACTACCCCCAGCAGTACCCCCTACGCTACCCAAACACCATTGCACTACCCTAAACCCTAAAACACTACCCCCAGCATGACCCCCTACACTACCCAAACACCACTGCACTACCCTAAACCCTAAAACACTAACCCCAGCACGACCCCCTACACTACCCAAACACCACTGTACTACCCTAAACCCTAAAACACTCCCCCAGCACGACTCCATACACTACCCAAACACCACTGCACTACCCTAAACCCTAAATCTACCCCCAGCATGACCCCCTACACTACACAAACACCACTGCACTACCCTAAACCCTAAAACACTACCCCCAGCACGACCCTCTTCACTACCTAAACACAACTGCACAATTTGTTACAGGCGTTGCAACGCAGGCCTGTGGTGCTTACTGGAAGTACCTGGTGGGCTAGTTGGGCCCCGGGGACTCTCAGGATTCAAGATGACCTAATCCCCCAACTTAAAACGCGCCACGGGGCGCGTTTGCACAGTGGTGAAAGGAGGGGCGGGGCCTCAGGTGACATGTGCGCAAACACGCCCTGTGGTGCGTTTTAAGTTGGGAGTTAATTCCCTTTGAATCCTGGGGGCCAACTAGCCCACCAGGTACCTTCAGTAAGCACAACAGAGTTGCGTTGCAGAGAGGTGAAAAAGGTGCGTGGCCTCGGAACGCCTCTCTGCAACTCAGCTCTGTGGTCCTAACTGTAGGTACCTGGGGGATAGTTGGGCCCCAGGGACCCTCAGGATTCAAGGGGACTTAATCCCGCAACTTAAAACACGCCACGGGGCGCGTTTGCACACATGTCACCTCAGGCCCCCTCCCTTCACCACTGTGCAAACGCGCACTGGCTCTGGTTAGTCAGAGTCAGTTACCACCAGTACCCGTCTGAAAAAGTTGTGGGCACAGGATGATTTTGCAACAAGGCCTCTTTCTGCTCCTCTGTTGGTTCTTTCTGCACATCTTTTGCTTCTTTCTGTGCGTTTTTCTTCTTTCTTCACATGTCCTACCTCTGTTGGCATAGTTAGAAACTAGCATTTAAAAAACCTTTGAAATTCACTTAAAAAATCATAGGTTTCAGGCACGTTATAGTTAGAAATTAGCATTTAAAAACCTTTGAAATTCACTGAAAAAACCATAGGTTTCAGGCACGTTATAGTTAGAAATTAGCATTTAAAAAACCTTTGAAATTCACTGAAAAAACCATAGGTTTCAGGCACGTTATAGTTAGAAATTAGCATTTAAAAAACCTTTGAAATTCACTGAAAAAACCATAGGTTTTAGGGACAGTTATAGTTAGTTGGACATTGCACTCGTACAAAACCCGTGAAATTCCCCTGTTATAGTTAGTTCAGCTAACTATAACTCGCGCCCCGCAATGCACTGCTGATGACGTCACATATTACATCACTCATGACATGGTCAGTGACATCACTGATGACATCACTGATGACATCTCAAATGACATCACTGATGACATCATCCATGTGATAATTTCATGCATCTTCTCACACCCTAATATAACTTTTGATACACCCACTCTAAATTACAGACTGCCATTCTCAAAACCATAGACACTCCAACACCAAAAACTACATACCCACTCACTGATTCTTAGGTCTACACAGACATCCACTCACTCACCTGTACAGTCACTCATACTTACAGTCACTCAGGACAGGACTATCATATGCACTCATACACCTATATAAATACTCACACACCGCCACTCATCCATAGAGGTACTCACACACCTAGTCAGTCTTGCAAAAAATTAATCACACACCCATTTACTCACCTATACAGTTATACACACACCAGCTCACTTACTCATACAAATACTAGCACATTCTTACACTCTTATACAATAACTGATACAAGCACACACGCATCCATACAGCCACTCTCACAATAACATACTCTCACTTATAGCCATTTAAATACTCTAACACACATATATACTGCCTTTTACATATGTAGTTACTCGCACATGTACCACTGAGATATACATTCACTCACTAACACACCCATACACACACTCACCCACCCAAGCAGTCCATCACAGATGCACTCTTGAAATCATGCACCCAGTGAATCACCCACTCACACATCTATGTATAGAGTCACACACACCCCACCCACACAAACACTCAGGCAGCCATACAGATACTCAGAGAACCAATCAATAACCCATATAGACACTCATGTAGCTATTCGCAAATCCATGCATCCACTTACACACCAACAAACAGACGGATACAGACATTCACACAGTTTAGTCACTAACCCATGCATTCAGTAAGATACGTTTAATCACTCACTTGTAGAGTCAGTCACTCACGTACTAAATCATCCATTCAGACACTTATACACCCACTCATTCTTCAATACGCCTTTCCCTATATATATTAAACATATTTAAACTTTACAGAAACACAGTCAGTGGATGATGTCATCAGTGATGTCATTTGAGATGTCATCAGTGATGTCATCAGTGATGTCACTGACCATGTCATGAGTGATGTAATATGTGACATCATCAGCAGTGCATTGCGGGGCGCGAGTTATAGTTAGCTGAACTAACTATAACAGGGGAATTTCACGGGTTTTGTACGAGTGCAATGTCCAACTAACTATAACTGTCCCTAAAACCTATGGTTTTTTCAGTGAATATATATATATATATATATATATATATATATATATATATATATATATATATATATATATATATATAAATTAAAGAAACATTATGGATATGTGAAATGCTCACTAACAGCAAAAATGTTTTAAACTCTGAAAACCACAGTAATTTACCAGTTACAGTTGTAGTTATCTCAAGTAACTATAACTCATGCCCTAAGGTAACTATGACTCGCACCCCGCCATGCACAGTTTTTTCATCAATAATTTCACTGCTAATGTTGAAGTGATATTATCAATGATGTCGTAGACGATGTCATGAGTGATGTAATCCTCATTATGTGAAAGCACCATACATATAGATTTACCAGTGTTCTTGAAAACAAAAAGAGGGACCATAATTGATGCAATAGCCAACAAAAGTGGTGGCGCCATCTTTGAAGGTAAATACATATATCAACAGTTCTTGTAACATCATCACATTTATATATCTCAGGAATTAAAGTGCACGGGGCCACTTAAACCGCATACAATAAAATGAAATAAACTAAGCATTTTCATTGGCACTACAGACTCATTGCAGATATTGTAAAAAAGACCCAAATAATTAAACTAAGAAACCAAAGTAGAGAGGTTAAATTCACCTCCCGCCTAACATCATTAGTGTCAATTCTTTCAGTGTATCTTAATAAGCAGCTTAAAATGCCCAAGTGGGTGAGCAAGCACACTTCACAGTTTGCCCCATTTGTATTAGGGAGGTATCCCCCTCATGCACTGCACACAACACTATGTACAATCAGCTCTAGGGTAAGACACTCTAGTGGTGTTTAAAGTAAAAAAAGCGGCCCCCGGATAGCAATTGAAAATTCATAGAGCAATATTATGCCCAGTGGGCCGGTGCTGCATGTTCCTTCAAGTAGACTAATTTCACATTTGTACTTGCTTTTGAACCCAAATACAGCAGAGAATAATAAATCATAGTGGAAATGTAAACATTAACAGTATAAGGCAAGGGGGTCATGAAATACATATCTCATGCAATATCACAGTATAAATGTTCATTATTATGTCCTGCATGGAGCCACAGGAGCGTAGAGACAGCATGACTGTGGTGCAATACTACATTGGTGACAAGGTCATACCCAAGCAGGAAAACCATATAAGAATAAAGCTCTGCTAAAGTAGCTATCTGGCATCCACTATCTGTTATCATATTACAAATATTTTCTTGAATGACCAAGTAAGAAGTTAATAATATTTATGCCATCCTGCACCAATACATTGGTATGTACTGTACCCCAGATCTAATCAGCATGTGCCTCGTTATACATCTAAACCCAAAAGGTGTTCCAAGCAAAAATTAGGTGAATATAAGCAAGATAGTTCTTGCTTAGCTTATCCACATGCCTATTTGACTCCGTGGTCTCCCCCACCAATTACAATGCACCTGTGAATGAACATAAGAAAACCAATGGTTAAAGACAAATACTCAGAGGATAAAAAAAATTCTACGACTTTACAGCATTGTGAGAAGCAGCAATCAAGAAAACATAGGGACTGCAATCAAAACAACTCTTGCATGCATAACCAGACTCTCGCAATGACCCACTTAGCCCAACTGCACCTCTACTTCTTCATTCATGTTCAGGCCCAGTGAATGCTGTGTGTTCAACCCTATAATGTACTGGGATTGCAATCTCCTAGGGTTTGAACTCTGTCACCACCCAGAATGTTCATGGCGACCTAGTCAAAGGCAAGAATTGCACCAAAGCAAATGTGTGTGTGTGTATATATGTATATATATATATATATATATATATATATATATATATATATATATATATATATATATATATATATATATATATTATATCCAATGTGCCCTTGCGCATAGGAGTGCACTCAACTTTGGGGAAGTTGAGTGCACTCCTATGCGCAAGGACACATTGGATAAAAAAAAATATATATATATATACATTTATATATATTACCTACTGGCGGTCGCCAGTAGGTAGTTATAGTTAGGACCTTGTTTCTATTCAAAAAGCATTTTTTCTTTGGCGCCGTTTGACAAATCTTCGCGAAATTTTCAAAACTAATGGGGTGCTCCGGTCAGCTCCTGTCTGGAAAGTTTCAGGGTGATTTGTCAAGCAGGGGCCGAGAAAAAAGGGGGGTCCCAAAACGCATTTTCCCCATGTTAATTTCCATAGGAAAAATTGGAACAGGCTACAGCCCGAACTGCTGAACGGAATTACACCAAATTTGGCAAAAAGGTAGCCCTTGGTTCAGAAAGCGACTTTTTTTTAAAATGGTGTACATCCGTTCAGTAGTTACTGAGAAATTTAAAAAAGAAAACTTTCGATATCTGAGCACCGAGGAGGAGTCGCGACTCCTCCCGGGCACGAGCTTCACTCTGATTGGCTGCCAACACTCCAAACCAGGAAGTATTAAATGCAAAAACAACAGTTGATGGACAGAAAGTGTTGGCAGCCATCTTGTGACTCGGTAACCGAGTCACAAGAAAAAGAGTGAAAAAAGGTTGAAAAACAAGAAAAAGGGGCAGGGTAGAAACACCCTGACCCCCTAGGCCTGCTCAGGGGGTCCCACAAGGACCCCCAGGGCCGAAAAAAGCATTTTTTTTAAAAACCAAACGGCCGTATTCGCGCCCGGTACGCGAATCCGGACGAGAAATGTTTTTTAAAAATGAAGCGCGGTCTCCCGCGTTTGGTTATCTATAAGACCCCGGGTGGGCCAGGTCCCGGGGGCAATCACTAATTAATATGCGGGGGCCCGTGTGGGTCCCCGCAGCCCTGAGGACCACCACCTCCCCAGGGCTTAGTTAATTGAATGCAGGGGGCATGCGCCCCGGGGACTGCCCTCTCCCCGGGGCTTGATGTATAAATGCGTGGTGGGTCCAAACCCCCCACACGCTGCCCCGGGGACCGCCACCTCCCCAGGGCTTTTAATAATTATAAGCGGGGTGCCTCGCAGCCCCCCCAAGCCCCGGGTACCGCCACCTCCCTGGGGCTTAAATACCATTAAAAAGTGTGGAGGGGCCTGCTCCTCCACACACAGAGGACCACCACCTCCCTGGGGCATCTAATATGCTAAATGGGGGTCCCTTATGGACCCCCGGGCCCCGGGGACCACCACCTCCCCGGGGCTTTAAACAGTAAGGGAGGGGGGCCACGCGGCCCCCCTCCTGGAGCCCTTGATGGCCCTGGGGACCACCCCCGGGACATTGCTGTTTGCTATGGCAGGAAACCTGCTCTCGCTTCAATGAAGCAAAGCAGACTTGCTTTCGAGCAAGGGGAGCTGCATGTCAGCAGCTCCCCTTGCTCAAAAGCAATGCCGGCTCCCGCAGGAGGCGGGGAGCCGGTGGGACTGTGGGGGCATTGGGGCTCCCCCCACGGTCCCCAACAGTGAGGCCAGGCCCCGGGGGATGGGGTCCCCGGGGCCAGTAGTGGCCAAGGGAAGGGGGGCCACTCGGCCCCCCTCCCTAATTAAAAAAAACACAACATTTAAAAAAAAACATCGAGGCACAGCCCCGGGTGATGGGGTCCCCGGGGTAATAATGGCCTCAGGAGGAGGGCCGCACAGCCCCCCTCCTTACACATAATCAAAAAAAAGAGTTTTCTCTATGTGGCCATGCCCCGGGGGATGGGGTCCCCGGGGCCGAAATCGGCCATAGGAGGGGGGCCGCGCGGCCCCCCACCCGTTTTTAAAAAGAAAAGAAAACCCAAAAATGCTCAGGCCCTGGGGGATGGGGTCCCCAGGGCCCAAAAATAATAAAGGGAAGGGGGGGCCACACAGTCCCCTTCCAAAAAACAAAAATTTAAAAAAGCCGGCATTTCGCCGGAGGCCCCGCCCCCTCCATGCACCACTTTGCAAACGTGCCCCTTGGTGCGTTGTAAGTTGGGGAATTAATTCCCCTTGAATACTGAGGGTCCCTGGGGGTCAATTAGCCAACTAGGTACCTCCAGTAAGCACCACAGAGCGAGATTGCAGAGAGGTGGTCCGAGGTCACGCCCCTTTTTACACCACTCTGCAAACGAGCCTCTTGGCGCACTGCTGGTGGGGCAATGAGGTCTTCTTGTGTCCTGAGGACCTCAGAACACAACTGGACTTCATCCCCCAAGCAGCAGTGCGCCAGGATGCATGTTTGCAGAGTGGTGTAAAAAGGGGGCGTGGCCTCTGACCACTCTCAGCAATCCAGCTGTGTGGGTTTTACTGGAGGTAACAGGAGGGCTAGTTGGCCCCCAGGGACCCTCAGGAGGCAAGGGGACTTCAACCCCCAACCAAGAGCGCGCCAGGTGGCACATTTGCAGGGTGGTGGAGAAAGGGGGCGTGGCCTGTGTCCACCTCTCAGCAATCCCACTGTGTGGGGCTTACTGGAGGTAAGAGGTAGGCTAGTTGGCCCCTATAGGACCCCCAGAAGCGAAGGGGACTTCAAAACCCATCCAAGAGCATGCCAGGGAGCGCGTTTGCAGAGTGGTGGGCAAAGGGGGCGTGGCCTGTTATGAGAACTTAGCCATCCTGCTGTGTGGTACTTACTGGAGGTAATAGGAGGGGTAGTTGGCCCCTAAGGATGTCCTTGGGGGCCAAGTACCCCTCTTGTTACCTCCAGTAAGCCCCACACAGTAGGATTGCTAAGTCGTCTTCGGAGGCCATGCCCCTTTTCTCCACCACTCTGCAAACGCGCCTCCTGGCAGACTACGGGAAGGGGGATGAAGTCCACTTTACTCCTGAGGGACTTTGGTGGCCAAGAAGCCCTTCTTGTACCTCCTGTAAATCCTACGTAGCGGAATTCTTGAGCGCTGGTCGGAGGCCCAGCACCCTTTCTTCACCACTCTGCAAACGCAACTACTAGTTAAAAATGTGTTTGCAAAGTAATAGGTTTTGCATCTGCGAAAGTTAGAGCTATTGGCGTTGTAAATGTAAACGTTTTTTACTAATGTTTTTTGGAGTGGAGTGGATGTACGTTATGTGTAGTGGAATTATGTGGTATGTTGTGCAGTGAAATTATGTGGATAGAAAGTATGAGGTATTTAGTGTATAGGAATTATGTAGAGTGAGATTATGTGTTATGGAGAGTTATTATGTGGTATTGTAGTCTGTGTTGTGGAGTGGTAACCTCAGGTTTAGTCTTCCTCGTTTCCATAGAAGCTCAACTATGAACTCAGTGAGACAAAAAAGAAGGAATCACTGAGGAGCACTTGTGGACCTAGTCAGAGGTATGAGCAGGGCCACTGGAATTATGCGACTGTTTGGCTGCACCGAGTTTCACACAATAAGACATTTTCCGCATTAGCCACATAATCCGTCATCTGCTCCCTAATCTGCAGATCTGAACAAAAAAAGCCTTGTTTCTAGCTCAAAAGGCTCATACGTTACCAAAAATGCAGCAACAAGTGTTACAGCGTGGTAGAAGGCCCTTTGCAAACCTAGAATAGTCACCTGTTACTTATTGCTAAATGTGGGTGTTAAATTGTTACTAATGGTGTGCAAGCCACTCTTGCTTCTTTCTGCGCCTCTCTTGCATCTTTCTGCATTTCTGTTGCTTCTTTCTGCACATTTCTTTCTTTTTCTGCACATCTCTTGCCTCTTTCTGCCCCTCTTCTACTTTCTGCACCTCTCTTCCCTCTTTCTGCACGTCTGTTGCCTCTTTCTGCACCTCATTTGCTTCTTTCTGTACCCCTCTTGCCTCTTTCTGCACCCTTCTTCCCTCTTTCTGCACCTCTCTTGCCTTTTTCTGTATCCCTCTTATGTCTTTCTGCACCCTTTTTGCCTCTTTCTGCACCTCTGTTACTTCAATCTGCACTTCTCTTCCTTCTTTCTGCACCTATCTTGCTTCTTTCTGCACTTCTCTTGCCTCTTTCGGCACCTCTGTTGCTTCTTTCTGCACTTCTCTTGCTCTTTCTGCACCCTTCATGCCTCTTTTTGCACCTCTGTTGCTTCTTTCTGCACTGCTCTTGCTTTTTTCTGCACCTCACTTGCCTCTTTCTGCACTTCTCTTGCTTCTTTCTACACCTCTGTTGCTTCCTTCAGCAATTATCTTGCCTCTTTCTGCACTTCTCTTCCTTTTTTCTGCACCCCTCCGGCCTCTTTCTGTACCTCTCTTGCCTCTTTGTGCACCCCTCCTACCTTTTTCTGCACCTCTCTTGCCTCTTTTTGCACCTCTGTTGGTTCTTTCTGCACTGCTCCTGCTTCTTTCTGCACCTCACTTGTCTCTTTTTGCACTTTTTTTGCTTGTTTCTGCAACTCTTTTGCGTATTTATGCACCTCTGTTGCCTCTTTATGCACTTCACTTGCTTCTTTCTGCACCTCTCCTGCCTCTTTCAGCACCTCTGTTAATTCTTTCTGCACCCCTCCTGCCTCTTTCTGCACCCCTCTTCCCTATTTGTGCAACTCTCTTGCCTCTTTCTACACCTAGCTTCCCTCTTTCTGCACCACTCTTGCCTCTTTCTGTACCTCTGTTGCTTCTTTCTGCACTCCTCTTCCTTCTTTCTGTACCCCTCGTGCCTCCTTCTGTACCTCTGTTGCCTCTTTCACCACCACCTCTGTTGGTTCTTTCTGCACTGCTCTTGCTTCTTTCTGCACCTTACTTGCCTCTTTCTGCACTTCTCTTGCTTCTCTCTACACCTCTGTTGCTTCTTTCAGCAATTCTCTTGCCTCTTTCTGCACTTCTCTTCCTTCTTTTTGCACCCCTCCTGCCTCTTTCTGCACCCCTCTTCCCTATTTGTGCAACTTTCTTGCCTCTTTCTACACCTCTCTTGCCTCTTTTTGTACCACTCTTGCCTCTTTCTGTACCTCTGTTGCTTCTTTCTGCACTTCTCTTGCTTCTTTCTGCACCCTCCGTGCCTCTTTCAGCACTTCTGTTGCTTCTTTCTGCACTTTTCTTCCTTCTTTCTGCACCCCTTGTGCCTCCTTTTGCACCTCACTTGCCCCTTTCTGCACTTCTCTTGCTTCTTTCTAAACCTCTGTTGCTTCTTTCAGAAATTCTCTTGCCTCTTTCTGCACTTCTCTTGCTTGTTTCTGTACCTCTCTTGCATCTTTCTGCACCTCTTCTGCCTCTTTCTGCACTTCACTTGCTTCTTTCTGCACCTCTCTTGCCTTTTTCGGCACCTCTGTTGCTTCTCTCTGCACCCCTCCAACCTCTTTCTGCACCCCTCTTCCCCATTTGTGCAACTCTCATGCCTCTTTCTATACCTCTCTTCCCTCTTTCTGCACCACTCTTGCCTCTTTCTGTACCTCTGTTGCTTCTTTCTGCACTTCTCTTGCCTCTTTCTGCACCCTTCGTTCCTCTTTCAGCACCTCTGTTGCTTCTTTCTGCACTTCTCTTCCTTCTTTCTGCACCCCTTGTGCCTCTTTCAGCACCTCTGTTGCTTCTTTCTGCACTCCTCTTCCTTCTTTCTGCACCCCTCGTGCTTCCTTCTGCACCTTTGTTGCCTCTTTCAGCACCTCTGTTGGTTCTTTCTGCACTGCTCTTGCCTCTTTCTGCACTTCTCTTGCTTCTTTCTACACCTCTGTTGCTTCTTTCAGCAATTCTCTTGCCACTTTCTGCACTCCTCTTCCTTCTTTCTGCACCCCTCCTGCCTCTTTCTGTACCTCTCTTGCCTCTTTGTGCACCCCTCCTAACTTTTTCAGCACTCCTCTTGCCTCTTTTTGCACCTCTGTTGGTTCTCTCTGCACTGATCTTACTTCTTTCTGCACCTCACTTGCTTCTTTCTGTACCCCGTTCCCTGTTTCTGCACCTTTCCTGCCTGTTTATGCATCTCTTTGCCTCTTTCTGCACCTCTGAGTTAGAGGTAGTGTTAATCCCCCTGCCCTATTATGTACTAGTGCCTTACAGGGGAGGTCATGCCAATCACAGGGGTACCCCAACCCATAGTGTACCCTAGTGTATGTAGGTGTTTTCACTGTATTCTAAGTGTCTTTCAGCATAGCACTGGATCTGGGCCTGGTTAGTCAGAGTCAGTTACCATCAGTACCAGTTAGTAAAAAGGTGGGGGCACAGGATAACTTTGCAACAAGGCCTTTTTCTGCATCTCTGTTGGTTCTTTCTGCATATCTCTTGCTTCTTTCTGCACTTTTCTTCGTCTTTCTAGACTTCTGTTGCCTCTTTCTGCATTTCTCTTGCTTCTTTCTGTGCCTTTCTTCCTCTTTCTTCCAATGTCCTACCTCTGTAGGCATAGTTAGAAATTATCATTTAAAAAACCTTTGAAATTCACTGAAAAAACCATAGGTTTCAGGGACGTTATAGTTAGAAATTAGCATTTAAAAAACCTTTGAAATTCACTGCAAAACCATAGGTTTCAGGGACGTTATAGTTAGAAATTAGCATTTAAAAAACCTTTGAAATTCACTGAAAAAACCATAGGTTTCAGGGACGTTATATTTAGTTGGACATTTCACTCGTACAAAACCAGAGAAATTCCCCCGTTATAGTTAGTTCACCTAACTAGAACTCGCGCCCCTGCAATGCACTGCTGATGACGTCACATATTACATCACTCATGACATGGTCAGTGACATCACTGATGACATCACTGATGACATCTCAAATGACATCACTGATGACATCATCCAGTGACTGTGGGCCTGATTCACAGAACTAACTTATGTCAAAAACGTAAAGTTAGTACTTTTTGGTATTCACAGAATACACTTACTCATTTTGGTATTCACAGAATGAATTTACTCATTTCGGTATTCACAGAAGTTAGTAGTCCTAACTTTAGACTCTAAATGCCTTCTGTGAATACCGAAAGTCTTAAAGTTAGGATTTTCTCAGTTTAGGAGTAGTAAAGTACTAACTTTACTACTCCTAAACTGAGAAAAATCCTAACTTTAAGACTTTCGGTATTCACAGAAGGCATTTAGGAGTCCTAAAGTTAGGGCTACTAACTTCTATGAATACCGAAATGAGTAAGTTCATTCTGTGAATACCAAAATGAGGAAGTGTATTCTGTGAATACCAAAAAGTACTAACTTTAAGTTTTTGACGTAAGTTAGTTCTGTGAATCAGGCCCTGTGTGTTTCTGTAAAGTTTAAATATGTTTAATATATATAGGGAAAGGCGTATTGAAGAATGAGTGGGTGTATAAGTGTCTGAATGGATGATTTAGTAGGTGCGTGACTGACTCTATAAGTGAGTGATTATACGTATCTTACTGAATGCATGGGTTAGTGACTAAACTGTGTGAATGTCTGTGTCCGTCTGTCTGTTGGTGTGTAAGCGGCTGCATGGGTTTGTGAATAGCTACATGAGTGTCTATATGGGTTATTGATTGTTTGTTTGAGTATCTGTATGGGTGCCTGAGTGTTTGTGTGGGTGGGGTGTGTGTGACTCTGTGCATAGATGTGTGAGTGGGTGATTCACTGGGTGCAT
Source organism: Calotriton arnoldi (assembly GCA_963921515.1). Lineage (NCBI taxonomy): Eukaryota > Metazoa > Chordata > Amphibia > Caudata > Salamandridae > Calotriton > Calotriton arnoldi. Next base: position 409,457 of record CAWUFW010012090.1, read on the forward strand.
GGTTTCAAGAGTGCATCTGTGATGGACTGTATAGGTGGGTGAGTGTGTGTATGGGTGTGTTAGTGAGTGAATGTATATCTCAGTGGTACATGTGTGAGTAACTATATATGTGAAAGGCAGTATATATGTGTGTTGGAGTAGATAAATGGCTGTAAGTGAGAGTGTGTGATTGTGAGAGTGGCTGTATGGATGAGTGTGTGCTTGTATCAGTGATTGTATAAGAGCGTAAGAATGTGCTAGTATTTGTATGAGTAAGTGAGCTGGTGTGTGTATGACTGTATAGGTGAGTAAATGGCAGTGTGATTAATTATTTGCATGACTGACTAGGTGTGTGAGTACCTCTATGGATGAGTGGCGGTGTGTGAGTGTCTATATAGGTGTATGAGTGCATATGATAGTCCTGTACTGAGTGACCATAAGTATGAGTGACTGTATGGATGAGTGAGTGGATGTGTGTGTAAACCTAAGAATCGGTGACTGGGTATGTAGTTATTGGTGTTGGAGTGTCTATGGTTTGGGAATGGCAGTCTGTAATTTAGAGTGGGTGTATCAAAGGTTATATTAGGGTGTGAGAAGATGCATCAAATTATCACATGAATGATGTCATCAGTGATGTCATTTGAGATGTCATCAGTGAAGTCATCAGTGATGTCACTGACCATGTCATGAGTGATGTAATATGTGACGTCATCAGCAGTGCATTGCGGGGGCGCGAGTTCTAGTTAGGTGAACTAACTATAACGGGGGAATTTCTCTGGTTTTGTACGAGTGAAATGTCCAACTAACTATAACTTTCCCTAAAACCTATGGTTTTTTCAGTGAATTTCTAAGGTTTTTTAAATGCTAATTTCTAACTATAACGTGCTTGAAACCTATGGTTTTTTCAGTGAATTTCAAAGGTTTTTTAAATGCTAATTTCTAACTATAACGTGCCTGAAACCTATGGTTTTTTAAGTGAATTTCAAAGGTTTTTTAAATGCTAGTTTCTAACTATGCCTACAGAGGTAGGACATGTAAAGAAAGAAGAAAAAACGCAGAGAAAGAAGCAAAAGAAATGCAGAAAGAAGGAACAGAAGTCCACAAAGACGAAGAAAAGTGCAGGAAGAAGCAAGACATGTGCAGAAAGAACCAACAGAGGAGCAGAAAGAGGCCTTGTTGCAAAATCATCCTGTGCCCACAACTTTTTCAGATGGGTACTGGTGGTAACTGACTCTGAGTAACTAGGCCTAGAGCCAGTGCTATGCTAAAAGACACTTAGAATACAGTGAAAACACCTACATACACTAGGGAACACTATGCGTTGGGGAACCCCTGTGATTAGCATGACCTCCTCTGTAAGGCCCTAGTACATAATAGGGCAGGGGGATTAAAACTACCTCTTAAAACACGCCACGGGGGGCGTTTGCACAGTGGTGAAGGGAGGGGGGGCCCTGAGGTGACATGTGTGCAAACACGCCCTGTGGTCGTTTTAAGTTGGGAGATTAAGTCCCCTTGAATCCTGAGGGTCCCTGGGGTCCAACTAGCCCACTAGGTACCTCCAGTAAGCGCCATAGAGCTGCGTTGCAGAGAGGTGTAAAAAGGGGCATGGCCTGGACCACCTCTCTGCAACGCAGGCCTGTGACGCTTACTGGAGGTACCTGGTGGCCTAGTTGGCCCCCAGGGGCCCTCAGGATTGAAGGGGACTTAATTCCCCAACTTAAAACGCGCCACAGGGCGTGTTTGCACATATATCACCTCAGGCCCCGCCCCTCCCTTCACCACTGTGCAAACGCGCCCCGTGGCGCGTTTAAGTTGGGGATAAAGTCCCCTTGAATCCTGAGGGTCCCTGGGGTCCAACTAGCCCACTAGGTACCTCCAGTAAGCGCCACAGAGCTGCGTTGCAGAGAGGTGTAAAGGGGCATGGCCTGGACCACCTCTCTGCAACGCAGGCCTGTGGCGCTACTGGAGGTACCTGGTGGCCTAGTTGGCCCCAGGGGCCCTCAGGATTCAAGGGGACTTAATTTGCCAACTTAAAATGCGCCACAGGGCGTGTATGCACACATGTCACCTCAGGCCCCGCCCTCCCTTCACCACTGTGCAAACGCGCCCGTGGCGCGTTTCTGGTTGGGGGATAAAGTCCCTTGAATCCTGAGGGTCCCTGGGGTCCAAGTAGCCCACCAGGTACCTCCAGTAAGCGCCACAGAGCTGCGTTGCAAAGAGGTGTAAAAAGGGGCATGGCCTGGACCACCTCTCCGCAACGCAGCCCTGTGGCGCTTACTGGAGGTACCTGGTGGCCTAGTTGGCCCCCAGGGGCCCTCAGGATTCAAGGGGACTTAATTCCCCAACTTAAAATGCGCCACAGGGCGTGTTTGCACACATGTCACCTCAGGCCCCGCCCCCTCCCTTCACCACTGTGCAAACGCGCCCCGTGGCGCGTTTTAAGTTGGGGATAAAGTCCCCTTGAATCCTGAGGGTCCCTGGGGTCCAACTAGCCCACCAGGTACCTCCAGTAAGCGCCACAGAGCTGCGTTGCAGAGAGGTGTAAAAAGGGGCGTGGCCTGGACCACCTCTCTGCAACGCAGCCCTGTGGCGCTTACTGGAGGTACCTGGTGGGCTAGTTGGCCCCCAGGGATCCCCAGTATTGAAGGGGAATTAATTCCCCAACTTAAAACGCGCCACAGGGCGCGTTTGCAGAGTGTTGCTGGAGGGGGCGGGGCCTCCGGCACGATGCCGGTCTTTTTTTTAAAAAAACAATTTTAAGAAGGGGGCTGTGTGGCCCCCTTCTTTTCATTTTTTGGGCCCTGGGGACCCCATCCCCCAGAGCCTGACCACTTTTTTTAAATAAATAAAAAAAATCTAAACGGGAAGGGGGCCGAGTGGGCCCCCCTCCCGTGGCCAATTCCGGCCCCGGGGACCCCATCCCCCGGTGCATGCCAACTTTTTAAATTTGTTTTGCCATTTATGGCCCCGGGGACCCTATCCCCCGGGGACGGCCTTTGCGGTGTTTTTTTATTTTTTATTTGGGGGAGGGGGGCCGCGTGGCCCCCCTCCTGGGCCACTTCTAGCCCCGGGGACCCCATCCCCCGGGGCTGGCCCTATTCGTTGGGGACCGTGGGGGGAGCCCCAGAGCCCCCATGGTCCTGACGGCTCCTCGCCTCCTGTGGGAGCCAGCATTGCTTTTCCACACGGGGAGCTGCTAACATGCAGCTCCCCATATGGAAAAGCAATTTGGTTTGGATTTTGAAAGCGAGAGCAGGTTTCCCTGCTCTCGCTTTCAAAACCCAAACAAGTTTGCTATGGCAGGGCGGGAGCCGCGAGGCTCCCGCCCTGCCATAGCAAACAGCAGTGTCCCGGGGGTGGGCACCCCGGGACACTGCAGGAGCCGGCCCTGGGGGGTGGCGGTCCCCAGGGCCATCACAGGCTCCAGGAGCGGGGCCGCGCGGCTCTGGGGGTCTGTAACGGACCCCCATATTTAAATATTTAGTGCCCCGGGGAGGTGGCAGTCCCTGGGGCATGTGGGGGGGCTCGAGCCCCCCCACACAGGTAAATTACTTTAAAAAAACAAGCCCCGGGGGTGGCGGTCCCCGGGGCTGCGGGGGGGCTGTGTGCCCCCCACAATTATTTGACAAAAGCCCCGGGAGTTGGCGGTCCCTGGGGCTTGGGGGGGCCTTGGAGGCCCCCCCAACATTAAAAAAACCAAGCCCCGGGGGGTAGCGGTCCCCGGGGCTGCGGGAGGCTGTGTGCCCCCGCAAATATTTCAGAAAAGCCCCGGGGGTGGCGGTCCCCGGGGCCGCAATTATGTTGAACATGCCCCCGGGACCTGGCCCACCCGGGGGCTAAATATTAACGAAGCGCGGGAGTCCGCGCTTTGTTTTTTTCTTTCATGGCGGGATTCGCGGATCCTACGCGAATTTCGCCGTTTTAAAAAAAAAAATGCTTTTTTCGGCCCTGGGGGTCCTTGTGGGACCCCCTGAGCAGGCCTAGGGGGTCAGGGTGTTTCTACCCTGCCCCCTTTCCTTGTTTTTAGCGTTTGTTTTTCTCTTTTCTTGTGACTCGGTTCTACCGAGTCACAAGATGGCTGCCAACACTTCCTGGTTTGAAGTGTTGACAGCCAATTAGAATAAAGCTCGTGGTCGTGAGGGTGCGCGGATCCTCTGTGCCTCTATATATCGAAACTTTTATTTTTTTATTTTCTCAGCAACTACTGAACGGATTTACACCATTAAAAAAAGGTCTCTTTCTGAACCAAGGGCTACCTTTTTGCCAAATTTGGTGTAATTCCGTTCAGCAGTTTCAGCTGTAACCGTGTCTAAAGTTTCCTATGGGAAATTGATTTTCTGACCTCTATTTTTTTAATTTCTCAGGAACTACTGAACGTATTTACACCATTTTAAAAAAGGTCTCTTTCTGAACCAAGGGCTACCTTTTTGCCAAATTTGGTGTAATTCCGTTCAGCAGTTCGGGCTGTAGCCGTGTCTAAAGTTTCCTATGGGAATTAACATGGAGAAAACACGTTTTGGGACCCCCCTTTTTTCTCAGACCCCGCTTGCCGAATCACCCCGAAACTTTGAAGACAGGAGCTGACCGGAGCGGGCTACGAGTTTTGAAAATTTCGCGAAGATTCGTCAACCAGCGCCAAAGATATTGAGAAAACAAAAAACGAGTTTCCTATGGAAACTAGGTCCTAACTATAACTATCTACTGGCGACCGCCAGAAGATAATATATATATATATATATATATATATATATATATATATATATATATATATATATATGTCGAAAGTTTCACCTCAAAGATCCCAGGAATCACAAAGCTCATGAAAACCGGAACAGATGAAAATAGACCCAGCTGTAAGTGCAAGTGAGTATTTATTTTTAGAAGCTCAGCATGCCTGCCATGACGCGTTTCAGCCTACCAGAGGCCTTGTTCATATATATATGAACATGCGCACAGATATTATATTGTGGAATGTTTTTATTGTACCAAATAAAGTGATATGAAAGTCATACTCTATAGTTCACATGCCCCCACTCCCTGAAATAAGGAAAACATTTCAAAATTTGCTGTGGAATACAAGTTTCATCATTGTAATGACAGCTGCAAAACCAATCTGCAGAGCTATGCTACTGTAAGGGCCTCTAGGGTAAGCAGCAATAGCACCAAATTATGTGGCACTTATCTAAATCATGTGGCAAGAAAAGGCAAATTAAAGAGTTATACAGCATATACTCTGGGAGTATAGGTTGATCCATTTGAACAAGAAAAACAATTTGTATTGAAATCTACAAATTATTCAGCAAATTAAGTGGCTAATGTTGTAAATGTATTATTATTTGGTAAACAATCCAGCTATAGCATCACTTATTTCCACTAGCCCTGTCCATTGTACCTTGTTTTATCAATTATATATTATTGTAAGGTAAATAAAACCTAAACGTTATGATTCTAATCAGTGTCCAATGTTAGCTGCACCTTGAAGACAAAAGCTTCAACAATATTTCCTTTTTCCAGAGTTTAAACAACTCAACTGATTTTTTTTTTAATTCACATTCTCAAAAGCATAATTCAGCAATATTCTCCTCTTTTTCTGCAGACATACAAAGAATATATTTCAATATTTAATTTACTATTTTCAATAAATATTTTCCCATAAGGAAAAAAATGTTTTCAAGCTAATTATCTTAACCTAACATGCAATATAAAAATAAATACCAGGAAACGTGTAATATGGTTCCCTACTGGCAATTTGGATTCTGGTGACATTGGCAAACTACTGGACCTTTATTTCAATAATTTATGATGTTATCAAAACCCCTCAAGAGCAATACTGGACCACAATAGATGGTTAACTGAGAGAGAGATAGAAAGAGAGAGAGAGTAACCATGTATTGTGGTACAGTATAAACACATATTCCGCAGTGGCAGATGCCGCTGTATAGTTATAGTTAGGTCAGTGTTTCCATAAAAAAAGCGTTTTTTGTTTTGCTAATAACTTTAGTCGACTCGAGCCAGTCGACTACGGCAATGCACTCTATGCGTGCGTCACCCAGAAGCTTCTCAGGAGACTACAGAACATTCAAAACGACTCATCCAGACTGATCCTCAACATCCCCTGCAGCAACTACATCATCAAACACCTTTGAAAACTCCACTGGCTCCCAGTCAGCAAATAATTACTTTTAAACTCCTCACAGACGCCTACAAAGCACTCCATGATGCAGAACCAGCATACCTGAACTACAGCTTCTCATTTCACGTACCCACCAGGCACCTCCGCTCCACCCATCTGGCCCTGGCCACCATTCCGTGGATCCACAAGACCAGATCCGGAAGAAGCTCCTTCTCCTACCTCGCCGCCAAGACCTGGAACACCCTGCCCCTCCACCTCAGACACTCCCCATCGCTGACCCAATTCAGGGAGGATCTAAAGACCTGGCTCTTCGACTGAACCTCGGCGCACAGATGGATCAGCAGCCCCTTCTCCCCCTCAGTGCCTTGAGTCATCCAGCCAGTGCAAAGCTTTCAAAGAAGGTGAAACCCCTAAGCAGAAGTTTGTTTGCAATCAGCCAGGAACATGCTGATAAGACAGAAAGAAGAGGTACTGCACCACAACATAATACAGTCAGCATACATACAGTGCGAAAGTGCTGAAAGCAGCGACAACCAGGTACAGAGAAGCACAGAAGACCGCGATAGCCAGGTGTAGAAGTGTGCCAAGGAAAAGAGATGGCATCTAGGCGGAAAGAGCACAATTTCACTCACCAGGAAGAATGAACAATGAGGCATCCAACATCGAGTCGAGTTCTGGCCATAGACTAGTGTGTTCAAAGTAGCATCCAAGATGATCCAAGTGAACGCACAGGGGTTGTGCTTACGGAGCCGTTGGTACCTGAAGCGGCAACCAACAACATTGCTGGTTGTGCTCAGCACGAGTCAAAAGTCTTCAGTATTTTGAAAAGTTCCAATGGCTGCAGAGACCAGTGCAAAATATGGCGGTGTCACCTTCGTTGAACCCTATGCTTTCATTCGATACAGCCAAAAAACAGAATATTGGCACCAGATTGACTTCATGGATTGAAACATTTGATGATTTCATTGACGCGCTAGAAGAAATAAGTGACAAAAACATCAGCAAATACTTAAAAAACCTTGCAGGTGCCCATGATGAATCAGCATTGAACATGAAAAGTAAGAAGAGACACAAGGTTGAACGCCGTAGGGTGATGTCTCAGAAGAAAAAGAAATGTGTTTCTGATGCAGATGCTCCTTTCTGGTATCGAGGTGCTGGGGGGGGATGCTGCTGCTGAGATGAGTTAGTTGAAGAGCCATGTCTTCAGGTCCTCTTAAACTCCTGAAGGATGGTGGATGTATAGAGGTGGCGGTCATTCCAGGACTTGGCCACCAGGTGTCAGAAGGTGTAGCCACCACTCCTGCTTCTGTGGATGTGGAGGGGTGAGGGCTAGGAAGAGAGATGAGGTACGAAGTTTGCAGTTAGGTTTGTACCAGTCAGTGCACCTTTGAGAGACTTGACAAAAAAGAATGCTGTGTTCAAGTGGTCACCTGACTGCAATTGAAGTTTCAAGAAAGTCAAACATGCGATTAAGAATGTAATACACCAAGACCAAAAGGGTTTTTTGCTGGGAAGACAAATGAGAGAACTAACACATACTCTGGTTGGCACTATTGATATTGCTACTGAACTCTCACTACCCTTAGCCACCCTCAGTTTTGACGCAGTTAAAGCCTTCAATCAAGTTAATTGGGAATATTTGAAGTTGGTCCTTGCTCCTCTGGGGTTAGACATGTTTTAAACAGACAAGGGGACCCAACAGTTGGTCAGGGACCATGGGTATCAACTGTTTTAAGGAACAATGATCACTAACAAACAAAGTATTAGGTCACAGTATATAGAAATATTAATAAAATAAGGACTATTTCAAGTCCAAATGGACATGGTATTTTAATAAAGGGATAAACAGAAGAAAATATATACAAGTGGGAACAGGTTTTTAACAAAGATGTATGGCTTGAGCTTTACTCTAACACACAGTAAGACGGAGATTCTCTTTCTAGACCTTATGACCAGGCACATAGAGGGGGAACTCTATACTGCCCTATACAGTAAACCCACCACAAGAAACACACTATTATATATGGCAGTCACCATCCTCAAGCCTTACGTGATTTACTCACCTTCTCAAAATTCCTCAGACTTAGAAGGAACTGTACATTCAAGGCTGACTATTTCTGGGAAGCTACTACTCTAGCAGAAAAATTACTATCCAGAGGCTATCCATGCAGACTAGTATGTAAATCTATTAAGAGAGCGTGGTATTGTCCCAGAGAAGGCCTACTCACACCCAAAACTAAGGAAACACATAACCGGCTAGTTTGCGTGACCACCTTCTCTCCCATATCCAACAGTCAAGAAAAGTGTCCGCAAACACTGGCCAGTACTCAATGCTGGCGAATGCAATTTGGAACGACCACTCTTTGCATTTCAGAAAAAGAAAAATATCAAGGACCATCTAGTCAGAGCCAACCCCCCCCCAAAAAAAAACCTACCCAGACATTGAATGACATTTGGGGCCTGCCGCCCTTGGTGGGCCACTCAAAATGTAGCTATTGCTCGGTATGCCAATTCACTATTGAAAGCAAGGAATTTGTATTTAAGGCTATCAAAGTTTCCCTTGATCAATTTTCCAACTGTAACACATGCAATGTAATCTATGCTATCTTCTGCCCATGCAATATGATCTACATTTGACAAACTACCCAGAAAGTAAAGATTCGGATCTGCCAGCACCGGAGCAGAATCCGCTGTAAGGTCCCAGGTGCACCCCTGTGGAACACTTTACTACAAAAGGACACACAGTAGATGACATCCGCTGGCAAGTACTAAATGTGATCAAACCACCACCAAGAGGATCTGAAATTAAAAAAATCCTCGACAAAGAAGAACTCAAATGGATTCTTAGGACTAAGAGTCTATACACTGGGCTAAACCGCAATGAAGACTGCACTACCCTTATTTGACTCATATTCATATGCAATTTTCAGCTTGTTCTCCCTTGCAAACGGCCTCGATTGTAAGTGACCAGTTTACTGTTGGCACCCTATTCCAATTGTAACCACTCTAGCAGGAGGCCAATACATCTATGCCAACTGAGAGCTAGCATTTGGTATTGTGACTCTGTACTTATGATCACCATATCCTCTTGCATTACTTCATGCAGTTCTATTTGTGTCGATCCAAGCAGCATTACATGTGGTGACGTTGCTTTACACAGTCCCTACCATATTTATATACGTAACTCAATTATTTCATGTACCGCATTCTGGTTTATACTATTACCAACCTTGATCCCAATGTCTGTCTCACCCTAGCTCCTTCAATTCTACCCATATGGTCTTTTGACGTGTAGCTATAGGTACCGGCTGGACCTACATATTACTCTTTTCATTACAGTCTTCCTGTTGCATGCATCCACAATGGCATTTATTTTCAAGAAATTATATGGTTTGCAATGGAGTACGTACTCCTTTCCACTTTGTTGGTATATTTCATTATTTGGTTGCTTCTTCCGTGATACTATGTGTATTAACAATTGTAAGTAAATTTCCTCTCAATTTAGTTGTAAATAATTGTAAACCACACATTTACTACTATCGCTTGATCTGTGCCCCGCTTATTCCACTCCACTCTAAGATGGCTACCACCTCGCTGGCTTACAACTTCACAACCTTACCCACAACACATGACTAAGCCCGACCACACATCACAGTCACGCAATTGCCCGGCGTGATTTCTTAAACAACACTTTCTCCCCGATGGGTTATTCTCCGTGAGCACCAGCCACGAGAATCCTTCACCCAGAAACGAGAATACTCAGCACACAGGTAAGATCCCGATCGCGATAGGGACGCCTCCATGACTACCTTCAACATGGCCATTATTAACTAGACGCCTGCAGAGTCATCCCCGGTAAATTTTGAATCTGACCAATTAACAGTCCCTTCGAGGAGCAGCCACCGGCGAAACAATTTCTGCTTCCAACTCTCACACAGTAGGCATCCCCCTCAATCAATGCACCTAGCACACCTTCACTTTTGCCTGCATCTATTATTTAACCCATCAATTCACAGGCCAGGTACTCCAATTTTGCCTCAGGGCCTCCCTGGACGGCTTGTATCTACGTTCGGCAACGCCAATTCCTTAATCCCTTGAGTAAGGGTGGGCGGAATTTGCGTAGTCGCGTTACGCAAAATTCCGCGAAATGGTAAAAAATCTCCGCGAGCACGCAGAATTCCGCGAGCACGCGGAATTGCTTGTTCCGCCCGTTCACGATGCGTTTTTCCTGTTCGAGGACGCTGTTTGTGTGCTCGGGGGGAAATATCTCGCAAACTTGCCCATGCGGTCGCCAATTGGCGCGGACATCTTGTTTCACTTGTCCCACCCACTCGCGATGCGTGTTTCCTGTTCACGAACGCAGATGTCCGATGGCGCGTCCGAATGACGTGTTCGCAATCGCACACTCTCAAGGGATCGCGCGAACGGATAGGAAAACTCGTCGGCGAACGCAGAGATCCCGGTAAGTCGCTACCGCGTGCGCGAACACGCATTTTGAAAGCGCGAACAAGGAAAAAATTCTGCTACGCCGCGGATCGCGGAATATTTGCCAATTCCGCATTCTCCGCGGAACGCGGAATTGCCAAAATTTTGCAAATTCCGCGAGCGGAACGGAATTTACCGCCCAGGCCTACCCTTGAGCACTACGTGTGCTCTTAAGGTACCTTACCTTCCTCTACCACTCATTGTGTGCCTCTCCAACCCCAGCACCTCCCTCACTTATTTTAACTTTTAACAAATTTCTTCCCAGTATGTCACACTTCTCTGGCCATCACCCACTATCACCCACTGGAACTTGCATGCACTCCGCATTGCATGGCCTTATTCAGACAGCTATTAGACCAGTGACACCATGACCATCCGTCTGCAACCCTCTCCCCTTACCCCTTCCCCCTCCCCCTTTTTTCATTCCCCTTCCTTCCCTCCCCTTTCTCTTCCTTCTTTTCCCCTTCCCCTCCCCCCTCAGGCACATACCTTAGGCATCTATTCCCTTGTCCTGAAGATGATTCCTGCACTCCTTATGGGATCGAAACGTCGTCGATTCTCCGCACCTTGACATAATTGAATATTTCTATTAATATGTGCTAGGTCGCGTCTAATTATTCCCGGAGTGGCTTAAATGTTTAAAAGGGTTGGCCACAACTCTCGGATTCCTTAAATCTTTGTTAAAAACCTGTTCCCACTTGTATATATTTTTTTTGTTTATCCCTTTATTAAAATACCATGTCTATTTGGACTTGAAATAGTCCTCATTGTATTACTATTTCTATATACTGTGAACGAATACTTTGTTTGTTAGGGACCATTGTTCCTTAAAACCTCTGGGGTTAGAGGCACATTTGATGATGTTTTGCGGAAGGTTTATATCTCCCAGACTGCAAGGGTCTTGGTCACTGACTCCTTATCTGCCACAATTAAAATTGTGAGAGCAACTAGGCAGAGGTGCCCCTTGTCCCCACTCCTATTTGTGCTCTATATAGAACCACTAGTGCAGCGTCTAAGACTGAATACAGAGATAGTCCCTTTTAGGTGTTGGGGATTGAGCAGGAAGGTAGTGCTGTATGCGGATGACCTGTTGTTATACACTTCAGACTTTACTCAATCACTGCCATACATAGAACAGGAATTGGCTTTCTTTGGGAGGTTTTCAGGCTATAAAGTTAATGAGACTAAGACCGAGATAATGCTTTGGAACATGAAATTGGAGGGAGGAGGTACTAATGAAGCATAGGTCACAATCTTGACAATCTTGTGGACAGGAACCTGGAGAGGGTGAGGAAAGAAGTGGACAAGCTAACCGCTAAATGGCAATCATTGCCCCTAACGATTTATTGGCAGGTTAATCTTGTGAAAATTACAATCCTGCACAAATCTACCTTTTTATTTGACGGCATCCCACTTACCTTTGGAAGGAAAGCCTTATACAAGATACAGGGGAAAATAACATATTTCATTCGGGCCTTAAAAAGCATTAGATTGTCCTGGAAAAAGCTGAGAAGAAAATTGGGTAAGGAGGGTTCACTCTCCCCGATATTCAGCTTTACTGTTGGGCATTTTAATTGAAGATCTGGAGGATGCTGTTTTCTTGCCATTATGAGACCTGCATGGGGATCCTTTACAAGGCCATGTTGGAAGGTGTTAGGAATGGAGGTTTTCTCCATAAATGTGGAGCCCCCAAATATTTACAAAAAGTAAGACTGAAGTAGCTGAGATCAGCTGACAGATTATGGGAGGATGTTAGAATCCTACTAGGGATTCCATATTATAATAAACTGACACCAATTTGGGACTCTCCAGGGACCCCAAAATGTCTGAAAGATTGTTTAGCCCCTTGAGGAACACTGGGATTACGAGATGGGGGCAGGTAATGGTGGGAGATAAACTAATGCCATTGGTTGACTGGTCAATGCTCTTTAAGTCGCGCATGTCCAGATTCAAATATTATCAGCTGGCCACTTGGTTCAAGACAAAAGATTGGACAAATTGTGAGCCTAATAGCATCATCAAAATGGATCTTCAGGATGCTAAGCCCATGAAGAGGGAAGTATCTGAGTGGTACTTGCATCTAGTAGAGGCAGCTGAGACGAAGATGAAGCTGGCATTTAGTGTATGAGCAGACAACCTACCCTAAGAGGAGCTACAGTAACTCTGGCAGGTATCTTTAATTTATTGTATTCTACAGAAAAATCTGCCCCTCTCAAGAAAAACCACCTGTTCACTTTTCACAGAATTTATTGGACACCCATGAAGCTGGCAAAGATCAATGAAGATAGGGATCCAGGTGTAAAAGGCGTGGGAGTCAGGATGCCGATGACATTCACATGTTTGTCAGCTGCCCGGTTCTGACCCACATCTGGCAATCAGTGGGTAAGATGATCGTAAGTATTCTTGAAAGGGTGGTGTAGGTAAGCCCAAAGTTGGTACCATTTGGAACACTGGGTGATGCATCGGAGGGGAGGCTCGCCTAATCTTGATTTAGGCAAATTACGCTTCCTCTTGCTCCTCGTAGCAAGGAGAGAGATATGTAGGAGGCGGTCCCAGACGGAGCCCCCTGCCTGGTCAGACTGGTGGACATCAGTGGTTAGACATGTCGGGCCGGATTCACAAATGTAAACTGAGACGAAAGTCTAACTTTACGACTTTTGGTATTCACAAAGGGCATTTACGAGTAGTAAAGATAGACTTTTGTTTCAGTTAAACTTAAGTTTTGTTGTTAAGTTTAACTGAGACCAAAAAGTTAAACTTAAGATCAAAACTTAAGTTTAACTGAGACAATAGTCTAACTTTACTACTCGTAAATGCCCTTTGTGAATACCGAAAGTCGTAAAGTTAGACTTTCATCTCAGTTTACCTTTGTGATTTGGGTTTCACTGGGTTGCACATGTACTTGCAGACCCCTATGCCCAGTTAGACATGCAGTCTTCCACCCATACTGCAACTGACAACCTATTTACAGAAGCATAGAGCCACTCACGCACCCAGTCAGGCAGCGAGAGAGGCACTTATACTTTCACTAACATACTGACACAGTTGTTATGTATGCAGCAGTATCAGAGGCAGTTTCACACACAGTTACATACCCATACACTCTAATACAGCTAGTAAGCAATTCATAGAGCTACTTACTTACATATTTAGACATGCATAGAGTTACCAAAAGAGCAAGTGACATATTGGCATACTTACTTCAATATCTGCTGGCACACCCATAGAGGGACTGGTACACTCACTCAGATATGTAGTCATGGAGTGAGAGACCAAGAACACCAATCCAGACAATTAATTATTTAAACATGGCTCAGACCAAGTACTGCAGAGTCTGTGTGTGCATTTTTATGGACAGACTTACTTGGCATTTAAAACTGCTTTGCCAAGCCCTAAACTTTCCTTTTACTACATATGTCGCTGCATTGCCTCACACTGTGATGGGGAGGCATGCCATGGACATTACTGTGGGTGTTCCCACGTAATACCCATGGCATTTGACACATTCCCAGATTTACAACATTCTGTAAACCTGGGAATGCGTCAAAAGCCTACTCCTCCCCAGGGGAGGTGTAGGGGAGGCATAACGCAGAGAAATAACCTTATTTCTCCTTATTATTTCCTCTTTCTATGTGTGCTGCAGAGGAAATTGCCTCCATTGATTGTTGTTGTGCAGGAAGGTGTCACTTCCTGCTTAAAAACAATCATTCCCACAGCGCAGACACCCTTGCACTATGGTGCAAGGATGCTTGCCTTGCATGGCAGCCAATTGTGCGCCAGTACTGGGGAAGAGGACAGGAATGCGGCATATCTCATAGATACAGCGTATTCCTGTCCTTTTCCTTTGACATATGGCAGCACAGCAAGAAGGGATTTCATTGGGACAGGCATGCCTTCACGCAATACGCCATGTGCACTGCAGTTCTTGCTGTCTGAGTTGAGGTTAGCTTATCTGCTGCACTAAGCTGGCTGAGGCTCCCGCCTTAATTGAATTCCCTCCAAGCCAGAGCAGCGGAATCTGAGTGCAGGCAGGATCAGGAAGGCAGTGGCAGCTAGGAGACTGGGAGCTAGGCTGCACTGCTGTGGACAGCCACCATTTGGGAGGTAAATCATAGACTCCTCCTAAGTGGCACCGGTAAACTCCGCTCCGCTGCGAGTGCGGAGTTTTTTAAAACTTTGCACTCCAAATGGAGTGCAAAGTTAAAAAAACTCAGCAAACTCCACCTGCGGAGCGGAGTCAACCACCCACCCTTAATATGGAGAATGAAACATTACTGTGAAGTGGTCAGATTGAAAAGGTGTATCGATTGAGATCAGAAGACATTTATGAACACTATAGCATCTATCCTCTGCAATCTAAAGAAGTTATTGGTGATGCTATTGATCTGTTTCAAATGAAGCAAGTAAAAGGAACTCCCATGAGTGTGTGGCAGAAAAGTTTAGAGGCTCGCTGTTTTCTACAACTGTTTCCCAATGGAGAAGGTGAATGCTATGATGACCACCCTGTACAGATACCAGCAGCTGAATACCGGTAAATCAGATTATATTCAGAGGACCCTGGATTTCACCAGCGTATTCCATGCATATTCCATCTTCTGTTTGAGAGTGACTTTTCTGGACTTTCACATACTGTAAACCAATTACTAAGGACAGGAGTAAATCGCCAAAACCTTTCTGCAAAGGAGTTTGTTGTAAAAATTCATGGAAAGGATGAAAAGTTGAAGTACAGCTTGATTAATTTGATGGGGTGCCAAAGTGGCACCAACGAGTATTGGTATCTTTACCATGGTGACCTGAAATGTATGTTGAAAAACCTAGGTGCTCCTACTTGGTTTATGATGCTCAGTTGTGCTGAGTATGTGTGGGATGACCTGCTAACATTAAGGACATCAATGTGAAGACAGATGGTGAAATTTGCTCCTTGGATCCCGCTGTTTGCAGATATTTTAACCACAGGTTTCAAGCTATGATGTCTTTCCTCTGTAACAAAACAAATCCTCCTCTTGGTGAAGTAACTGATTTCTTTTGGCATAAAAAAGTACCAAGTAAGAGGTGTTTCTCTTATTCACATGCTGTTCTGTATAAAAGATGTGCCAAAATTTGAAACAGACAGTGATGAGTCTGTCCTGTCTTTTATAGAACTTAATGTGACATGCACCATCACAAAAGAAGGTGGTGAAAAAGGCTTTAGACAAAAAGTTCTGCGATTTCAAATTCATAGATGTGCCAACTACTGTCATCAAAAATACAGATGCAAAGGTGCATTTTTTACAACATGTCGTTTTGGATTCCCACGACCAGTCTTTTCACAAGGAAGAGTAAACAGCTTTTTATCTGCAGTCAGAAATACACTGACACGAAAATCACTGAAAAACACATACAATGTGAGAAGAACAGAGGCCTCACAGTATATCAGTGACTAGAATCCAGTCATTCTGAAAATGTAGAATGCCAACATGGATACACAGTTTGCTGCAGACAACGCCATTGCAGTTGCTCATTACTTCACTTCATATATTACAAAATCAAAGAAGATGGAGATGTGAGAGGATATTTCTGCAGAAATGAGTCTTACCTAGAAATTATATAATTTCCACTTGAAAATGCTTTCCCACAGAGAGATAGGGTCATATGAGTGTTTGGATCAGTTGAGCTCGGCTAGTTATTCTTGTAGTTAAGGGGAATTGTTTGGGAAAGTCTATGCCTTGCAAGTACGTGAAATAGAGTGTTGAAGTCTTTTCCGGAAATTCAGTATCTAGCAGAGTTCGATCCGGAAAGCGCAGACATTGTGAAAACAAATATTTTGGACACATACTATCGAAGAAGGAGTCCACACCTAGAAAAAATGTGCCTTAATGAAGTACTTCAACAGTGCAGATATAGGAGTAATGTAGCAGAAAACATAGAAGAAGGGAAATATGCGGTAGTTGGATGTGACGGTTGTTTGGTGAGACAAAGCAAAGGGAATCTAATTAACCACAGAAAACTGAGTTGCTAAACTCCATACAGAAGAGAAATGTTCTATTTGGCACTTCTACAACTGTTCAAGCTGTGGAATGCTGAATCAGAACTACTTGGAGACTATGACTGCTATGAAGATTCTTTCTACCCTGTAAAAGACAGCATTCAGTCTTTCCAAACTCCTTGTAAACATTGAAAGATGAGATTAAAGAGGAAGAAACCATTGCTGCAGAAGTAGCTAAGGAGAGTTCACAAAGCAGTCAAAGTTCTGGACCACTGAGTCAAGATCCTCTTGGACAACCAGTTATTCAAAATGAAGCAGCCATAGCTATGAATGAGGTAGAGACTGCAATGCAGAAAGCAAGAGAGGAAAGTGTTGGTTTCGAACACTTAGTAGCACAACTGAACGACGAATAGAAAGACACTTATATCGAAGTTAAAAATAAAACAGAGCATGGATTCCTGCATGTCAAGAAAGAATGTGAATGTTCTTCGTTCAAGCCAATACTACTATACATCAGTGGTCAAGCTGGCACTGGAAAAAGCTTTCTAATTAAAGTTCTCACAGCTAATCTACAGAGGACTACAGAATCAAATTTATCATGTGTAGTAACAGCACCAGCTGAATTTGCTGCACACAACATTAAAGGAATTACTTCACATCAACTACCTGTTGAACATGATAATAAACTGGAGTACCAGAAGTTATCTGGTGAAGCTTGACATGAGGTTTCAAGAGTATTGAAGAAACTGAAGCTTTTAATAATCTATGAGGTGATCATGGTTTCAAACTTAGTGCATCCTTTCTTACACTTAAGAATGCAGCAGATTTTTAAAGCAGAGTATGACATGCTGTTTGGAGGAAAGTATTTAATTGTCTTCGGTGACCTACTCCAACTTACCCCCGTCAAAGGACAGCCTGTTTTCAAGACACTTTTCCGTAATGAAACAAGACATTATTTGGGAAGTAATAGCAATGTAAATATTTAGTTAAGCTTCAAATACAAGGAACGAGTGAAAAATATGCATCAAATTCTGATGTGGAATATGGAAATGTACTAAAGGACATTAGAGTAGGAGTTCTGACAAAAGAGGGGAAATGTGTTTTGGAAAGTCGACTTATCAAAAAATAATTTTCATCTAACAACACTCCAGCACAACTAATGTAAAATTTAATTGAAGAAGACACATCCATGGTCTGTTTAATGCCTACACTTCACGAGTGCTCCAATTTTAACAAACAATTACTAAAACTGGAGAAAGAAGATATTTTTAAAATTACAGCTATCAATAAAATGGAACACCAGGGAGTACCAATACTACTAACTGAAAAACTACTAGCAAAATTGTATTCTTTGGAGAAGTCTGTATTGAGAACTACAGGACTAGAAAAGTGTTTACTCGTGTGTAAAAACTGTTGAGTAATTTATTTTGCGGTGTAAATTAAATGTTGAGGAACTGTTAGTAAATGGTGCTTTGGGTAAAGTTATTGATTTCATTAATTTTCAAAATAGGAACGAGGTTGAGTAATTTGATCAGATTGATGGCATGAAGCAGATTGGCTAATGCGTTGTGCATTATTTGCTTGTAATGTCTGGCGGCAGCAGTTCCCAGTGTCTCTAGCATATGCTGTAACTATCCATAAATCTCAAGGATTACGTGTAGAAGCAGCTTTTATTAATATTGGTAGTACTGCATTTTAAGAAGGTATGTCATATGTTGCATTGTCTTGAGTAAGAACAATGTCTGGTTTGTTTTTGGTTGAATTTGATGACAGGAAAGGTAGTGCTGATGCATGTTGTGTCAGAGAGTACAATCGATTAAGAAGTGTATACTCTCCTCATTTAGAACAGTATATCATTTATGAAAAATTGATAATCTGTCCAAAGCGGAAGCTCCTAAAAGAATCTGCAGATGTTACTAAAATAAGGAAAAGAAGGAGAACAAGGAAGGTGTTAAGAAGAAAAAACTGGAGGATGAGGGAGACATTGCAGGTTACCAGTTGTCAAACCCTTCTAGTGTCAACTGCTATGCAAATGTTGTTCTTAATGTACTCTTTGAGTTACCACGTCTTGGAAATGCAATTGAACAGAAACCACAGAAGAGATAATGTTCTGCATTGTGTGATTTGCTGCAACATTTACATAGTGAGAGGACTATAGTGCATTGTGCTTCAGGCATTTGAGATCTAGTAGATATATGTAGTGGATCAGTAATATTTACTAAGAACACTCAACAAGATGCACAGGAGTTTATAATGGTCATGTTTGGAGTTTTAGAAGGAGAAGAAATCAGTATTGATGATTTATTGGGACTGAGTTAAACATAGAACCATGAGTGTGAAGATTGCTCTTTCACATCTAGCACTGAAATAAATTCTGAGTGATTTCTGTGCTTAACACTACCGGATTCCAAAACTGTGCCTTTTGACAGATTTATTAAAAATGTTAACCAAATATGACCTGCCCAAATTGAAGAACAGATGTTATAGCTACATTGCACATACAAAGAAGTAGAAAATACCTCATATTATTGTTACAACGATGCAGAGAAGATAGATATATATTGGAAAGTTGCAAACTTCAAAGCTGGACATACATAAATTCCCCGAAGAACGTATACTACTTTAGCTCTTATCTTTCATGAAGGAGTTAATGTAACAACTGAACACTACATTGTCTTTTTAAAGAGTAAAACTAGATGGACGGCGTGCAATGACTTCAAACTTATATTCAAACCAAAACTGCCTTTCAAACTATGAAATTCTTATTTTTTGTTTCTTCAGCCAAAGTTCTAAGGAGTATTTGTGGGAAAAAGTAATGTACGGTGTTTCTTATACATGGATTGTTAGTGTTTTAGACAACATTCGGCCTATCAGGGGTGATTTCTTTATAAAGTTCTCCAAAATTCAAGAGTGCTTTTACCTTTCACAAAGGAGTTATTATAACATCTGAATACAACACTGACTAATTAAAGACTGAAACTAGATGCACACAATGCAATCTCAGCAACCTTAAATTGAAACCAAAACTGCCTTTCATACTACAAATTTGCCACCTTTTGTTTCTTCAACTAAAGTTCTACATACTGTTTGTGGGAAAAATAATGTATGGGATTTTGTGTATATGGATCATTAGCATTTATACATCATTCAGTCTACCAGGGGTGATGTTTTCAAAACAATCTGTAAAATTCAAGTGTAGTTTATATTTATAAGTAGTATTGTACCAGGTATAATAATAAAAATATTTTTAAGATAGGTTTCTTTAGATTACTGTTGTAACTGTAGGTAAAACTGCTAATTAACGAATCGTAGTGTCACTTATTTATAGTGAAATACTGTGCAGTTTTGTTTTGTTTTTCCTACAATCTATCTGATTGTTTTTCCCCACTGTTCAAGAATGAATATTCATACAGAACATAATTTATTGTGTACAAGTATGAAAGCTGAGAAAAGTAAATGTTTTAATATAATGTGATGTGCTGTTAGAGCATAAGTAATGTGCGCTGTTTTGTTTCTGGAATTTTGTAAATTGAATACTGATTTATATTTACGCTTTTTTCTTTTTCAACAGTGGTTGGAGTTATATGTCTTCACATGTGTCAACATACTTGTAGTGCGACATGAGTATTTGTTTGAGGTATTCCCAGAGACAGTCTTCTCACACAAAAGAGTACTTTGCATACTTTGGTACTATTTTCTGTTCCCGGAAGGGGATGGTTTAAAACTCCCATGCAATTTATTGCCGCTTTGCTGGGGTTGGTCCTCCAAAGAAGTATGCTCAAAAAGGTGTGGCAACTGATCCTCACTGCCGGCAGATGTCATTTTATTGGTAAATTATGGAAAAAGCACCGCAATCTAATTTGGAGATGGAAATGAGCAGGTGCTCAAATTAGAAAAGGTTTTTTTACAATTTTTATGCTTGTTTTTCCCCTACTGTTCGAGGATGAAACTTTATAGAGTACATTTGCTATGGTGCACAAGTACATACGCTGAGAACAATAAAAAATAGAAACTGAAATCCTTTACTATAATGTGAAATACTATTAGAGCATAACAAATGTCTCTTGTTTATTTTATAGCATGAACTTATGCATTGCAGAAACTAAATGTTTATCATGGAATTTTGCAAAAGGTAATACTAACTTATGTTTATGTTTTTTTTGTTTTAAAACAGATGAATGACACCATCTATTGTAGTAAAGTAATTTCCTAATTACTTCTTTCTGTTTAGTTTTACAAACTAACATTGTCAAGGTGTACACCAAGGCAGAGTTTCATAGAGCCAGTAAGACATCCAGAAACACACTGACAGAGGCACTCATACTTCTAGTCACTCACTCATTCAGACACTCACACACCCACTAAGTCACTGATATAGTCAGTAACATATTTAGACACTTACAAATACATCTACTACTACATGTACTCACTTATTTGTACAGATATTCACACACTCACTTACTTGCTAATAGAGGTACTAATGCATGCACTCACTCACCTGAGTGCATACAATGACTAACACACCCAGTCACTTTCCCATGTAACTATTGCTACACCCAATCACTCACCCATACAGCTAGAAAGACACCCATTCACTCCTCTAAACATTCACCCATGCAATAACTTACTTACCTATACAGTCACTAACACAGCCAGTCAATTAGTTATACAGCTCCTATCATTCATATTCACTATTACATGCAGGCTCTGACTCAGTTAGTTACTCACCCGTACAAGCATTCACACAGGCATTTACTCACTGTTACAGTGCACTTACACTGTCACTCAATTACTCAAGCAGTCATTCAAACAGTCACTTACTCACCAATACAGCCACTCACATAGTCACTCATTCACTCACTCACACAGTCTATAACAGAGCCATTCAATCACTTATACAACCACACATACAGCCAATCAATCATCTATAGAGCCACTCACACCCAATGTCTCACTCATACAGCTACTCACTCACCCAGTTACTCACTCATACAGACAGAACTACAGCCATTCAGTTAGCGATACAGGCACTCACACATCCAGTATCTCACTCATACTACTCACTCATTCACCCAATCACACAGCCACTCACTCACACACCCACTTACACAGGCAGTACTTACTCATACAGTCACTCACACACCTACTCAATCTCATACAAACACACACAGAGGTATGTAATTACCCATACAGCCACTCACACCCATTTTTTCACTTATACAGGTACTCAGTCACCTAGTCACTTACTCATATAACCCCACACACACACCCAGTGAGTCACCAATGCAGCCATTCACACACAGTCAGTCATTTAGACAGACACTCACCCATCCAGTCACTTAGTTATAAATCCCTTAACACACCCAGTCACCCATACAGCCACTACCACAGCCAGTATAATATTCATAAAGATGCTTATGCCCCAAGTTGCTCAACCATACACCCAGTCACAAAGCCAGTGACTCACTCAAAGAACCACTGACACAGCCACTCAATCACTGATACAGCCACTGACACACCCACCCACTTACCCATACAGTCCCTCAGTCACCCAGTCACTCACTCATACAGCCATTCACACACCTAGTCATTCACATATACATACACTCACTCACCCAGTCACTCTGTCATATACCCCCTAACACACCCATACAGCCACTCACACACCCAGTACCATACTCATACAGTTGCTCATGTCCCCACTTGCTCAACAATACACCCAGTCACACAGCCAGTCACTCACTCATACATGCACTGACACAGCCACTCAATCACTGGTACAGCCACTGAAACACTCACCCACACACTGATACAGCCACTCAGTCACCCAGTGACTCACTCATACAGCCTTTCACACACTCAGTCAGTAACCCATACAGCCATTCACACAACTGGTCACTCACTTATACAGACACTCACCCACCCAGTACTCAGTCATGCATCCCCTAACACACCCACTCTGTCACCCATACAACCTCTCACACACTCAGAGTATCATACTCATACAGCCACACACACCCCCCACTCGCTCAACCACACACCCAGTCACACAGTCAATCATGTAGGGACTTATACATCTTATCAGTCAGCCATACAGCCATTTTCAGACCAAGTCTCTCACTTATACAGACACTCACCCACACACTCACTAACTCATACAGGCACTAACACACACAGTTAGTCACTTATACAGACACTCACACACTCTTTCTTATATACACACACATTATGAGAAACTGGGTGTTTGTTGCAGTACCCTCCCACTTTTTGCCTGGTTTGTGATGCAACTTTGACTGAAGTGTACTATGTCCCGGCCAACCAGGCTCCCAGTACCAGTGTTCTTTCCCTAAGGCATTGGGTGCAGTGGTGATTCTAGGCGTCGGGTTTCTGTGTCCTCAGCAGGCTCGGAGTCTTTCTTTGCTGTTTCTTTTGAACATAGCTGCTGATCGCAGGAGATACGGTCTTTGTTGAAGGCAGTCAGTCCTCCAAGGGTTCTGGAGGTCGCTGACTGCAGGACAGGGCGACTTCTGGCACAGGATCTCTGGAAACTGCAGACGGGCCGGTAGGGCTGGGGCTAAGTCAGTTGTTCCCTGCAGTCTCCTCTGCTGGGCATCTTCTTTTGTCCTCCTTCTTTGTAGTTTGCAGGAATCTGCCTTCTTGGTTCAGGGCTGCCCCCTAAATACTGTATTTAGGGGTGTTTTAGGGGTCTCGAGGTTAGTAGCCAATGGGCTACTGACCTTAGGGTGACTACACCCTTTGTGTGCTCACCCCACGTGGGGGAGTGAGCACAATCCCTAGTCCTGATTGGAGAGTGCTTGCCATCTGCAAGATGGCGGACACTGAATAGTGGGCTTCACCTCACCTCCCCCACCTGAGGGGTGGGGTTGACAGAGGTGGGCACACCATCTGGGCTGTGCTAATTTTTCCCACCTGTCTTTCTGCCAAAACGGAGGGGAGACAAGAAGGAGCCTGCTCCTGATAGCAGGAGAGGCTGGGGGTCGCATTACAAAGGCGCAAGTCCTTTGAAGCTCCCCTGCCACAGATGGCTCTTCCTGGCCTGGGGGAGGTGTGAACACCTCCGCCCAGGAAAGGCTTTGTTTCTGGGCTCAGGGAGCAAAGACTCCCACCCCAGGGGTCCAGAAACATGTCTTGTGGTGGCAGGCTGGTGTGTACCAGTCAGGGAACCCACCAGAGGCTGGTCGTTTTTCAGGGGGCATCTCTAAGATGCCCTCTGAGTGCATTTTTCATTAAATCCCACACTGGCATCAGTGTGGGTTTAATGTGCTGAGAGGTTTGATACCAAACTTCTCAGTTTTCAGTAAAGCCATTATGGTACTGTGGAGTTTGTAATGACAAACTCCCAGCACCATATACTCTTAATGGCAGTACTGCACTTACAATGTCTAAGAATTGACTTAGACACTGTAGGGGTACAGGGCTCATGCAACTGTACCCTCACCACTGGTATAGTGCACCCAGCTAGAGGCGTGGCTGATCTATGCCAGGGCAGTGGGTTGTAGGCATGGCACACAGGGATGTGTGCCATGTCGACTCTTCACTTTGTTCTGCACCAAAACACACAGCCTGCAAAGGCAGTGTTTGAGTGTAAAGGTACAGGGCCTCTAAGGGTGGCAAAATAAGTGCTGCAGCCCTTAGAGGCCTTCCCTGGTCACAGTGCCCTGGGAACCTGTGGTACCATTTACCAGGGGCTGACCTGTGGCCAGAGAGTGCCAATTGGGGGTACAAGGTACAGTTTTTGGGAAAGAACACAGGTCCTGGGAACCTGATTGGCAGGGACCCAGGGCACATCAAGTCAAAGTGCATCAGTAGTCTGGCAAAAGTCAGGGGGGGTTACTGCAACAGAAACCCAGCTTCCTACACCAATGACCACAGCACCCTGCTCCTAGCCGATTTGGATGCTCCCGAGAATTGGCTGGTGGAACATTGGGCCTGGCCATGCTAACTGAAATCCAAGAGGTGAACCTTGAAAGTTGACTGTACGATAATATATACATTTTTGCCTTTTTCCCCATTGAATTCAATGGTGAGTAATTGCGATTTTTCAAACTATAAATGTTCATAATAAATTGAGGATTCAGAACAGGCTATCATGAATAATATTAAAAGAGAGCATTGTGATCCCTTCAGAAAGATGCCTAATAAAACCAAACCCAGGAAGATTCTGGTATGTTTTCAGACCTACACTTTAAAGGAAAGCATTCTTTCCAAAGTCGTTGAAAGTGGATGGGGTAGTATTTTAAATCAGGTCAGATGTCTCCCAGATCACGTTTAATAGGCAGTGGAAGCTCGGTAAAAAGATATATCCTCTAAGAAAATTAGGAGCCACAGTACAGCTGAAAGTTCCTACCCCCTCAAAGTCATGCACAATAATAAGATGTATAATTTCAGAGGACATAAGGAGGCTGACGACCTGATCAGAGATTTCAATAAAAATAATGGGGCCTATTAGCAATAACCGGCGATAATTATCGCTAAGCGCAGTTAGCGCTAGGATAATTATCGCCGGCTATCGCAGGTTTCTATCGCGGAGATAGCGTGCTATCAGCAACGCTTATCTCCAAAGCGATAGAAACCCTGGAGAACAGTGTGAATATCGCTTGAAAACAAGCGATATTCGCACTGTGACCAGTGTTAGCTTGCTAATAGGGCGAGGGGGATTTAGCCATGTAATCCACCTCCCATTGGATTACATGGCTAAGTCAGGTCTGGACCAGGCGTTAACAAACAAGCGCTAAACATGTTTAGCGCTGGTTCGTTAATCACCTCCCCTGCCTCGCTAATAGGCGATAGCGACCTTAGCGACTGTTTCCAGTCGCTTTTAGGTTGGGAACGCCTACTTTGCATGCCATTAGCGATAAATATCGCTGGCATGCAAAGCAGCACCTAACCCGGTCGCTATCGCCTAGAAGCTGTCGCTAACAGCAGTTAGCGACAGCTTGCTAATAGGGGGATTGAATTATCGCTGCTTTAGCGGGAAAAAGTCCCGCTAAAGCGGCGATAATCACGTTGATAATATGCCCCGGTGTTCGCTGGGAATAGCAAGTAGAAGTTAGAAATTAGGGGGATTAGTTTGTGTTTGACCATTTACTGTTGTATTTCTCGAATCTTTCTGAATTTGTTTGGGCACGTCTATGGCAATACAGGGACTTTAGTGGGTCCTAATACCCTCGATTTCTGTTTTTGATAGACTGTGCACCCTTGGTGTTGCATTTACAGAGGCTTAGCCCATGAGAAAGGTAGGGAGAGTCATCCCAGGGTGGAGCGAGTGGGGAGGGGAGGTAGAGGCAAGGGCACAGGGTGGGGGGCATTTTGGAAAAAATACAAAAAAAAGTTCCTCCAACACCTCATGTTCTTTTGAGCCCTTAGAAACTACTTGGTATCAAGGGGTTAGCTACAATACTCGCGATATAGGGCGGGGAAAAATTATGTCATAGTAGCCCCCATAAAAATCCTTTTATGGAACATAAACAGTCTGCGGGTGAAAGAGAGGCGAGAAAGATTGGTTCAATATTTAAGGGACTCCCAGGCCCATATTATCATCCTTCAAGAGACACACTTGATCGAGGAAGAGTGTATCGATCCATTTAAATCAAGGAAATGGGTACAACAATCGGTTTGTACAAGTCACAATGTTAGTACGAAAGGTGCGGCTATCTTAATAAAGAACCACCGAAGGTGTCCATCAAAGAGAGTGTGACGGATAAGGCGGGGAGATGAGTCATTGCTAAGCTGGCTGTGTATTATCAATCTTACACTCTTGTGGGTTACTATGGCCCCAATATAGATGACACAGAACCACTTAAGGTAATGTTCTCGAATCTACAATGTTTTTCTGATCCCATTTTATTGGTGGGTGATTTTAACATAGTTTTAAATACCTTTTAGATAGACCCACAAGAAGTTGATCAAGTACTAATACAAAAATGTCATCATTGATTAAAACCATGATGAAGCAGTTGGGGCTGTGTGACATATGGAGAGAGAGGGCGGGACAAAGACAAGGATATACCTACAGTAATAGAAAATATGGCCATCAGTCAGGAATAGACCATTTTTTAATTTGGCAGAGCTTCAGGAAGCAGGTTCAAGACAATGTTCACATAGGGGCTCATATGTCAGACCATCCGGCAATTTTCAGAAGAGGTAGATATTAGATAGAACACTTCTGCTGGATAAGGAGGCTGTAAAGGTACTTCAATCTGAAACAGAGGAGTTATTTGGTATTAACTTAGGTTCAGCATCCTCAGATGTGATTTAGGACACCTTTAAGGCTTTTGTAAGGGGTAAAATGACCAGTTTACTCTCCTTCAAGAGGAAAGAATGCAACAAGAAATGTTGACTGACCAGATGCTCGATCCCAGCAAGGTAGTAAAAATGCAGGAGTCATTGCAAACTATAAAAGGAAAGCTGGTGGGAGTAATGGAAAGTAGAGTCAGGAACAGATGGGATGCTAGTAAGCTAACCCGCTTCGAATACAGATAAAACTGTGGAAAGCTATTAGCTTGGAAAATAAAATCACACCTAGCATGGAACCTAAACAATGAAATAAAATCTAGTAACACTAGGGCGATAGTGGGGAAAATGAAAATGCTTTCCATCAGTTCTTTGAAGATCTATACTCAAAAGACTGGGAAACTACAGAGGAGAAGGTTATGAACTGGGTGGAGGAAGAAGACCTAGGCAAACTTAATGAAGAACAGAGGGCACATCTCAACCGTAATATCACAATCACTGAAGTCAAACAGGCAATTAAATCTAGTAAATCGGGAAAAGCAGCAGGCCCTGATGGTCTTCCACTGGAATGGTATAAGGCTTTGGCGGGGACATTATTTTGCCAGTCATGACTAGATTATTTGGGGAGATTTTTGAGAAAGGGCTACATTTACATCTGTCTTGGAATGAAGCCACGTTAATTCTGAAGCCAGGGAAATGCCAAGGAGTTGTGAGTTGTATAGGGCAATCTCGCTTCTAAATTGCAATTACAAAATCTTTGCAAACGTTTTGTCTGAGAGGTTGAATGGTGTGATTGGGGAGCTCTTGCTCGATGACAGAAAGGCTTCTTAAGGGAGAGAGCACTCCATGAGCTTACCTATGGGTTAACAGGCTCAATAGATTTGACCACTGTATATAAGGCACCCTTGGCAGTGGTAACGTTGGATGCTACAAAAGCTTTTGATATAGTGAATTGTGCGTACCTGCTAAATATGCTCAAGCATTTTAACCGGGGGGAGGGGAATTTCTGTAGACATTACAAATTATTTATCAGACCCCTTGTGCCAGAGTTTTGATAAACAGGAGTCTCACCTCAGCCTTTAAAATAGCCAGGGGAACGAGGCAGGGATGTTTCCTGTCTTCTCTATTGTTCAATCTCTATATTAAGCCTCTCAGATGTAAAATCAGAAAAGAAAAATCCATTCTGCCTAATAAGTGTAATAGCTGATAAAAAGGTGGCTCTAATGGTTTACACTTCAGACCTGCAGATAGCTTTTCCAATTGTTGACTAACTTTACGCTTTGGGCAGATTGCAGGGTACTCTGTCAACAATAGAAAGACAGATATCATGGTTTGGCACATGCAAGGGAGCAGTAGCTTCATTAAGGAGGAAATTAAATATCTAAGTGTAAGGATTACGCAGGATATCTCGAAACTCCTGGAGGTAAATTTCCTCAAAACCATGACAGAGGCATGTAAATTGATGACAAGTTGGGAACATTTACCCCTCACCATACTCGGCAGAACGAATCTGGTTAAGATGGGTATTCTACCTAAATTCATGTTTATCTTCAAAATCTATTTCCCTGATATTTAAGAAGAAGTGGTGAGTAGGATAAATAGTTTTATTTGGGCCTCAAAGGGGCACGCGTAGCCTGGAAAAAGTTGCTTAGGAAAAAAAAAAAAAGGGACTTGAATCTTCCAAATTACCATGAAAGTAAAAACCTCAGTTGGAAAGTATTATTTTTGTGGTTTGTTGTAAATTGATTTAGTAGTTTTTGAAATACTTCAATATGAAAATAGGACTGATGGGCTTCAAAGGGTTAAAATGTAGAGTTATCTTGATCATTCAACCCTTCAATTAATTAATTTCAGTCAATCACATTTTTTTTTTTAGAATTGTGAATGGTGGATAAATAGCTTGAAAATCTTTTGCTGCTGTCAATGAACTTGTGAATACTGGTATATTTTTGAGGGCCCGGGCCATGGAAAAAGTAATTGCAGAGAGAGTGGGCTAGCATAATGACTGGTTCTCAGAAACAGTGAGGTAGAGTTATTGAAAAATCTATCTTATAAAAATTAAAACTAATTTGGATACACTCATAAATCGCTAAACAAATTGAGAGCACTTGGTGGCATTTTATGTGCTGAAACGGGAGCCATTATTCCTTGCAGACAAGTTTTATGAAATTCGTAAATGAGCAAGTTTTACGAGCAAACATGAAAAAATAAATCTACTGCAAGTCTGAAAGACAAAGGCATTAAGGGAGCAAAAAAGAGTTTCATGTGGTCTTATATAGAAAATATTTGTTCATAAATAAAAATATACAAGCTTTGAATCGAGAGTTACAGGAAATTCACACATTATAAAAATGGGATTACGTCAGGGGTGTAAGGTCTGATAGAGTTCACATGTGGTCAGGTGAATGACCATGACCACCAATAAAAACATATAATGATTTCCTGTTAACTTTGTCATTATTATCAAAGTTTTTCTATTTTCAATAAGCTGTGCACATTAATCTTTTTTCTACTTTTATACATGCTACAACGCAGTCTTCAAACCTACCATCAGGAGTCACTGCACTTGACAACTTTTGGGCAAACAGCCACAACATCAGGAGTGCTTGAAAGAGTCAAAAACCTCTCCAGAGGACATCAATCTGACCCCTTGGGAGACTTGTGGTGAATTTCTGAAAATGCATTTTGAGGCACTCCTGAAGGCTGTTGAGCTCCTAGATTTTGTTAGAATTATGGGAGCTCTTTTTGTCTCAGGTGTTTTATTCTTCACAAGCTGCCTTACGCCACAACAATGCTTTGCCTTATTTGTTTTTTTTATATACAGGCATGCGCGGTGCCCCACTCGGACACCTAAATTTACTTCATGTTGGGGGCGGCGGGGGACCCTCACAGCCCTTGAAGTCTCAACTGTCTCCCCGTGCCTGGCCAGGAATCTTGGAAACCTGATTGGAAGCCAACCTCCTCCTTCTTCATCTCCCACCTGACTGGGCAGGAGACAATAGTGGTGCTACCTCTTTCTGTCTGATGCAGGAGAACAGGAATGGCGCTGTCAGATCTGTGAAACAACTGGCTCATGAGCTGCCCTTCTTCAGCCCTAGTACTCCCCGAACCTGGAGAATGCATGCTTCCAATGCCGGGCCAGACTGTTCCGATTGGAGCAGGGTCACAACTGATTTGCATATGGCTGGTGTGCAAAACAATGTTGAACTAGGATGCAGCCCTGACTTATTTCCAACAGCTGAGATTAATTCAAGCATTCTATCCATCACTTTTTTCTATACTTTTTTGTATACTCCAATGCCTTGGCTGCCCCCTGGAACCTTCGGAAATTTGGAGTGTGGCTGTGTTCATGTGTTGTAATTAATTAGGCATTGTTTTTACCTTCTCCTTGTGCCCATCGAACGGGAGATGGAAGTCTCTGGAGACTATAAAAGAAAGATAAGGGGAATGCTATGTGTGGCCCTCTGGCTATTTCTCTCACTAGTTCCTTGATCAAGATCCCTTCCCCCAGAAAGTCCAGAGAGCTTAGGGTGTTTGACCCAATGAGCGTCTGGTCCCAGCTAGACCAATTTGGGTGGGTCTGGTGTTGCTATGCTCCTGGTGGTGGATCCTAGCCACCAGGGCTGATTTTCTGCCTTCTGGCCTCTAAACTCAAAAATCCACAGGGAGCTTGATTTTCACTGCTCCCCTTCCTCACACAGGACATGTCTCCTGGTGGCACCTGGCTCTTCTCTCACCTGGGCCTTAGATCTTCCTCTGCAGCACCCCAAGTCCCTAAGGCAGAGTGCCATACCTGCCAGAACCCTACTAGTCTCACAGACTCATTTGGTCACTTACTGTACACCTGGGTCAGCAGAAGTCAGGGTCCCTCATACTCTAGCAGGACTAATCATTAAAATCCAGGGCATCCCTCCAGAGTTCTGCCAGCAGATTCCTCCCTCTACTGTCCCCATGCAGGTTTAGGGCAGCCAGCACAATTTATCCCAGCGAAACAAATCCTAGGCCCTGGGTGCCAGCTGAAGTCCAAAAATCCTGAAGTCCATCTCTGAAAGATTCAAGGATCTTCTCTCTTCCACTTGAGCATTTCTCCTGCACTGCTTTCTCCAGATCTAGTTTGTTCTCCAAAGTCTCTCCCTTGTGGAAGGGATTTTAAGTGGTGAAGGAAAATTCGAGAAGGTAGGCCCCTCTGCCCAATTCTATGATGACACATCATCACTCCACCCCTGCACATCATTTTGTGGATTTCCAAAATAGTGCCTTCAAGAGGTCTGTGGAATGACCTTCTGAAAGCGTAAACCCTGCCGTTAACTACCACAGCTATCTAGCCCCTTCTTTCTAATACTTTAGATTGCAGCCCCTCCTGTGTCTGGATCCAGAGGTCTCAATGCTCCCGTTCTTTGTTTCTATGGAGTTGAGCCATTTTAGGTTATGTGCAGTGTCAGAAGTAATTAGGAGTAGGACTAATCACTGGGAAATGCCCCTATTGTTAGGGAGGCCTTTGATCTACCAACTGGCCAGGAGATTAATTAACATGGCTCAGCATGGTGATTCAAAGGACAGAATTGAATTAGGAGCTGAGTCAAACAAAAATGGTAAACTGTGAAGCGCCAATAGGAGTGCAAATATGTGGAAATTAATCCCACATCTGCATTCGGGGTCCTGGTTTACCTTTGGATTGGTGTGTCAAGCTAGTCTCTGGACCTTTCCATTGTGAATTTCCCCATAATGTACAATACTGTGAAGCACCCTAAATACTGCAGTGAAGCACATCAGATATGCATACTCCCACTATCACTGTTGATGCCCTCTCATATTATATGTCCTGCACAGGTCACCACTAGTTTATGAAGGATCCCCTCAGCAACATGTTCCCTATGCATTTATACCAGCACTGATACCAGGCTGAGCATGCACATATCTGAACACGTAGCACTCTTGTTAGCCTGTAACCAATCAAGGGCATCTTACCCTAGTGACACAGCAGCAGACCTTATCTACAAAGGTGGCTGTGAGAGTTACCACTCCAAATGCATTTCAACTGTGAAGGAGACTCAGGTAACAAAGTTCGCTCATGGCAGAAGTCCATAAACCAGGTAGTACCAAAAGCAAAAAATGCTATGAGATTAAATGAGGTGGAGACCATTTCTCAAACCATCAAAGTGACCTGTGCAACCAGTACCAGTTATGGCAAATGAAAATGATCCCATATATTGGAGTTAATATAGCAGTGTATTTCTCACCAGGAACTTGTGTGCAAACATCACCCGTCCTATTCAACTCTTGCTCACACCACAATGCTCCCTCAACTGATGATTCCTGCTTAATGCCTTAAAACTGATCTTTCTCCAACATCACATAACCCTCATGAAGCCCACCAGCAAACATGGGCTTCCTGCTATAAGGAGGGTATTATTTCAAGCAGCACATTCTCCCTATTACTCATTAGATTGCTGATGCCCTGCTCCTTTTTTTAAACATTTACTACAAAAAATTACCCTGATTAAAAAGAAAGGATCCAATATTTATAAAGTATTGGAATTATAATTTTTGGTTAAATAAAACCTAACAAACCAAGGCCTAGATTTGCATCATCATGCAAGGTGACGCAGGGCAATGAAAGGTCTATTTGGAATTTACAAAGCCATGCAGGGCCTGATTTGCATCTCCTTGTGTGACTTTGTAAAGAAATGTAATGCAACACTGCAGCCTGTGCTGTGCTGCTTTACATAACTTAGCAGTAGGCATTCCAGTGGTGGAACATGAGTGTTCCTGTGCATCCGCCCATGGATGTCATGCAATTCCAGATTTACTAAGGTTTGTAAAGCTGGAATTGCATGAAATTGGTAAGCCTACCACAGAGAGACGTAAGAAGGAGGAAATTATGTGTTTCTCCTTATTATTTCCTCTTTGGATTGCTTTTGTGCAGGAAGGTATCCCTTTTTCCACAACAAAAAATCCTACCCCATATGCACCATTATACCATGACGCAAGGGTGCCAGCATTGGCCCTAGCCAGCTTCAAGTGTGCTTTTTAGTTCTCTCCTATTCATGCAACACAGCCCAACAACTAGTCTTGCTGCACTGTGTTGCGTAAGTTCTTAATGAATCTGCCACCAAATGTATCATCCCTGAATAAATGGTCAAGCAGCAGTACTGACACTAGGTGTACTGTGTCAGTGGAAAACAATCCAAAAATAAATGAGAAAATGCAATTCAATAGATACATTCAGAAGCTTTTTGTTAGAGGTTAGGGTTTGTGCAACATGTAAAGTAGGGTTTTTAACCTGTTACATTGGCAGCTAGGACTTCCTCAAGGCATGGAATGTCCTCAGAAGCTAGTGTGCAACAATGGTAGTATTTGATAGAAGGGCTGGCAGAATTAATTGGCTCTGAATTCTTTTTGGACATAGGCTGGTATCGAAAACTGTCAGATCGTGATGCTTGAACTCTTGAATGATGTTCTTTGGATTTCCAAATAGCATTTACCTTGGAAATTACTACATTGTTGCCGGACAAGACAACTTCCACAGTTGGTTAATAGTGTTCAATTGGTTGAATATTTGGTGACAAGGTTGTGAAAATGACTAGAGAAGTGCCAGCACTTATCGTT
Source organism: Calotriton arnoldi (assembly GCA_963921515.1). Lineage (NCBI taxonomy): Eukaryota > Metazoa > Chordata > Amphibia > Caudata > Salamandridae > Calotriton > Calotriton arnoldi. The sequence continues at coordinate 442,882 of CAWUFW010012090.1, forward strand.
GCAATAGATTGCCTTAAATAATACCCTCTGTTTGATACGTACCTGTGAAAAGGTTTCAGTACAATAGAAATGGAGCGTTATCCACAAAGATATTTGAAGAGTACGATTTCAATATAGGTGCAATGATAGGGGATTTATTATAGTTGATTTGCTTTAGTGTATGCCTACAGGGTACCACAAGTGCCTTATAGCTTTATTACAAAAATAATAGGTCATGAACCACCTAAAAACATTCTTGTTCAAAAATTTCAGATGTCATGACAGTCTTTATAATTAGGTCTCAGAGTGTATGTCCATCTCATGCTCTGGAGTAGCTTATTATGAAGCTTCAGAGTATAATAAAATATACACTCCGAAATAACACATGACTCATTGGGGGAGGGGGTCACAGCTCAACTCTACCGAGACATTGTTTTGAAAATTACTGAGTAAAGATTAATTTTTGTGATGAATTGATATTCTGGGCCTTAGCTGTTATATCCATGTTTATTTGAAGAAACATACTTGTCCAAGTTACTTCCATGTTGTAGTTTTTGAAATTGGAGTTTGAGAAGAACCTAACTAGAAGGCACTATAAGTATTATGTACATATTATTGGCATAGTTTATTCTAATTCATGCATTGCAATGTATTCTGAATTGTTGAGGGACAATGGGTTTGTTTGAGCCAAATGAAAGTACTTAAGGAAAGTGACGTATGGAATAAGAAAGATATTGAAACGAACTGCAGATAGAAATATGGAAGCATTTGATGTAAGTGGAGGACCAAGGCTGTGGGGCTACCACAACGGAGTCCAGGAATGAGAGAGTTTGCCAAACAGAAGTATGTCCATTTCGTCTTAGTTCAATTTCGGAAAGTTCTCTCTCATCCAGGTGGCCACAGCAAGCATGCAAGAACTGAAGTTGACTTCATTGTTTAAATGATTGCTAGATATTAACACAATAATCTGGGTGCCATCTGCATTATGGGCGAATTTCAAAGCCAAATGAATGCACCAACTTGGCCAAAGGGACTCTGTAAATGTTAAAGAGGGTAGGACTCAATAGTGAGCCCTGAGGTACTTCAAATGCCACTGTCTTACATGGAGAGTCAAAAGGCGGTAAATATACTGATTCAGCCCTTCCAGTCAAGAGAGAACAGTCACTAAAGGGAACAATTTGCCCTTTTCTTATATGACATCTTTTTTTTCAAAACTCTTTTTATTGAGTCAACAGATATAATAATTGCAAGCATTACAAAGTCGTTATAGCATACAAATATCCATATATTGAATACTGAGCAGGTGACTAATATATAGTTATTGTGAAACAAAAAGATGAACTATTCGGGTCCGTAAACGACCGCCCTAAACATTTCAAAACTCTGTGTCATGTACTGCAAAACAATGTCCCGGTCATGCCCTTTGTGCCCATCCACCCACATCATATCTAACTGAGCATCCTTACTGTCCTGTGCTGCATCTCTATACATTTTCGATTTTGGCAGGGTGTGGCGGAGGTGGTTCCAATAACAGGCCCCTATAGTCCGTCCATCGTTTCCATATTTTAAAGTGCTTCTGAGGGCACCCTCGCGCTTTAAAAATAGGCTGTTCCTGCCCCATACACCAGTTGAGACCTGCCATCCTGGCACTCAATTTGGGTGGAGACGGATCCTTCCATGCCCTTGCAATATCCCTCTTAGCCAGGGTAAGACCCAAGAACAATAAGTGCCTTTTATAGATGTTGCCCCCAATTTCATCCGTAATATGCAGAAGAACGAGCCTAGGCAAATGAGGTATAACCCAGCGCAGCACTTCAGATAAACATTGAATAACCCACTTCCAAAACCGACCCAGTGAATCACAGCTCCAAACAGTATGCAGTAGTGGACCCTCCTCGCTATCACATCTGAGGCACCTGGGGGAGTCTATCAGTCCCGCCCTCCAAAGCCGGTATCTAGTGAAATAGGTGCGGTGCAGATACTTAAATTGAATAAACCTAAGACGGGTTGCAATTGCAGCGTATCTCGGGGACTCCAGGGCTTCTCTCCAATCGTCACTGTCCAGTGAGCCCAAGTCTGTCTACCATTTCTCACGGAGGGGATCTAATGTCGTAGAGAGGTTTGTCACTAGCGTTTGATAGATCTTTGCGGTTTTATGATCCCCCAAATCCCCCATAAAAACATTTGCCTCAATAGGGTTGAATTCGGGAAGGGAGTCTAGGTGAGCGATATATGGTGATAAGGCATGTCTCAGCTGCAAATATTTGTAAAATTGAGCATGTGGCATATCATATTCATGTCTGAGGTCTTGAAAGGATTTCATCGTGGTACCATTCAGAACGTCTCCCAGGGTAGATATACCAATAGCGTCCCATTGTTTAAAGCCCACCAACGCGGTTACCTGTGGCATAAGGCCGCTCTGCCAGAGAGGGGTTTCCCCCGTCAATCGCCGCAGCCACCCCACTCGACGCAGCGAGTCAGTCCACACACCAAAAATAACTCGAGTTGCAGGCGGCAGCTTACGTTGCTCTCTCTGCGTGTAGAGCAACCTGTGTGGCAACACATCCCCCATCAACCATTTCTCTTCCCGATATGCCGGATCATTGCTAATACCATGCCACCAGTCGTTTAAGACTAGAAGATGAGAGGCTGCATGGTATGATTGGATATCGGGGGTCGTGATATCCCAGCAATAGGTTCATTGAAAGCACGTCTTAAGTGACACCCTAGCAGCTTGGTCGTGCCACAAAAAGCGGCTGAGCCTGGAGCTTAGCTGTCGAACCCAGGAGGACGCTATCTGAAAGTGGTGATTCTGTAGTTGGTATAGGAGACGAGGAAGGGATACCATTTTAAAAATGGCTGATCTTCCCAGTATAGAGAAGGGCATACGCGACCACGACTCCATCTCTGCCTGGGCACGCGTCCAAATGGGGACAATGTTCTTCTCCCATGAAATCGATTGGGTGTCCGAGATGTACACCTGAGGTATTTCATACCAGCGGTGGCCCTGTGGTGCTTACTGGAGGTACCTGGTGGGCTAGTTGGCCCCCAGGGACCCTCAGGATTGAAGAGGAATTAATTCCCCAACTTAAAATGCACCACAGGGCGTGTTTGCACACATGTCACCTCTGGCCCCGCCCCCTCCCTTCACCTCCCTTCACCACTGTGCAAACGCATCCCGTGGCGCATTTTAAGTTGGGGGATAAAGTCCCCTTGAATCCTGAGGGTCCCTGGGGTCCAACTAGCCCACCAGGTACCTTCAGTAAGCGCCACAGAGCTGCGTTGCAGAGAGGTGTACAAAGGGGCGTGGCCTGGACCACCTCTCTGCAACGCAGCCCTGTGGCGCTTACTGGAGGTACCTGGTGGGCTAGTTGGCCCCCAGGGACCCCCTGTATTGAAGGGTAATTCATTTCCCAACTTAAAACGCGCCACAGGGCGCGTTTGCAGAGTGTTGCTGGGAGGGGGCTGTGTGTCCCCCCTTCTTTTTACTTTTTTGGGGCCCTGGGGCCTGACCCCTTTTTTAATAAAAAAAAAAAAAATGAATGGGAAGGGGGCCGCATGGGCCCCCCTCCCATGGCCAATTCCGGCCCCGGGGACCCCATCCCCCGGGGCATGGCCAGATTTTGATTTTGTTTTTTTATGGAGGGGGGCTGCGTGGCCCCCCTCCTGAGGCCTCTATTGGCCCCAGGGACCCCATCCCCCGGGGCCGGCCTTTATTTATTTATTTTTTAATTTTTGGGGGGGAAGGAGGGGCCGCATGGCCCCCCTCCTGGGCCACTTCCAGCCCCGGGGACCCCATCCCCCGGGGCCTGGCCTCTCGTTGGGGACCGAGGGGGGAGCCCCAATGCCCCCACGGTCCCGTCGGCTTCCCGCGTCTGCCAGAGCCGGCATTGCTTTTCCACATGGGGAGCTGCTGACATGCAGCTCCCCTTGTGGAAAAGCAATTTGCTTTGCTTCATTGAAGCGAGAGCAGGTTTCCCTGCTCTTGCTTCAATGAAGCAAAGCAGTTTGCAATGACAGGGCGGGAGCCGCGAGGCTCCCGCCCTGTCATGGCAACCAGCAATGTCCCGGGGGTGGGCACCCCGGGACACTGCAGGAACCGGCCCTGGGGGGTGGCGGTCCCCAGGGCCATCACAGGCTCCAGGAGGGGGCCGCGCGGCCCCCCTCCCAACATTTTCAAAGCCCCGGGGAGGTGGTGGTCCCCGGGGCTCAGGGGGTCCATAAGGGACCCCCATATTTAAATATTTAGTGCCCCGGGGAGGTGGCGGTCCCCGGGGCTTGTGGGGGGGCTCGAGCCCCCACACAGGTAATTTTTTTTTAAAAACATGCCCCGGGGGTGGCGGTCCCGGGACTGCGAGGGGCTGTGTGCCCCCTGCAAATATTTGACAAAAGCCCTGGGGGTGGCGGTCCCCAGGGCTTGGGGGGGCCTTGGAGGCTCCCCCAACATTAAAAAACCAAGCCCCGGGGGGTGGCAGTCCCCAGGACTGCGGGGGGGCCGTGTGCCCCCCGCAAATATTTCAGAAAAGCCCCGGTGGGTGGCGGTCCCCGGGGCAGTGTGGGGGGATTGGGGCCCCCCCACAAATTTTTTTACATGCCCCCGGGACTTGGCCCACCCGGGGGCTAATTAATAACGAAGCACGGAAGCCAGCGCTTCGGTTTTTTTATTTTCGTGGCCGGATCCGCGGATCCTCTGCGCATCTCAGTGATTTTTTATTTTTTGGGACCCCCTGAGGTGGCCTAGGGGGTCAGGGTGTTTCTACCCTGCCCCCTTTTCTTGTTTTGCGCCTTAGTTTTTCTGTTTTCTTGTGCCTCTGTTCTACCGAGGCACAAGATGGCTGCCAACACTTCCTGGTTTGGAGTGTTGACAGCCAATTAGCATGAAGCTCGTGGTCTGGAGGGTCCGCGGATCCTCCGTGCCTCTAAATATCGAAACTTTTATTTTTAATTTCCTCAGCAACTACTGAACGGATTTACACCATTTTTATAAAGGTCGCTTTCTGAGCCAAGCAGTACCTTTTTGCCAAATTTGGGGTAAATCCGTTCAGTAGTTTCGGCTGTAGCCTTTCATAAATTTTCCTATGGGAAATTGATTTTTTTACTCTTATTTTTTGAACTTCTCTGGAATTACTGAACGGATTTACACCATTTAAAAAAAAAGGGCGCTTTCTGAACCAAGCACTACCTTTTTGCCAAATTTGGTGTAATTCCGTTCAGCAGTTCGGGCTATAGCCGTGGCTAAAGTTTCCTATGGGAATTAACATGGAGAAAACACGTTTTGGGAGCCCCCTTTTTTCTCGGCCCCCGCTTACCGAATCACCCCAAAACTTTCAGGATAGGAGCTGACCAGAGCGCCCCACTAGTTTTGAAAATTTCGCGATGATTCGTCAACCGGCGCCAAAGTTATTGGGAAAAGAATGTTATGAATTTCCTATGGATAATAGGTCCTAACTATAACTATCTACTGGCGACCGCCAGTAGATAATACATATACATATATATGTGATATATGTACATGTATATATTACCAACTGCCAGTCGCCAGTAGGTAGCTATAGTTAGGACCTAGTTTCCTTAGGAAAAGCAGATTTTGACTTGGCTATAACTTTGGTGTCATTTGACCAATCTGCATGAAATGTTCCCAAAAGAGTGTCACGGTGGGTATTATGGAAAGTTTGAGGGTGAACCATGCAGTACACAATGCACATATTAACATGATGGCAGAAAACGCCCGTTTCCATTTAAGCTACCTCAGAAAACTGAAACCTTTCATAAATAACTCAGACCTTAAAACAGCAGTCCAGGCACTAGTCATTTCAAGGATCGAGTATGGTTGCACAACCCTAGCCGGTCTTCCCAAGATTTCAACAGCACCACTAAAAGCCTGTCTTAATGCGGCCACAAGACTCATAACGGGCTCAAAAAAATTTGACCACATATCCCCTCATCTGAAAGCGATCAACCGGGTGGCTTACGAAGCAAGAATTCAACTAAAAATGGCATGTATCACTCACAAAGCGATACACTACAAAACACCAATGTAACTAGCCCAGAAAATCAAACTATCAGGTGGATGCCGTGTTTCCCGGAGTCACGGAGATCTATTACTGAAATCAGCCCTCTTCCGAAAGAAAAGAACTTATGACCGAGCTTTCTCTGGTGCAGCCCCAAGAATTTGGAATGCTCTCCCCCCTAAAATTAGAAAAATGTCGTCCATCTCTGCCTTCAAAAATGAAGCCAAATCCTTTTTTATGAGCAAATTCCTTCCATAATTACAGCAGACTTGACTTTATCAGAGGACCTTCTTGTTCATACACTTGCTACTACACATCGACCATTAACCTCACGTGGATTCTTGCATATATGAATGTTATAGCACAAATGTTTCCTCTCAAACTATTATACAATTACTTATGACCTTGTAGCATAACTTTTGTCTAGCAACTGGATGTACACTGTTTATTTTACTAAATCTGCATGGCATTCGTTTTGTGCTAAGTTTAAAGATATGCAAATGTAAAGCGCTCTGATACCCTACTTAGGATCATGTTCGCGCTATATAAAACACCAAGTAAATAAATAAATAAATAAATGGAAAGTTTGAGGGTGAACCATGCAGTGGGGATTGAGAATTTGGGACACGAAATAAGGGTACGTTTGTAATGTTAATTCCCATAGGAACCTTTAGCCACACCTACAGCCTGAACCGCTGAAAGGACTTACACCAAATTTAGCAGGGAGGTACATGTTGGTTCAAGGAAGTGCCTTTTGCTTATTTGGTGTAAATCTGTTCAGCAGTTGTGGAGAAATTTAAGTTTAAAGTTATAGTGATATCCCTGGCCGTGGATATTTCGCAGTGGTTCCGTGATTAATCGCGATTGCACGAGCCAAAGGGAATGCTCTGATAGGCTGGAGGCAACCTGAACAGAAAGTTGTGGGTGCCATTTTATTGCTCGGGAACGGTTCCCGGGGCTGAAACTTTGTGTGAAAGGCCACATAAGGGGTCAGGGTCGAGATACTGTGACCCCATGGTTGAGAAATGAGGGTGTTAGTGACACAAGTTATGTGTCCAAATTTGATTTTTTTAATCACACGCAATATTCGTGACAACAACGCGAACACCAGCATGGCCCCCGTGTTTCATCGCAGGGACATCGCTGTGAAGATTGGTGGAAATATGAAAAAATATATCAGTGAATCATTAATACACGTATGATATTGAGATTCTGATAAATGTTTTTATAGAGTTATTTATATAGCGAGTTATCTACTGTGGTTAGAATAAATTATATGGTTATAATTTTTGTTTGTGGTGGTGGCTTTTGAATTCCTCTTTTTGCTTTCCGCTTTCGCGACGTGTCTGTGGGGATCACAATTACAGATGTCATCACGATCTCCGGCCTCACCGCGAAAACAGAAAATAGGTTTTAGAGATGGTTGTTCTAGAAATGCACTAGAAAAACATGAGTTTGAAGTGTACAGTAATAAACCCCTAGTGTGTAAAATACTGTAATATGCGTGGATATATGTGTTTTAGACTTTATGGAAAAGGCGTGATCGTCGCTGTTAACAATGTCATTGTGACTCCTGAATAACCGCAAAAACGGGAAATAGGTCTGAAAGATGACTTCAAAGAAACTTAGTACAAAACTATGAGTCTAAAATGCTTTGAAAGAAGTATGTATATAGTAATATGTGTAGTGCAATGTTCAGAATTGATTTTTTTGCATAATATTTTTGGATGTGTTGGTGGCCATTGAACGTTTGCTTTTGTTTTCCAATCTTGCAACATATTCGCGGGGATCGTGATGTAGTTGCGAAGATCCCCAAAAGCTGATAAAAAGGATCTTTTTAAAGAAAATTAACAATGTTTCAGGTACGTGGGTGGCTCTGAATAGAGCCTTTGTGTTACTTGTGTGTATATGGATGCTACACATAAGTCCAGATGCAGAGTTTCAGGTTACTTAGAAACACTCTGTTGCCTTCCTCTATTAAGTGCACTCCATCATTTCTATAAATTCCATGAATGTCAAAACGCAGATTGTTGTTATAGATACAGCCCATGCAATGGTCTCTGAGGAATGCAGAAACAGATTTATTAACATGTTTCCTGGCTTTGTCAATCTGTGGACAGAATTGATTTGACCACTTCCATTTCTGTTTTTGGCATATATTAGAGTATACCAAGACAGTGTGAGGAAAAAGTGACATCAGTTCTGCAAAGGTTTCTTTCATTCAGATTTCCAGCCCTACCCCAGTTAATGTGCCTGGGTAATTATTACCACAGTGCACAATCATGAGGTGAGGAGCTTAGGAGCAGTTAAAATGGAGGTGTTTTTAAAAATATATATATATATTTAATTGGATGATGTTAGCATGAAAGTGAGTAAAGTTAGGTAGTTTGTTGGATGCCTTAGCAAGACGTTCTTATTGGCTGTTGTTTAAGAAAAGAAATGTAACACAGACATGGATATGCTTTTGAATCTGTGGAATAAAGCATACCTGTTGTATCTTATTTGGAACGAGCATGTTCCTTCTAGAATTTCCTGTGAACTTGTGACCTACTGGTTCAACTGGGTTGCTAGGTACGCTGAGCTAAGAGTGTATTGGGGAAGGGTGTTAAAGAGACAGAACATTTTTTTTAAAGTTGAGTAGTGATGACACAATGTAAGTAATGGCAAGTTTTAATTTCCAACTCAGGACTATATAATAAACTGTTGTGTTGTATATAAATTTCAGGAAAATGGCGCTAGATATAGGATTGAACTCCCATTTTTTTCGCAATGATTCCGCAATCATTGCGAATATATCGCAAAAATGCGCCGACAGGAACCTCGTTTTGAAAGAGAGGGAAAGTGTTCACAGATGCTAACCATTCACAACTGGAGATGCAGTCGTCTAAAATGAAAGACATGATTTCCTTTACTGTCTTTCTCATGATGAGTGGAAAGTTGAAGAGGTTGCCATTTTGAAGTTGCTTTGTATGAGAGTGGTGCACCATTCTTGTGCTTAGTTTTTTTTAGACATCTGAATATCTGAACAGTGTCAAAACTATCCAGAAAGAGCTAAAACAACAATATAATCTACAAACTCAATTCACTGGTATGTATATAACTTTGTAATTATTTAAAAAATGTACATTAAAAATGAAGATGTATATGGGAGTTTGATTAAAAGGAGTATCACAGTGATGTGAAAAAATATATGAGATGAACTGTATCTATTATACTTTTTGTGTTTAAGAGGTTAGTGGTGAATGTTTTGCGAACTAACAGAAAAATGAATTAGTGCCTCTTTAGTACATAGTGTATTTTATTGAAAAATAACAGTATTGTCCTGAGGAAAGTTGCAATGAGGAACTAAGAATGTTTACATCTGTTATTTTCATTCTGGGAGTTGTAGTACTTTTAGTAACATTATTAAACATGAATAGTGCAGTGATAAATAAAAGAGGAGAACATGTTGTCCGCCTGTATATTAATTAGAAAGAAGTAATACTTGTTAGGTATGTATTGAAAAGTGTTTGTCAATGTGGTTTTTAACTTATATGACCGCTTTGTATGTGCTTAGATGGTGAGATATGGTTTTGTGCTTGCACATAGCTATATATACGGTGGGACTATTGAGTTTACTTAAAAATGCACAGAGGTATACATTTTTGAAAAGATGGCTTGAAGGTGTACATCTATTAAGAAATTGCATATATGTTTACATGGTGATCTATGTTCAGTAGGGCTGATGAAAATTTCATGTAGATGGTGAGGGTAGTATTTTTTTTAAACATGGTTTGTTTAAAATTGAGAAGGTTTAATAGTGCAGAATGCCTCGAGAGCTCTTGTGCTAGCTTCATTTCAAGTATAAATTTTGTTTGAGATATGCTGAATATATGTTTTAGAAGCAGAATAAGTATGTTAGAAAGGATGTAGGTATGCCATTCGCAAAAGGTTTTGTGCTTTGAAAATTTTCAAAATCTTGTTTTCCGTTTTAGAAACTTACTGATGAATGTGCATGTTGTTTCTAGAGAGCCATGTATGCAATTATATATCAAGTATGATACCTGCGTTTCACTCACACATAGCTGATAAGAAAAGCATATATACAGTAAAACAGGTAGTTTGATACTGACAGAAGGAGATAACCAATGAGTCAAAGATATAGTGACAAGTGTTATGTATCTAACAGCAATGAAAGTACTTTCACAGTCAGTAAGGCAGTATTCAGGCCCTCATGCAATCACCTAGCCACTACTCAGGCAGTCATCAAATCATTGATTCACTATCCATGGAGTTATTTAATTACCCAGACACTACACATGTACTCTTGCAATCAGGCAGGCAGAAATGATGTAGTCATTGAACTATGCAGGCACTACTCATACAGTAATCTAATCACCTAGGTACTAACTATTGACATATGCAATTAACAAGGCTGTAACTATGCAATCATTGTAACATTTGCGCAGAACCTATGCAGCTATCTAAACAACAACTTACAACCCATACAGTCATTGAAATACTGTGGCACCCGCGTACATTGATGAAACATTCAGGCTCTACTCATGCTCTGATCTAATTATGTAGAGAGTACCATTGTAGTAAACCTATCACCCATATTGTCTAAAGATTACATATTCCTCAGTAAAACTTGTAAATACATGGGTTTGTGGTTGAGTACATCAATAGTCCCTGGATGATTGAACGAGTGCATAGGTAGTGCCTAGGTGATTCACTGAGGATACAAGTAGTGCCTAGAGGATTCCCTGACTATGTCATAACTGCATGGGTCATTCCATATCAGCATACTTACTGCCTGCGTGTTTGCATGAGTATACCACTAGTATCTGGGTGTCACTGACCATGTCATCAGTAATGTAATATGTGAAGTCATAAACAGTGCATTGGAGTGACGTAACTGCTGAATTTCTCTGGTTTTGTACTACTAAAATATCAGCCTAACTGTAACATCCCTGTAACCTTTATTTTTTCAGTGAATATATATATATATATATATATTTCCATACCAGTTGCCCAAAGACGAAGCCGCACTCTGCTGAAGGTAAGTAACAACTTTATTAATGAACATGCGTTTTCCCATCCTGCTTTAGTCTCGCGGCCTGACGCGTTTCGAAGTCCTTTTCACTTCTCATCAGAGGCCATGTCAGAACCCCTTGCATGCTGGTACATCTTCCCTCTGCGTGTGCTATCAATTTATTGGCTACCGGTGCGCCAAATTTGAGTTATTCGCCATTCTCCAAGCACGCTGGGACATGTAGTCCATTTGCATAATGTCTACCCTCCAGTGGGTTTGGGTTCTAACATATAGTTAGAGATGTTATTTCCTAGCCCTCCATTGGGCTTCCAGGATGAGACTGCGCATGTTAAATTCAAAGTCCTGCTGCACCTTTGCAGAAGCGAATTTTCACCCCTACAGGTCCTTTAGATAATTCAATGGCGGTGCGTCGCTTCCACGGCTTGGACCCGCCGTGATTTTGTATTTCCATACCAGTTGCCCAAAGACGAAGCCGCACTCCGCTGCAGGTAAGTAACAACTTTATTAATGAACATGCGTTTCGAAGTCCTTTTCACTTCTCATCAGAGGCCATTCTAAAGGACCTGAAGGGGTGAAAATTCGCTTCTGCAAAGGCGCAGCAGGACTTTGAATTTAACAAGCGCAGTCTCATCCTGGAAGCCCAATGGAGGGCTAGGAAATAACGTCTCTAACTATATGTTAGAACCCAAACCCACTGGAGGGTAGAAATTATGCAAATGGACTACATGTCCCAGCGTGCTTGGAGAATGGAGAATAACTCAAATTTGGCACACCGGTAGCCAATAAATTGATAGCACACGCAGAGGGAAGATGTACCAGCATGCAAGGGGTTCTGACATGGCCTCTGATGAGAAGTGAAAAGGACTTCGAAACGCGTCAGGCTGCGAGACTAAAGCAGGATGGGAAAACGCATGTTCATTAATAAAGTTGTTACTTACCTGCAGCGGAGTGCGGCTTCGTCTTTGTGCAACTGGTATGGAAATATATATATATATATATTCACTGGAAGAACCAAATACATATATATTCCTCACCCAACGCAGTCCAGAAATTCGGGTCTCACAGCGTGCGGCGGTCCTGGATGGGCTCCGGTGTCCCTCAATATTCCACAACACTTAAAGAAAATTACCATGACTCTCCGGGAGGCTTTGATAATTTATTAGCAAAAAATGCCTCTGCACCAACACGTTTGCCTTTCGGCTTGATCACAGTGTGGTTTGAGGACTGTCTATTCTGATTTCATACACATACAGCCATCGACAGTGAGAGAGGACTAACTCAATACATAGTGCATCAATAGATCACCAAAGTTCCGCCATCTTGTAATATATAACAAACGTTTGTAAACATTAGAGGCATAATGTGAATCCATAACATATTATATTTTGTCTTGTCTATCAAATGCGTATATTTCATTAATACTGAAATAGATGTTATATTTAACCTTACATTCTAGCCCAATTGGGCATTATTGCACAAAACCTGATTCACATCAAAAGCACTCCAAAACAAAGAATTTATTTTTGTTTGTATACATACGACAATTCATAAAATTATATACAGCTGTATCCCAGAGTAATGAGTCAAAAGAAAGGACTAGCAGCCAACAGTTTGTGTATTTCAGATGGGGAATTATTACATTCATTGGCACAATTGGATGAGCACAACATATATCATGATGATCCTTTTTTAAATTTACATGTTCTGGGGGTGGAAGTATATTCGACATGTCCTAGTGATTTTAAGCTCGACATTCACACCAAACATACATTGTGATGCTTTAGAAGTGTTTGAGAGAGAGTGTTTGAGAGGTATATATATATGTGATCTATGTGTATGTATGTATATATATATAAAATTCACTGAAAAAACCATAGGTTTCAGGGACGTTATAGTTACAAATTAGCATTTAAAAAACCTTTGAAATTCACTGAAAAAACCATAGGTTTTAGGGACAGTTATAGTTAGTTGGACATTGCACTCGTACAAAACCCGTGAAATTCCCCCGTTATAGTTAGTCCAGCTAACTATAACTCGCGCCCGCAATGCACTGCTGATGATGTCACATATTACATCACTCATGACATGGTCAGTGACATCACTGATGACATCACTGATGACATCTCAAATGACATCACTGATGACATCACTGATGACATCATCCAGTGACTGTGTGTTTCTGTAAAGTTTAAATATTTTTAATATATATAGGAAAAGACGTATTGAAGAATGAGTGGGTGTGTAAGTGTCTGTATGGATGATTTAGTAGGTGCGTGACTGACTCTATAAGTGAGTGATTTAACGTATCTTACTGAATGCATGGGTTAGTGACTAAACTGGGTGAATGTCTGTATCCGTCTGTCTGTTGCTGTGTAAGTGGCTGCATGTGTTTGTGAATAGCTACATGAGTGTCTATATGAGTTATTGAATGCTTGTCTGAGTATCTGTATGGGTGCCTGAGTGTTTGTGTGGGAGGGGTGTGTGCAACTCTGTGCATAGATGTGTGAGTGGGTGATTCACTGGGTGGATGGTTTCAAGAGTGCAACTGTGATAGACTGTATGGGTGGGTAAGTGTGTGTAAGAGTGTGTTAGTGAGTGAATGTATGTCCCAGTGGTACATGTGTGAGTAACTACATATGTGAAAGGCAGTATATATGTGTGTTGGAGTATATAAATAGCTATAAGCGAGAGTGAGTGATTGTGATAGTGGCTGTATGGATGAGTGTGTGCTTGTATCAGTGATTGTATAAGAGCGTAAGAATGTGCTACTATTTGTATGAGTAAGTGAGCTGGTGTGTGTATAACTGTATAGGTGAGTAAATGGTAGTGTGTTTAATTATTTGCATGACTGACTAGGTGTGTGAGTACCTCTATGGATGAGTGGCGGAGTTTGAGTGTCTATATAGGAGTATGAGTGCATATGATAGTCCTGTACTGAGTGACCGTAAGTATGAGTGACTGTACGGGTGAGTGAGTGGATGTGTGCGTAGACCTAAGAATCAGTGAGTGGGTATGTAGTTATTGGTGTTGGAGTGTCTATGGTTTTGCGAATGGCAGTCTGTAATTTAGAGTGGGTGTATCAAAGGTTATATTAGGGTGTGAGGAGGTGCATGAGATTATCACGTGGATGATGTCATCAGTGATGTCATTTGAGATGTCATCAGTGATGTCATCAGTGATGTCACTGACCATGTCATGAGTGATGTAATATGTGACGTCATCAGCAGTGCATTGCGGGGCGCGAGTTATAGTTAGCTGGACTAACTATAACGGGGGAATTTCACGGGTTTTGTACGAGTGCAATGTCCAACTAACTATAACTGTCCCTAAAACCTATGGTTTTTTCAGTGAATTTCAAAGGTTTTTAAATGCTAATTTGTAACTATAACGTCCCTGAAACCTATGGTTTTTCAGTGAATTTCAAAGGTTTTTAAATGCTAATTTGTAACTATAACATGTCTGAAACCTACAGTTTTTCAGTGAATTTCAAAGGATTTGTAAATGACAATTTTTAAATGTATTAATTGTTATATAAATTTTTTTCATACTGATTTCCAAATTTTTAGAAACAATTTTTTTTACATATTTTATTTTTAAATTACATTGTAATTACATTATACATTACATTACAAAAAATACTTTCTCAGAATGAATTACTTTAGTTTAATTACTTTGCACATAGGCAATAGACTTTTAAGTACAGTAGTTACAGTTGTTGCAATGGGCAACACATTTTCAAACACAATGCAACATTCAGCTCAATGTGAATTTCTAGTTAAATGCAATTAGTTACTTTATGGATTACTTTTCTAACCACATTACTGGATCCTAGATTCAGTCCTGGGACATCTCCTGTAAACAGTTGAGTAAAAGCGTTTTGGTTACAGTCGTGATTTTTAAGGAATATTATTGTACTTTAAAAGTTCACACTTAGAAACTTTTTCTCATAGAATCACCAATGTTATCCTATGGAAGGAAATTCACTTAGAAGTTAAAAACTGTTATCGTTACTTTTTCTTACTCAGTGTTGGATCCTGGATCCAGCACTGGTGCATCTCCTGTAAACAGTTGAAAGAATGCGTTTAAGTCATACAGGCGATTTTTAGGAATATTTGTAGTTTGTGAAAATCGACACTTTGAAACTTTTCTGCTGAAAACCAGACAATGATATCCTATGGAAGGAAATTCAAGTTACTGGTAAGTACGGTTAAAATTACTTTTCAGGATCAGTACTGGGCTGAAAGATGCAGCACTGAGGTCTCTCCTGATAACAGGTTAGTAAATCGGAATTCGTATTTCGGCTTATTTTAGAGGAATATTTTAAAGTTCCAAAACTCCACACTTAGAAGAATTTCCAAGTGAAACCAGTCAATGTTAGCCTATGAAGGAAATTCAAGTTACCGGTAAGTACGGTTAAAATTACTTTTCAGGACCAGTACTGGGCTGAAAGATGCAGCACTGAGGTCTCTCCTGATAACAGGTGAGTAAATCAGAATTCGGATTTCGGCTGATTTTAGAGGAATATTTGTAATGTTTCAAAACTCAACACTTAGAAGACTTTTCCAAGCGAAACGCAGTCAATGTTAGTCCTATGGAAGGAAATTCAAGTTACCGGTAAGTACGGTTAAAATTACTTTTGAGGATCAGTACTGGGCTGAAAGATGCAGCACTGAGGTCTCTCCTGATAACAGGTGAGTAAATCGGAATTCGGATTTCGGCTGATTTTAGAGGAATATTTTAAAGTTCCAAAACTCCACACTAGAAGAATTTCCAAGTGAAACCAGTCAATGTTAGCCTATGAAGGAAATTCAAGTTACCGGTAAGTACGGTTAAAATTACTTTTCAGGACCAGTACTGGGCTGAAAGATGCAGCACTGAGGTCTCTCCTGATAACAGGTGAGTAAATCGGAATTCGTATTTCGGCTGATTTTAGAGGAATATTTTAAAGTTCCAAAACTCCACACTTAGAAGAATTTCCAAGTGAAACCAGTCAATGTTAGCCTATGAAGGAAATTCAAGTTACCGGTAAGTACGGTTAAAATTACTTTTCAGGACCAGTACTGGGCTGAAAGATGCAGCACTGAGGTCTCTCCTGATAACAGGTGAGTAAATCGGAATTCGGATTTCGGCTGATTTTAGAGGAATATTTTAAAGTTCCAAAACTCCACACTTAGAAGAATTTCCAAGTGAAACCAGTCAATGTTAGCCTATGGAAGGAAATTCAAGTTACTGGTAAGTACGATTAAAATTACTTTTCAGGACCAGTACTGGGCTGAAAGATGCAGCACTGAGGTCTCTCCTGATAACAGGTGAGTAAATCAGAATTCGGATTTCGGCTGATTTTAGAGGAATATTTGTATGTTTCAAAAATCAACACTTAGAAACTTTTTCAGCAAAAAGCAGGCAATGATATCCTATGGAAGGAAATTCAAGTTACCGGTAAGTACGGTTAAAATTACTTTTGAGGATCAGTACTGGGCTGAAAGATGCAGCACTGAGGTCTCTCCTGATAACAGGTGAGTAAATCGGAATTCGTATTTCGGCTGATTTTAGAGGAATATTTTAAAGTTCCAAAACTCCACACTTAGAAGAATTTCCAAGTGAAACCAGTCAATGTTAGCCTATGAAGGAAATTCAAGTTACCGGTAAGTACGGTTAAAATTACTTTTCAGGACCAGTACTGGGCTGAAAGATGCAGCACTGAGGTCTCTCCTGATAACAGGTGAGTAAATCAGAATTCGGATTTCGGCTGATTTTAGAGGAATATTTGCACAATGGTGAAGGGAGGGGCGGGGCCTGAGGTAACATCTGTGCAAGCGCGCCCGTGGCGCGTTTTAAGTTGGGGATTAAGTCCCCTTGAATCATGAGGGTCCCTACGGGCCAACTAGCCCACCAGGAACCTCCAGTATGCGCCAGGGGGCTGCGTTGCAGAGACATGTACAGAGGCCACACCCCTTTTACACCTCTCTGCAACGCAGCTCTGTGGCGCTTTCTGGACGTACCTGTTGGGCTAGTTGGCCCCAGAGACCCTCAGGATTGAAGGGGATTTAATTCCCCATCTTAAATGAGCCACGGGGCCTGTTTGCACACATGTCACCTGAAGCCCCGCCCCTCCCTTCACCACTGTGCAAACGCGCCCGTGGCGCGTTTTAAGTCAGGGGATTAACTCCCTTGAATCCTGAGGGTCCCTGGGGTGCAACTAGCCCACCATATACCTCCAAAAGCGCCACAGAGCTGCGTTGCAGAGAGGTGTAAAAGGGGCGTGGCCTCTGTACACCTCTCTGCAAGGCAGCCCCTGGCGCATACTGGAGGTTCCTGGTGGGCTAGTTGGCCCCAGGGACCCCAGTATTCAAGGGGATCGTTCCCCCTCTGCAAGCGCGCCAGGGCGCGTTTGCAGAGTGGTGAAGGAAGGGGCGGGGCCTGCGGGCCCGATCGTTTTTTTGTGTTTTTCCCCCTGAAGGGGGGCTGTGTAACCCCCTTCCTTTTTCCTATTTTTAGGCCCTGGGGACCCCATCCCCCAGGGCCTTACCCTACCTTCTAAATTAAAATAAAATAAAAAAACGGGGAAGGGGGCCGCGTGGCCCCCTTCCCTGGGCCTGTATTGGCCCCGGGGACCCCATCCCCGGGGCATGGCCTCTTTTTTCTTATTTGGAGGGGGCTGCGTGGCCCCCTCCTCAGGCTCATTTAAGGCCCCGGGGACCCCATCCCCGGGGCCGGCCTTGCACTTTTTTTTTTTTTCCTTTGGGGAGGGGGCTGCGTGGCCCCCTCCTGGCCACTATGGCCCGGGGACCCCATCCCCGGGGCCTGGCCTCTGGTTGGGGACTGTGGGGGTCCCCAATCCCCCACAGTCCCGCCGGCTCCCCGTGTCCTACGGGAGCCGGCATTGCTTTACACATGGGGAGCAGCTAACATGCTGCTCCCCATGTGGAAAAGCTATCGGCTTTGGATATTGGAAGAGAGAGCAGGTTTCCTGCTCTCTCTTCCAATATCCAAAGCTAGTTTGCAATGACAGGACGGGGCCGCGAGGCTCCGTCCTGTCATTGCAAACAGCAGTGTCCCGGGGTAGGCACCCGGGACACTGCAGGAGCCGGCCCTGGGGGTGGCGGTCCCCAGGGCCATCAAGGGCTCCAGGAGGGGGCCGCGCGGCCCCCTCCCTACATCAGCACAGCCCGGGGAGGTGGTGGTCCCCGGGGCTTGGGGGTCAAAACGGACCCCCATTTTAATTTTCTTAGTGCCCCGGGGAGGTGGTGGTCCCGGGCGTGTGGGGGCTGGAGCCTCCCACACAGGTTTTAATTTATAAAAAGAAGCCCCGTGGAGGTGGTGGTCCCCGGGGCTGCGGGAGGGCTCAGAGCCCTCCCGCTTCATTCTACATAAAGCCCCGGGGGTGGTGGTCCCCGGGGCTTGGGAGCCCTTAGAGGCCCCCACACATAAATTAACCCCCCCAGCATGCCCCCGGGACTTGGCCCACCCGGGGGCTAGTTAGCTATCGAGCGCGGGAGACCGCGCTTCGATTTTCGGCAGGGTTCACGCTGCCTGAGCGCATCCTGCCGATTTAAAAAAAAATAAAAATTTTGCCCAGGGGTCCTTGTGGGACCCCTGAGCAGACCTAGGGGTCAGGGTGTTTCTACCCTGCCCCCTTTGTGCGCTTTGCGCACTTGTTTCTGTCCCTCGGTTCTACCGAGGGACAAAATAACTGCCAACATTTCCTGAATCGGAATGTTGACAGCCAGCTGACAACCAATTAACATGCAGCTCGTGCTCGGGAGGATCCGCGGCCCTAGATATCACTATCTTTTTACTTTTGATTTTCTCAGCAACTACTGAGCGGATTTACACCATTTAACAAAAGGGTTCTTTCTGAACCAAGAACTACCTCTTTGCCAAATTTGGTGTAATTCCGTTCAGCAGTTCGAGCTGTAGCCGTGTCTAAAGTTTCCTATGGAAAATTGCATGGGGAAAACGCGTTTTGGGACCCCCTTTTTCTCGGCCCCCGCTTGACGAATCCCCGAGACTTTCAGGGTAGGAGCGGACCGGAGCGGGCCATAAAGTTTGAAAATTTTGCGAAGATACGTCAACCGGCAAGAGAGTTATTTCAAATAGAATGTCGCGGATTTCCTATGGATAATAGGTTGTAACTATAACTATCTACTGGCGACCGCCAGTAGATAGTATATATATATATATATATATATATATATATATATATATATATATATATATATTATACAAAAATCAATCAATCAATCATGTCACTTATAAAGCGCACTACATACCCACGAGGGTCTCAAGGCGCTGGGGGAAGAGGGGGGTGGTGCTGCTACTGATCGAAGAGCCAGGTCTTGAGGAGTCTTCTGAAGGCCAGTAGGTCTTGGGTCTGTCGGAGGTTGGTGGGGAGGGTGTTCCAGGTCTTGGCGGCGAGGTGGGAGAAGGATCTGCCGCCGGCGGTCGTTTTCCGGATGCGGGGGACTGTGGCGAGGGCGAGGCTGGTCGAGCGGAGCTGGCGGGTGGGGGTGTAGAAGCTGAGTCGTCTGTTGAGGTAGGCTGGTCCGGAGTTGTGGAGTGCTTTGTGTGCGTGGGTGAGGAGCTTGAAGGTTATCCTCTTGTTGACAGGGAGCCAGTGCAGGTCTCTCAGGTGGGGTGTGATGTGGCTGCGTCGGGGGATGTCGAGGATAAGACGTGCAGAGGCATTCTGGATGCGTTGCAGCCGTCTCAGGAGCTTAGCCGTCGTTCCTGCGTGAGGCGTTTCCGTAGTCCAGCCTGCTGGTGGCGAGGGCCTGGGTGACTGTTTTTCTTGTTTCGGTGGGGATCCACTTGAAGATCCTGCGGAGCATTCGGAGGATGTTGAAGCAGGATGAGGAAACGGCGTTGACCTGCTTAGTCATGGAGAGGGTGGGGTCGAGGATGACCCCTAGGTTGCGTACGTGGTCGGTGGGTGGGTTGCCTCTAGGTGGGATGCACTCCCAGGTGGAAATTACGCCAAAGCAAGGGCACACGCCATGAACAAAGTCCTTTTCTAGTTTCCTGCCAGACACGTTTCGGGTCAACGCCCTCTTCAGTGGCAGACCATGTGATGTGATGGCGTGCGGCAACCACCAGTAAATCCCTGTAATAATTATGCTCAGGTGAACCACCTGAAGCAATGCTTCCTGGGACTGGTGGTTCAGTAAAACCCAAGTGGGTCGCCGCCGGCACTCACATTCAAAAATGTCTTTAAAAGGATTGCCGATGTTCGCGCTGGTACCCCTGCATATAACAGGCACCTCCTGTTCCACAGTTAGCTGCCCCAATAAAGCAGCCGCGGACCCGCAAGTGTTTCGCGGTGGTGCAATCCCGCGACCAGGCAGGCCACTATACAAAATACAAAAAGAGTTGCCTCTAGATGGGATGCATTCCCAGGTGGAAATTACGCCAAAGCAAGGGCACACGCCATGAACAAAGTCCTTTGCTGGTTTCCTGCCAGACGCGTTTCGGGCCAACGCCCTCTTCAGTGGCAGACCATGTGACGTGATGGCGTGCGGCAACCACCAGTAAATCCCCGTAATAATTATGCTCAAGTGAACCACCTGAAGCAATGCTTCCTGGGACTGGTGGTTCAGTAAAACCCAAGTGGGTCGCCGCCGGCACTCACATTCAAAAATGTCAAAGCAAGGGCACACGCCATGAACAAAGTCCTTTTCTGGTTTCCTGCCAGACGCGTTTCGGGCCAACGCCCTCAACTATATATATTTATATAAAGCAAAAATCCAACACGACAAAGGAAGGAAAACGCTCACTCAGACTCTTGTTGCTGCAAAAAAAAAAGAATTCTACGAGATCATTAATAGATCAGTATATGTTAGCAGTATTACCAACATCTGGGACAAATTGGTGGATTGGGGGACCCTGGTTTGATTGATTGTGAGGAATATTGTTTCCTTAGAAAAGAATACCCGAAATTGCCCATCTTATATTTACTTCCCAAAGTACATAAAGATGCTAGTAAACCACCAGGTAGACCCATAGTGTCATCAAGAGGCAGTGCCCTTGAAAATATCTTGAGATATGTTGATTTGATTTTGAGCGAATTCTTTTTTAGGTAAAATCTCAGACATATCATGGGAACAAGAATTTCTATTAATGACCCTAGATGTGGGGTCATTATATACCATAATTGATTATAACCAAGGCATTGAACCATGTGAACATTTCCTGAAAGCCAGACCCAATAAATATCGTGCACATACTAACATGGTATTAGATATGATAAGCTACTGTTTGAAAAATAACATCTTTTTATTCAATGGCACCCTATACCGCCAGACCCTTGGTACTGCCATGGGGGACTTGTTTTGCCCCTAGGCTGGTGAATTTGCTCCTGGGCAGATGGGAAGAGCTCCTGGGAGATGATATGTCACTTGTGCCGTACACAGATAAGGTAGTTTTGTGGCTGAGATACATTGACGATTTATTTATCATCTGGAGTGGGTCAATGGATACAGCCACAGAGTTTGTGTCCAAACTCAATGCTAGCTCATTAAACCTAACATTCACACACTCCATGAGTTACACCAGCATTAAGTACCTGGACGTAACTGTCGAGGTCATCAACAACAAATTACAGACCAAACTGTTTAGAAAAGCGACGGCTGGCAACAGCCTGCTTCACACCTTAAGTGGCCACCCTGATAACCTCAAATGGAGCATCCCCTATGGGGAGTTACTCCATGCTAGAAGAAACTACAGTACTGAGGAATCTTTTCTTATTGAAAAAAAGACCATGTTAGAACGATTCCGTGAAAGAGGTTATCCGGAGTGGGTTCTGAAGAAAGCCACCCAACGAGTAGACATGACACAGAGAAATCAACTCCTGCTTGACAATACCACACGTAGTGGTGATGAGTCTACTACTAGACTTATCCTCACATTTAACAACAGCTCTAGGAAGGTTAAACGTATGCTATCCAAACACTGGCTGATTCTTACCAATGACCCCATTATAGGGAACAAATTGGGCAATTTCCCTTGTGTCAGTTACCGTAGGGCTAAATCTTTTAGAGACATCTTAGTGAAAAGTGATATTACCTCTGTCAATAACCCATTGGTACACAATATGAAAGGTTTCTTTCCGTGTGGTCGCTGTAAAGCCTGCAGGGGAAGTACATTTATTGAAGTTTATGCAACGCATAATGGTAATACAAATCAAATATGGCAATTTCTAACATGCAGTACCAATCATGTGATATATGTTCTAGTATGCCCCTGCGGCCTTAGATATATTGGGAGTACCATCTTTGCAGCCAAGATGAGAGTATTAGAACATTTGAGAGCCATTGAACAGAGAGATCCCAAATATCCAGTGGCGAGACATTTTCACAACATTCACTATGGTGATAGAAACCTCCTTTTCTATTACATCATAGAACAGGTTCAGGCATCCCATAGAGGGGGTGATCGGGTCCTCAAAATGAGGAAGTGGGAATCGCAAATGATTATTGAGCTGAACACCCTACATCTAAATGGGTTGAATCAGGGTGAAGAGATGAATATTCATCTCCATCATGAGTAAACAGTAGGAAGTGGTGCCTACCTTTCTCCTCTGGTTTAGATTAAGTCCTAAAATTATATGTAAATAAGTGCTTTTAACAGTGCAAACCTTTGTACTAGTTTTTCGACATCATGTGTGTATTGTTACAGGAGAAAAGGAAGGGGTACTCCATGATACAGCAACGTTATTTTGGTGCATGAGACCCCTACGCTTTTCTCCAACTATCTGCACAGTGCAGTTGGACATTTCAGACACGATTTGGTAAAAATGAAATAATGGTGATTTGGGGCTTTTCTTCTTGACACTTTTTCTTTCTATTCAGTGTATTTCTTTACTGGCTTTATCCAATCATGATTAGCCATTGAGACAACAATTTAAATATATGATCTAGTGGCAGGTCTGTTATCTATTTGGAATTACCAACAGCAATTCTTGCCATATGCCCACTAGGGTTAAATCATGGATGTATATACTTTTCTTGGTCTCTTGAGACACTAGATTGCCTCACTTTATATTTCACTCTATGTTCATGTCCAATTTACGATCTTGTGGAGGTGTGTCTTTCAATATTCCAATATACTTGACCTGTGTTTTAATTTATGATGTACATTTGTATCTTAATCTACATATTTTGGGGCATTGATTTGGTGATACTGTATGCTATTCTAGCGAGAAATGATTGTGACAATACGTTACCCAACATGCATCAATTTGGATGTTATAATTGGTTGACAGATAAATTAGAGATGTTTGAGACATACGGTCATTTTGATTACCTTGCTTGTTATTCTATCACTATCACTGTACATCAGGCTGAACAGCATGTATACTCAGCTATATTGTTCGTATTATTCTTTCACAAGCAGCATACCAGCCAGTCTGCGTTGCTGCACTAGACCGCTAACCGCAGTCCTTGTGTAACAAACAGTAATTCCCTGAAATGTTGTTAAAATCATATGAAATTGCCCACAATCATGTCCTATGTGTTAGGTTTTCGTACATCAAAATACCTTACAATACCTATTTTCATTTAATAGGTAAAAGCACGGACCACATATTGATTGTATCTTCACGAGTAGTCTGTTTTTAATTTGTTTACCTTTAATTTTTTACCTTGAATGTTTCTCACTTTGAATTTAAGCACTGTGATCTGGCATTTTCGTACACATGATCAAGACCACAGCTGTGGCCCAAATGCGTCATGTTCGGAAGTGAATGGAGATATATATATATATATATATATATATATATATATATATATATATTATATATATTCCAAATATCAGAGACCAATCGCTCGCACACTCGGAAAAATGAGGCAGGTTTGGAAAACAAAAGATTTATTCCGTCATAAATCTACGTGACGCGTTTCGCCTAACGGCTTGATCCCACAAAGTGCACTTAGTGAAAGCCTCGTTACATACTGGTAGGTAGAAATTAACAAAGGACTACTTGGCTGTGGGCGAATCGCCCGTAATATCAGCCACCATCTTATAACGTGTTAAAAATCAAGTGAACAGATTAGATATATCTGACAATATTCGTAGTCCATCTAAGCAATGCTATATAAATTGGCATGTATATCCTTAATACCTGATAACACAATTCGATATGCCAATCACCCACAAACTATACGGGTCCGGCCGAACGTGATCGCCATTTTGTAGTGGCTATACATAGTGTGCCTGAGTATCCACGTGCTTGAAGTTAACTCTGGTCAGTTCATTGTTAGTACTCCCCAAGTGGGTCATTCCATAAATATCAAGTGCCTCTGCTACATTCATAATATATACTTGCGCGAGCATAAACACAGTTCACATTCTATGTCTCATGTTACCTGTCCACCCATAGTGGGTACAGAATCAGTAAATATATCGAGTATGGGAAACCTGGGTGATGACATAAAAATATCAAAACACATTGCATTTCTTTTGCTACATATCCGCCCTTGGTGGGTATACAATCAGTAATTAATACGAGGCAAGGAAAATCAAAAAGCAGCGTGTATATACAAAAATCAAGTGAAAAATTGTCTAATCTACATAAACAAAGTTAAAAAAGATAATTTCTTATCTGCGGCATATGGCCATTCCAGGAGAATGATACCACGAAGAAAAGGGTAGGGACCCGATCTATCTGTTCCATCCAGTGTGTCCCTTCCTTTCCTCCTGCAAATAAAGAGAAAGGATCGACAGTTAGAATATTGTGAAGAGCAGCAGATCTATAACATCTATAACATGTTTAAAATTTAAGTTACAGAATGTACACGTCCATAAAAATTCATAATTAACTTAGCAAATATTGACAATCTTATTCATCATGGAGATGTATTGCTATTTCTTCGTCCATATTACGTCCCTTAGGATGACGTGTTCCTAACTCAATTATGTATCTGGATTCCTGTTTTCTTAATTGAAGTTCCCGGTTCCCACCCCTGGGATTACTCCCTATTTGTTCGAGGACAAAAAACTGTAGTTTGGTATTGTCCGAATAATGATGTAACGCAAAGTGTCTGGCTATGGGATAATGGGTGTCCTTCTTGGCTATAGCCCTCATATGTTCCAGAACACGTTTTTGGCCATATGCGTTGTACTCCCAATGTAGCGAAGGCTGCATGGGCATTCCAAAGCATATATAACAAAGGAGGAGCTGCAGGTGAGGAACTGTCGGATAGATATTGTTTTGTTACTGTTGGGATTATAGTATTCCTTCCGCATTCGGCTGCCGCGGCATGCCTTGCAGTGGCCGCAAGGGAAGAATCCCTGCAAGTTAACACTCCTGTCTTCTTTTGGAGTGATGTCGCTGTGTACTAGAATGTCCCTCATACTGCATCCCTTCCTGTAGGTAATCTGGGGTCTGGGAGTCATGGTTGAACCTATGATGGGGTCTTTCTTCAACAGTTCCCAGTTTTTTGCTAAGATGCGTTGAACTTCTTTAGATCCACCATTGTAAGTCAGAATGACTCTCGTAGTGTTCTCACTTTCCTCTGCTCTAACATTGGTGAAAAGGCTGGTCTCCCTGCTGATGTTCTTGACCTTCTCAGTTGCCCTGCGTAATACCCACCCAGGATACACTCTCTCCCTGAATCTAGTGAGCATGATGTCCTGTTCTTTGGAGAAAGCGTCTTCAGAGCTGCAGTTGCGCTTGGCTCTCAATAATTCTCCATAAGGGATGCTCCATTTGAGCCAGTCAGGATGGCTGCTTAGGGCATGTAGCAGGCTGTTGCCTGCAGTGGCTTTCCTGAAAAGTCGAGTGTGTAGGGTATTGTTAATGATCTCAACACTGATATCCAAGAATTCAACCTTACTCTTGCTGATATTGCTGGTTAGGACAAGGTTGAGACTATTATTATTCAGTCTCTGTATAAAATGTTCTGCTTCACTGGCCGTGCCCCTCCAAATTACAAAGAGGTCGTCAATATACCTCAGCCATAACGCTACTTTGTCTAAGTCCTTCTTGTAGGTGGTGTCTAGCCTCAGGTCCTCCTCCCACGCCCCTAGGAACAAATTTGTGAAGCTCGGCGCGAAGCAAGTTCCCATTGCCGTGCCGAGGGTTTGTCTATATATGTTGCCATTAAAAAGAAAAAAGTTGTTTTTAAGACAAAACCTAATCATGGCAATAATCATTTTAGTATGCTCCAGAAATTTGATAGGTCTCTTGAATAGGTATTTCTGACATGCTGAAATACCGGCCTCGTGTTCGATGATAGTGTACAAAGAACTCACGTCCATGGTTATTAATATGTATCCTTCCTGCCAGG
This sequence comes from Calotriton arnoldi, assembly GCA_963921515.1. Classification (NCBI taxonomy): domain Eukaryota; kingdom Metazoa; phylum Chordata; class Amphibia; order Caudata; family Salamandridae; genus Calotriton; species Calotriton arnoldi. The sequence goes on from CAWUFW010012090.1 coordinate 469,191, forward strand.
TCACACCCTGAATTTTATTGAGAAAATCTTTAGTATCTCTCACCTACGATGGAAGAAGGACCACCTGATCTTTGAGAAAATGATCTACATATCTCGATACGTTCTCCAGAGCACTCCCTCTAGAAGAGACTATCGGTCGTCCCGGGGGTTGGTTATATCCTTGTGAATCTTGGGGAGGAGATAGAGCACGGGAGTTTAGGAAATCTTTTTTAAAAGGCAAAATTCTTCCCACTCTAACAGCCCTCTCTCTCGCCACTCAGACAGATTATTCCATATAGCAGTCACACTCTTACTGTACTCATTTCTGTTAGTCATGGAGTAGAAAGAGGGATTATTCAACTGGCGGTTTGCTTCTGCTATGTACATGTCTCTGGTCATGATGACCACATTACCCCCTTTATCAGCAGGCCTCACTACAATAGTGTTGTCAGTGGCTAAATTAATGATTGCATTTTTTTGTGCCATAGACATATTATATACCATAGGTACAGTTTTTTTAAACCATACTTTCTGTTTGTATTTCAACAATTGTTCTGTGACAATGTCTTGGAATGTATCAATATTGTCATGAGGCATCATAGATAAAAAAGTTGATTTCGGTCTAAATTTGGTAGAAGCCGCTTTGTCAAAGCTAATGTCATATTCAGTTAACATCTGGGGGACATCTTGAGTTGCAAGTGCCTGTTCATTCTCCAATTCATTAAGTGTTATCAAGGTATCAATATCACTAATGTTAAGATCCACATTACCATCGTCAATGCTGCATAGGTCTTTGTTGGTAGGGGTTTAAGCTTATGCCACTTCTTAAGTTTGAGCTTGCGGCAAAACTTAAAAACATCAATCCGAGTATTGACATAATTCAGGGGTTCAGAGGGACAGAATGATAATCCTAAGCAAAAGTGTTCTGGTTTCTAGATTGCTCAGGGGTTTGGGTGTAAGATTAATAATAGTGCGTTGTACCTCAGCGTCATCCATTATCGGGCCGTGGTTGAGCGAGTTACCATGCTTCCCATACGCCCTCTGGTATTCCCTCTTCCTCTTCCTCTGTTTGTCTCGTTTTCTCCTTTTCTTCCTGTACCTCGACCCCTTCCTCTTCCTTTTCCCCGTTGGTTCGTGTCTCTGTTCTGTGGTTGTGGTGAAGTTCGACTCGTTTGCCGGCTCTTGCGAATGAGCCGGTACTCGTCTAAAAGTTTTGGTCTTGTTTCCTGCTCATTACTTGATGCGGAACTGGCCGAGCTGACTGATGTTATTGATGTAGTAGTGTTAGTTGTCTCAACATCACTTTGTGTAGTGTCACCTTCTTCAGCTGTGTAGGTGTCCGACTGTCTTTCTTTGGGGACCTGAGCATGTTCATCATACAAGTGATCGTACTTGTGGCTGTACGTCAATATCCTTCCGGTCTCGTAGTCAATACAATCTCTATGAAGTTTGCGTTGTTTCCTGATCTTAATATCTTTTTCATATTCAATGAGTCTCTGTTTGAGATCTTCATAGAATTTCTTGATGATATCTTCTTCATCATTCTTGCTTAGTTCATCTTTCAGTCTCTTAATCTCACCAATGATCTTCTCCCTGTCCGACCATTCATACTTTACTAAAATCTCAAGCATGATCCTGGAACTCCTCGCGGAATTGGGACAGGAAGAAGATCATTGGTGAGATTAAGAGACTGAAAGATGAACTAAGCAAGAATGATGAAGAAGATATCATCAAGAAATTCTATGAAGATCTCAAACAGAGACTCATTGAATATGAAAAAGATATTAAGATCAGGAAACAACGCAAACTTCATAGAGATTGTATTGACTACGAGACCGGAAGGATATTGACGTACAGCCACAAGTACGATCACTTGTATGATGAACATGCTCAGGTCCCCAAAGAAAGACAGTCGGACACCTACACAGCTGAAGAAGGTGACACTACACAAAGTGATGTTGAGACAACTAACACTACTACATCAATAACATCAGTCAGCTCGGCCAGTTCCGCATCAAGTAATGAGCAGGAAACAAGACCAAAAACTTTTTTAGACGAGTACCGGCTCATTCGCAAGAGCCGGCAAACGCAGTCGAACTTCACCACAACCACAGAACAGAGACACGAACCAACGGGGAAAAGGAAGAGGAGGGGTCGAGGTACAGGAAGAAAGCGAGAAACGAGACAAACAGAGGAAGAGGAAGAGGGAATACCAGAGGGCGTATGGAAGCATGGTAACTCGCTCAACCACGGCCCGATAATGGATGACGCTGAGGTACAACGCACTATTATTAATCTTACACCCAAACCCCTGAGCAATCTAGAAACCAGAACACTTTGCTTAGGATTATCATTCTGTCCCTCTGAACCCCTGAATTATGTCAATACTCGGATTGATGTTTTTAAGGTTTGCCGCAAGCTCAAACTTAAGAAGTGGCATAAGCTTAAACCCCCTACCAACAAAGACCTATGCAGCATTGACGATGGTAATGTGGATCTTAACATTAGTGATATTGATACCTTGATAACACTTAGCGAATTGGAGATGAACAGGCACTTGCAACTCAAGATGTCCCCCAGATGTTAACTGAATATGACATTAGCTTTGACAAAGCGGCTTCTACCAAATTTAGACTGAAATCAACTTTTTACCTATGATGCCTCATGACAATATTGATACATTCCAAGACATTGTCACAGAACAATTGTTGAAATACAAACAGAAAGTATGGTTTAAAAAACTGTACCTATGGTATACAATATGTCTATGGCACAAAAAAATGCAATCATTAATTTAGCCACTGACAACACTATTGTAGTGAGACCTGCTGATAAAGGGGGCAATGTGGTCATCATGACCAGAGACATGTACATAGCAGAAGCAAACCGCCAGTTGAATAATCCCTCTTTCTACTCCATGACTAACAGAAATGAGTACAGTAAGAGTGTGACTGCTATATGGAATAATCTGTCTGAGTGGCGAGAGAGAGGGCTGTTAGAGTGGGAAGAATTTTGCTTTTAAAAAGATTTCCTAAACTCCCGTGCTCTATCTCCTCCCCAAGATTCACAAGGATATAACCAACCCCCGGGACGACCGATGAGTCTCTTCTAGAGGGAGTGCTCTGGAGAACGTATCGAGATATGTAGATCATTTTCTCAAAGATCAGGTGGTCCTTCTTCCATCGTATGTGAGAGATACTAAAGATTTTCTCAATAAAATACAGGGTGTGACCTGGCAGGAAGGATACATATTAATAGCCATGGACGTGAGTTCTTTGTACACTATCATCGAACACGAGGCAGGTATTTCAGCATGTCAGAAATACCTATTCAAGAGACCTATCAAATTGCTGGAGCATACTAAAATGATTATTGCCATGATTAGGTTTTGTCTTAAAAACAACTTTTTCTTTTTAATGGCAACATATATAGACAAACCTCGGCACGGCAATGGGAACTTGCTTCGCGCCGAGCTTCGCGAATTTGTTCCTAGGGGCGTGGGAGGAGGACCTGAGGCTAGACACCACCTACAAGAAGGACTTAGACAAAGTAGCGTTATGGCTGAGGTATATTGACGACCTCTTTGTAATTTGGAGAGACACGGCCAGTGAAGCAGAACATTTTATACAGAGACTGAATAATAATAGTCTCAACCTTGTCCTAACCAGCAATATCAGCAAGAGTAAGGTTGAATTCTTGGATATCAGTGTTGAGATCGTTAACAATACCCTACACACTCGACTCTTCAGGAAAGCCACTGCAGGCAACAGCCTGCTACATGCCCTAAGCAGCCATCCTGACTGGCTCAAATGGAGCATCCCTTATGGAGAATTATTGAGAGCCAAGCGCAACTGCAGCTCTGAAGACGCTTTCTCCAAAGAACAGGACATCATGCTCACTAGATTCAGGGAGAGAGGGTATCCTGGGTGGGTATTACGCAGGGCAACTGAGAAGGTCAAGAACATCAGCAGGGAGACCAGCCTTTTCACCAATGTTAGAGCAGAGGAAAGTGAGAACACTACGAGAGTCATTCTGACTTACAATGGTGGATCTAAAGAAGTTCAACGCATCTTACCAAAAAACTGGGAACTGTTGAAGAAAGACCCCATCATAGGTTCAACCATGACTCCCAGACCCCAGATTACCTACAGGAAGGGACGCAGTATGAGGGACACTCTAGTACACAGCGACATCACTCCAAAAGAAGACAGGAGTGTTAACTTGCAGGGATTCTTCCCTTGCGGTCACTGCAAGGCATGCCGCGGCAGCCGAATGCGGAAGGAATACTATAATCCCAACAGTAACAAAACAATATCTATCCGACAGTTCCTCACCTGCAGCTCCTCCTTTGTTATATATGCTTTGGAATGCCCATGCAGCCTTCGCTACATTGGGAGTACAACGCATATGGCCAAAAACGTGTTCTGGAACATATGAGGGCTATAGCCAAGAAGGACACCCATTATCCCATAGCCAGACACTTGCGTTACATCATTATTCGGACAATACCAAACTTCAGTTTTTTGTCCTCGAACAAATAGGAGTAATCCCAGGGGTGGGAACCGGAACTTCAATTAAGAAAACAGGAATCCAGATACATAATTGAGTTAGGAACACGTCATCCTAAGGGACATAATATGGACGAAGAAATAGCAATACATCTCCATGATGAATAAGATTGTCAATATTTGCTAAGTTAATTATGAATTTTTATGGACTTGTACATTCTGTAACTTAAATTTTAAACATGTTATAGATGTTATAGATCTGCTGCTCTTCACAATATTCTAACTGTCGATCCTTTTCTCTTTATTTGCAGGAGGAAAGGAAGGGCACACTGGATGGAACAGATAGATCGGGTCCCTACCCTTTCTTCGTGGTATCATTCTCCTGGAATGGCCATATGCCGCAGATAAGAAATTATCTTTTTAACTTTGTTTATGTAGATTTGACAATTTTTCACTTGATTTTTGTATATACACGCTGCTTTTTGATTTTCCTTGCCTCGTATTAATTACTGATTGTATACCCACCAAGGGCGGATATGTAGCAAAAGAAATGCAATGTGTTTTGATATTTTTATGTCATCACCCAGGTTTCCCATACCTCGATATATTTACTGATTCTGTACCCACTATGGGTGGACAGGTAACATGAGACATAGAATGTGAACTGTGTTTATGCTCGCAGCATAGTATATATTATGAATGTAGCAGAGGCACTTGATATTTATGGAATGACCCACTTGGGGAGTACTAACAATGAACTGACCAGAGTTAACTTCAAGCACGTGGATACTCAGGCACACTATGTATAGCCACTACAAAATGGTGATCACGTTCAGCCGGACCCGTATAGTTTGTGGGTGATTGGCATATCGAATTGTGTTATCAGGTATTAAGGATATACATGCCAATTTATATAGCATTGCTTAGATGGACTACGAATATTGTCAGATATATCTAATCTGTTCACTTGATTTTTAACACGTTATAAGATGGCGGCTGATATTACGGGCGATTCGCCCACAGCCAAGTAGTCCTTTGTTAATTTCTACCTACCAGTATGTAACGAGGCTTTCACTAAGTGCACTTTGTGTGATCAAGCCGTTAGGCGAAACGCGTCACGTAGATTTATGACGGAATAAATCTTTTGTTTTCCAAACCTGCCTCATTTTTCCGAGTGTCGAGCGATTGGTCTCTGATATTTGGAATTGGATTATCGGCGGCTCCGCCGACTCTCGCGCCGCCTTCCACGGGACTCCGGCTTCCAGCAGGAGCATCTTTTCCCATTTCGATATATATATATATATATATATATATATTATATATATATATATATATATATATATATATATATACACAAAAAAATTAAAACCATAACAAATAAACTGATTTTTTTTTAAAGTACCACTTTATTTACACATAAAAAGAAAGCAATATAAAAGAATAAATTTTACTAAAACATTACAAATTTAAAAATATTATTTTAAGTACACAGAACCATAATAATAATAATATAATTTTCAAAAATATAAACAAAATTCTATGGAAAATACATACTCTATTCCCACTCTAGTCTGTGCAACTGTAGGGAAAGCATTAGACACAGGAGGGGTACAATGTACTATTCCCACTCCAGTGTGTGCAACAGTAGGGAAAGCATTAGACTCAGGAGGGGTAAAATTTAGTATTCCCACTCCAGTCGGTGCAACAGTAGGGAAGGCGTTGGACTCAGTAGAGGTAAAAAAAATGCATTCCCACTCCAGTCTGTGCAACATTAGGGAAGGCATTGGACTCAGAAGGGGTAGAATTTACTATTCCCACTCCAGTCTGCGCAACAGTAGGTAAAGAACTTCACATCAGACACAGACCTTATTTTAAAACAAGTATTAATTTCATAGAATTATAGAACTATTAGCTTAAAATTAAATATATACATTAAAAATACAATTAAACAATTAAAACAATAATACATCCTTTAAGTAATTAATATAAAAAAGTTATTTAATTATTTAATAATAAATAAATCATTTATAATTATTCAATTATTATGTAAATAACTTCCCATTCTATACCCATACAAACCTAACAGCCCACACCTAAAATATAAATAAAAAAATTCTAATAATTACACAAGTTACATAATTAATTAACAACTAACTAATAATTTATCAATAAATAATAATTAATCAATTATTATGTAATTACCCTCCCACAGAAAAGATTACAAACCCAACAACCCGACCTAAAATATAAATTAAAAAATTATAATAATTACACAATTTACATAAGTAATGGGCAATTACTCAATTAAAAATCAAATACATAATTAATATTATTAAAAAATACATAAATTCTTTGTACTTAATAAGTTCCCACCCTGTACCCCTACAAATCACTACAACACTATAAATTACTATTTTACAATCAAATTAAAAATATAAGGGGCCCATTACGATGGCTGGCGGAAGCACTACCGCCATGCTGGCGGATGCAAAAACCACCAGTTACCGCCCGCATGCCGCAGCCCACACGCCCGCCAAATTACGATGTGAAAAGGCAGCCAAACACCGCCGGCAAGCCAGCGACGCCGTCCGCCATCAAAGTGCGCCGCTCACGTAGCGGCGCAGCCCAATGGAGACACACCGCCAGACGAAATCACGTACCGCCCGGCGTACAAATTACGATGCCGCAAACAAACAGCTCCCACGGCTAAGAGACACCGCACGTGAAAGTGAGGCGGAAACCCGAACGCCGAGCACAGACACCGAAGAGGCGACCCCCCGAGCATGAATCCAGCACTGCAGGCCCTCCCCATGCTATACCTGATGCACCACCAAGGAGGCAACGTACCGCGGAGACGCAGGTAGGCACACACACAACAAGGGCACGCAAACAGCGCACACAGTGCAAGTGCGGAAAAGGAGGACATGGCACCCCCCAACACCCCTGCGTGGACAAGACACATCCACCACTGCACCCACAAATGTAACACAGGGCAAAGTGCAACATCTCGCAACTATCATGGGCACACCACCTGGGACCAGGAACTAACGACCCCGTCACGGCACCGCAGCACAGCGGCGATGACGCAGCCACACATGCGCACAACTCAGCGCCCAACCATAACGCCATGTATGCGTCGCACACAAACAGCACAGGGACACAACCAAGCACCACACACACCAGCCACACCCAGAAGGCACATGACACGTGACAGGCCTGCCACAGTCATGTCCCCAACGCCCAATTCACGGACAACACCCAACGTCACACAACTGACGCCCACATGTCAGTGAAGTCACGCAACATCAGGACACACCCCTGTGTGACAAACATGGCGAAGCACACAGCGGCGGCAACACCACCCAGTAGAACATGGGCCCTGTCGGGAAGAGGTACGCCAGTACCACACAGAAACACCAGTACCACCCTGCACCCATGAACCAGACATACAAAACAGAACACCAAAGAGCCCGGGGACCGACAACAGGTGGACCCAAGAATGACACCCACACACAAGGCCCAACGCATAGCGGAAACACAGCCTGCCGCCCACACACGGGAGAGCAGACAGCACTGAATGACCTTCCATTCCAACTCCGAAACCACATCCCGACTAAACAAGCCGGAGAATACAGCCATTGTCCCAAAAAAAGACCAACACAGGCATGCAGAGGAAACCGACCACAGGGCAGATAGCGCATATCACCTAAGAACATACCGAACGGGAAAGAAAAAATATAAAACTCCCCCATGCCGTTCCCATGCAAGTTATCTGGAAGGAGTCACACACCACTGACCTTGAACATTCAGAGAAGCACGTGGGATGAGGGCCCGTGTCCTCCGCACAAGCTAACAGAACACAAGTCCTGCCCCCTACGACCATCACAGACCTCACAGCAACCTCGGAGCTTGCACACTGCAGACTGCACACACAGCCGGAGCACGCCACCACATCGCCCCGCAGCAAAATGGCACCTACAACACACCTACCCAACTACGCCAAACAGGTCAAGCTGTACAAACACAACCTGATACAGCTACTGGGATGCGAACCCCTATCCCTGCTGAACGTAAGTTACCGACTGACTTACCGCATCGCATTGTTCAGCTGCGTCATACCCGTCTTCTACTGTCGGAGGTGTCCCTTCCACCATCCTGTGGAGTTGTGCCTCTCCAACCCGGCATGTCCAAGGGCGGACCTGCTACCACTATTCCACCCTCTGGACGCACACGACAGGGTCTGTTCAGCCTATGGGGGCATGGCGTATGTGGCGAACATCGGACCCACACTGCAATGGGACCACTGTACCTCCACACGACGGATCATGGATCACAGCTACATCGAATGTCACCCAGCATGCCCCATCATGCTCCTACAAGGGACAACTTACGAACAACACCGTGACAGCCACCATCCGCTACATTGGCTGGCAAACATGTATACCACCAATGAAATGGAAGCCCTGCAGGAAGCCATCGCATACCTGTCAACCTGTCAATTCGTAGGACCCCGACGCAATCCCCCAATTGAGCCATGATGTCCGACACTGTACCCATGCTTAGCTTCCGCACGGACTGGCCAGTAACCACCACAACAGCCATACCAAACGACCTGCAACTGATACCACACCATCAACGACACTGCCATGACATCGGATGTGTCCGGGACATGCACTCCGTTCCCCATCACATCCAGGAACTCTGCATGTATCGGGGGAGGCAGTGGCATGGGATATGTGTATCGCACCCACATGGACAGAACTGCACGTACAACTATGCCATGACATGGATCCTGCGCCCATGGACATATGCACCGCACAGTGGACAGGAATCGCCCGGCTGGAGTATGTGAGAGCTGCACCCCTTTTCCCCCTCCCCGGAAATCCCGTAACAGGACCTTTGCATGGACGACAAGTGCATACAACAACAACACGACCCCAGTGACTGTGACATGTCCAGTATCCACCATATGGCAACAACAAGTGGGACGCCGTTGCATGCACGTAAGCCCATGCCCTGATGTCAACTCACACGCACGCGTGCATGAGTAACAACAGCAGCACACCTGTCACATGGAACTGAGATGGACTGTGCCCATGATGCCAAGCGGTCTGGTAGGCTAAATGTATACCGTCTGTGTCAAAGTCCGCAGCACCGCAGCTACGTGCAAATGAACATTAGCACAGCAACAGCCAAGCAGATGTAACTCTGAAGCCCACATCCCACATGCAACAGCTAATCACATGTACCCCTACACCCTTAGCTATGTGTAATCATGCTCAGTATATCCTCCACATGCATACCGCTGCCAGTAGTGTCCACTATACTGCATCACAGAGGACATAAGTCACAATACATGGTTTGAAGAAAGAAACTGTCTCTGCTGATTCCTTTCACAAGTACGAATGTGAGATGATGAGAGTGTGTGATGTACACGGCAGTCGTGACATGACTATGTAGTCCACTGTCATTCGATGTCAACGCAAATGAGTAGCACAACTGTGGAAGACACACATGTGTCGTGTGAAGCGGGAGTGACGCTTCGCTCAGGTGGGTGGGTGTGACGGGTAGATGCGCACATGCAAAGTTGAAACACGCTGTGTGGGGAGGGGTCCGGAACTGCACATTACCTCTTCCCTGGGCAATGTTAAAGGCCACCCGTCAGGGGGGATGTGAACACGTGTGTGCACAGCAGCCGGGCACACGAACAATGCGGTATCAGGCGTACACGTCAGCCCACCCTCTGTGGACAAGCTGGATCCTGTTGTGCGCCCGCCAGGCCCTTGACAAGGCACACACAGCCCCTGCCGACCAGGTGTATCCCCAACATTGTCAACCTGCACAGGCAATCCAGGGCACGGGATGGCAGTGGAGCATGGTGGGGGAGAGGACTCGGCGCGCTTCTCCGGGACACATCACGCAGGCAAAACATCCTCAATGTGTAGCATGGCTCAAGTCATATGGAAGTATTGGGGGACGCACACATCACGAGCAGGAGTGACGTCACGGAAGGTGGCTCGCACCATCCCACCCATTGCCTACATCCCCACACACGTCACATGCCGTTGCAACAGAGAAGCCAGCGCGTGCGCAAGCACCTCCGAGCCCGCCCCAGTGAGGCAAAAGAGTGAATGTGTGGGTCCATCAGCCCCAGATGGACGCGGCATGGGCCGCTAGGGCAGCTACAGCCTCTGTGTGTTGCAGGTGGTGTATCCGGACTGCGGAGACTGCAATGCATTGTCTAGGTTGCCCGGGTCTCGAGTCGGGGCACCACGCAGGTGGACGGCGTCCCGCCACACATCATGCCGTGAGACAGACCACTCGTTCAACTGGACCCACACATACACTCCTTGGCCTCTCCGGGGCGAGCCTGGGGCAGCATCTGCATGCGCTAGCCCCACAGGTGCAAATGCATTATGGGGGAGCGAGGGGAGGCCATGAGGACAGGGACAAAGACGACTGTATTACTGTCAGTGAGTTCAAGGAATGACCCTGATGTTGACAGGAAAAGACGTGCCCCGTGTGTATTGCAACTAGTCGCTAATCCGATCACCCTCCCATGTCCTGCATGTAAGCCCGCACCTAGCCCCGCCCACCCACCACATTGAAATTAGCACCAGCACAACATCATTCACATTCGAAGCACTGACTGGGGGTGACAACCATTGGACACACTTGTTGAGGCCACCCACGCGTACATGTGGGCCCTCCATGATCCATGTCACCTGCGGCCAAGTGATGACATGCGCAATGACGGAAGTGAGGAGAGCTGTCCGCCCCACGCACAGATGGTGCATCAGCTCCACAGACCCAGCAGCGAGTGCAGCAGGGGTCACATGTGCAGGGGCAGCTGTGCCTGGTGTGAAGGCACATTCAAATTGACAGCACATCGACCAATGTGTAGTCTGCCCACATCTACAGTCCATTATCATGCGGACATAGAAAATGAACATAGGGCAACACATCTGTGTGGGTGCACCCACTGTGACCAACACTGCGCAATCATCGACGTACTCGCCCTGTGCATGGCCCACCACGCAAAGGAGGTCACATTCAGTGCCACCATCCCACACACACATCCCTATCACGAGACATGGTGTGTCCAATAGTCAGTACTGAGTTAGCGCCCATCTGGAGGGTCCTGAACAGGAGACACCTGCAACCCACTAGGCAGTCGGTGCTGTCACCTACTGGCATTGTGCAGTCAATGTGCAGGCCAGGCTTGCTGGGACTGAGAGGGGCAGCATGGCCCAGCCTGACATTCACACGAGCAACAAGTGCACTGAGACCTGCATTGGCAATTGCAGACGTTGGCCTGCACCCAGCTGGCCCGGGACGCCTACCTCCATAGTGGAACACGCAGGGTGCAACCGCGAGGGTAATCGGAGTTGGCCGTAATGGCCTGGCCCATGTTGGTGACAGTCCGCTGATGCCATGTGCACCACACAGTATGATGTGCGCACTGCATCTGCAGGTGTGGCCATGATGTGCGTGTGGGTGCAGGTGCACAATGGACGGGGCCACAACATGCCGTGTGCATAGGCAGGGACGGCCAGTGGCCGGCCCCCACATGTCTGTTAGCATGTCATCATCTGCACATTGGCATGGGTGCATGGTATACGCATATGCACACGCATGTCATCTCTCACTATGTACATCTGCCACTTGGCACGTGCAAGGTTACGTGTCACATGTGATGTGTATTTGCAAGCACACAGCCGTGTTGGCATGGGGCTGTCAATGTGTACACCTGACAATGCTTCTGGAGGTGTGATCCGTACAGTGCTGCACATAGGGTGCAGTGGTGACACCAATGACTGTCTCATATCCCCTCGTGCCACAGGTCCCACTTGTCTTGGCCGCTCAGCCTGTGCCCACATCGTCGTTGGTGTGTGCCATACTCATCCTGCCTCGGAAGCAGTGTGATGCACAGCAGCCAGTCATGTTGCCGTGGTGTTGCCGCTTGCCGGATATGCAGTCAGTCCCCATCAGCACGCCTCACAGGTCATTGAGGCCTGGATCCCCATGTGCATGCACATAGCAATGGTTTGTGTCACTGCCCATTGCTATTGGTGGGAGACCTGTGTAAGTGTATTGTGGCTGTGCTGTCCCTGCATGACAGCTGTTCTGTGACTCATGTTCTTGCTCTGTCATATCAGTTATGTGTATGTGAATATGCCATGTGGCGTGTTGCTTTGACATGTGTCCACTTCCATCTGTCCTAGGCGGAGACCAAACATTTACCGCCCTTACCAATTGTTGGCGGACATGGAGGATTCTGAGGTCATCCGGAAATTTCGTCTGGACCGACCAACCCTGCATCGACTATGTGCCATGTTGGATCCCCACCTCCGTCCTCGCAGGGTGTATCCGACAGCATTCACCCCCACGGCTAAGGTGATGGCTGCACTGCATTTTTTCGCCACTGGGTCATTCCAGCACACAGTGGGCAGTGGAGGTGGGATGTCCCAGCCCATGTTCAGCATGGTGCTGAGGGATGTACTGGCAGCCATGATGCTGTACAGGAACAGGTACATCCGATTCCCCAGGGCACGTGAGTTGGCGGCAGTGAAGGGTGCATTCTATGCCCTTGGACGGATCCCACACGTCGTTGGTGCCATAGATTGCACCCATGTTGGCCTTGTCCCACCACAGGCCACTGAGCAGCTCTTCCGCAACCGGAAGCACACGCACTCCCTGAATGTGCAAGTGGTGTGCCTTGCGGACATGGTCATTTCCCACGTGTGTGCAAAGTTCCCAGGCTCGGCCCATGACGCGCACATCATGCGCAACAGCATATTACCACGACTGATGACCAATCTGCAACAGGACCGTGGCTGGATTGTCGGTGAGTATGTGGAGTTGTGTAGCGTGCTGGCTTAAGGATGCTGTCTACTGTCCTGTTTGAATTGCAACGGTTCTCTGTGTCCCTCACGCCCAGGTGACTCGGCTTACCCGAATGGGCCCTGGCTGCTCAGTCCATTACGAAATCCTCGGACCCCAGCAGATGACCGCTACAATGAGGCACATGGGAGGACCAGACGTGTGGTCGAGCGTACCTTTGGCCTCCTCAAGTCCAGGTTCAGATGCCTGGACCGCACCGGGGGTGCGCTGGCGTACTCCCCACAGAAGGTGTGCCAGATAGTGGTGGCTTGCTGCATGCTGCACAATCTGGCCATTCGAAAGCAGATCCCCCTAATTGTGGATGACGGAGATCAACCAGGGCCCCAGCCTGCAGACCAGGACAGCTCGAGTGAGGAAGACAGCGGAGAGGAGGAAGCTGTGAATGTCCGTCAGCAGCTCATCGCCCGCTACTTCACTTGACGGTGAGTGTCCATGTACGACGGCTGATGTGGCTGTAGTTGTGCAGGTGTCTGTGTGCTGTGTCACGGAGGCCTTTTGTTCACTGTGTGCTGTGTGTCAATGGTCCATGTCCAGGTTTGTATGCCACTGACGGTGGCTGTGGCATTGTGCCCTATTGCTCTGTGCGATGTGTGTACATTGCTTGTAGTTGTTGACATGTACTGTGTGATGGGTGTGTGACACACTCATTGAATGTGCTCCTGTTCTGTCTCCCCCCTAGGTCCCTACAGCCCCTCCTGTCCCATCGCCATGCCACACATCCGATGCTTTTCTGCTCAAGGTGGCGGTTGATCATCGTTCAATAAACACAGTGCACAGACAGCAGTTTGTGTAAAAGGTGCATTTATTTTCAACTGTGACATGTCATTGTGTGCAAGGTGATGACATGAGTGTTGCGTGCAGTGACAATGAGCTGTCGGCCATGGCTGCGTGATGCTCAGGGTGTACCCACTAGTTCTATGTCCCTAGTCCAACAGACACATGCCATTCTGATGGCTGTGTGGGGTGGGATCGTAGTCCAAGTCAATGCAGTGGGTGGTCAAGGATGGCTGGCTGCCTCACTTGCGTCTGGAGCGTGCGAAGTCCTCCCGGGACATCTGTTTCCACTTCGGACGGCCCCTTCCACGTTTGGGAGGGGGTGTGGTGGCGACCTGCTGGTGGTGGGTGAGGTGTGCTCACTGGCTGTGGACGCAGGGGAACTGGACACTGCTGCCCGACCCTGCGCCCTAGCAGGTGGTGGCGGAGGTGGTGTTGCTGGCCTTGCCTGTGACCTCACCGCCACCACCAGCTGGCCCATGAGGTCCACGAGTTGGTCCATACGGGACACGAATTGGCCCATATGGGCGTCCATGGACCTCAACACCCCCAGGACCTCCCGCGTGTCGGAAGCAGACCTGGCCCATTGTCCTTGGGCCTCTTCATAGGCCCCAAGGACTCTGGCCATTTGAGGCAGGGCATGGCTCCCAGGGGAGGCTGGCGTTGGCCTGACCCTGCTCTTCCCACCAGTACTGCTGCCACCGGCCTGCCCACTAGCCACATTGCTCACCACGGTCCTCGCTGTGGCTCCCAGGGTGGACCCAGTCGGCCGGACCACCACTTGCGCTGGTGCTGGGGCCGGTGATGACGTGGTGGTGGTCGCGGCGGTGGTGGTTGTTGCGGCGATGGTGGTGGTTGCGGCAGTGGGAGTGGCCGCCACAACAGTGGGAGTGGCCGCAACGACAGTGGCAGCAGGGGGCTGTGAGTGGTCATCAGCCCTGGATGATGGGTTGGTGGGTAGGAGGGTGCCTGGGGTGCGGTTGGGCCCTGCCACACCAGATGGGCCTGCTGGGTGGTCCGTGTCCGAATCGGAGGACAGATCCTCCACATCCGTGAGTCCTTGTTGGGGGCTTGCAGGCTGGCTGTGCTGGCTGCTGTCTCCATCTCCAGCATCCAGCAGTTTGTCACCTGTGGGGGGAATGAGATATGTTATTGTGTTGCACATGACAAAGTATGTATAGGTTGTCTGACATCCACAGTTCGTGCACAGTCGTGCACAGGTTTCCCGGAGCCGTGTGTGTGGCTGTGCTATTTGTTGTTGTGTGGGCATGCCAATGGGACTGTGTGCTGTGGACATGTGGCATGGGACGGATTGGCAATGCCGATGGGTGTGTTGCTGTGCTCCTGCTTTTTGTGGCTCTGGTGTATGCGGACTCCAGACCCATCGTGGAGGTTGGTTTGTACTATGCTCTTGGGGTTCAAATGTAACGCTTCGAAACGCAGATGGCAAAATGGGGGTCAGCCCCCTGAAACGCATTTGAGATGAACTATGCTTTGGGGGTACATACTGTGTGCCATGGGTGCAGAACGTGACATGTGTTGTGGCAACATGACAGTGCATGGTTTGAGGTGTGTGTATGTCTGACATACCCTGCATATTTGCTGTCTGTTGTGATTTCTGGCCATGTAATTGGACGCATTGTTATGAGTGAGTGATGGTTGTGTGCCACACGACGTATTGCAGATGGTCCAATTCCTTGGTGTGCGTGCTGCCCTGTGCCATGTGCATCACTGCAGTGCTCGGGGGTGTGTGGCTCATGTTATGTGTGTAGTTGCTCACAGTGTGACGTGCGCTTCATTCACTACTGGCACATGATTTATCATGGGCATGTTTCTTTGCGTGACTACTGTGTGTGGACCAGCTGTTCGGATGACATACCTTTCATGTGACTGGGGCTGACGGATGAGATGGATGGTATGTTGTATGTGCATTGTGTGTCTGTGTGTTTGATGGGTCCAGTGGTGTTCGTGTGCATTTATGTTGTTCCACGCTGTTGCGTCTAGTGTGGTATGTCTTACATGGGCATAGTTGTGGGATGTGTGCTTGACAGGCAGTGGGGGCTACATGGACAGGACTTCGATGGTGTTGCAGTTGTGTGTGATGGGTTGCACTGTGCCTGCCGTGTGGTTCTGTAATCAGTGTGACTTGTGCATGCAGACGTGGCTCCTTGGGTGTTGCTGTGTCTGTGATGGGTCATGTGGGGTGTGACTCTGTGGTTCATGTCCGTGTGCACATTGTTCACATGGTTGTGGCAGGGAGCAGTGCTGCGTGTTCCTCTGCTACTTGACATGTCCCATGTGTTAGTCGTAATTCAGTCCTCATGCCTCCAGTCACCCCACCCTGTCCAGTTTCCCACCTGCAGGTTGTTTTTGAGCGTGCACTGGACTGGATGCAACATGGTTATGGGCGGGGGGTGCTCCATGTTGCAGGTCTGTGGGGGTGGGGGCGGTGTTATGGGTCGTGGTGATGGCTGGACACCCACTGACACCGTTTGTCCTGGGGCGGGATGTCTACCTGTCGGCTGCCGGTGTGCACTGCAGTGGCTGCTACGTGGGTGTGGGGTGTGGGCTGTGCTCCTCCTTGCTGTGCTGTGGGACTAGGGGCCTGGTGTGTGTTGTACTTCAGATGTCCCCCTCCCACCCACTGCGCTTTGTGTTGCTGCTACTTACCTGTTACTTGTCGGTTGGTGCAGCTACGGCTGCCACATGGGTGTGGGGGGTGCTCCGCCTTGCTGTGCTGTAGGACTAGGGGCCTGGTGGGTGTTGTACTTCAGCTGTCCCCCTCCCACCCACTGCCTCTGTGTTGCGGCTACTTACCTGTTACTTGTCGGTTGGTGCAGCTACGGCTGCCACATGGGTGTGGGGGTGCTCGTTGTGGCGCTTCTGGAGTACTAGGGGACCTGTTGGTAGTTACGTGGCTGGCTGGGTGTACACATGCCCCCATGGTTTTGTTAGTTGATATGTTTGGGCTGTGTGTGTGGTGGTGCCTGTTGCATGTGTGAGTAATGTGTTGTGTATTGTGTACTGGACATGGGGGTGTTTGTCCCTCGGAGCTATGGCATGGTGGTAGTGCATGTGAGTACATAGCGGTGTGCTGGTATACATTTGTTTGTACTTACCAGCCTCCACTCCCCCTGGTAATCCGGTGAGGATCTCCGGATGGATGATGACTCGCACCTTCTCCTCCCACGCTTTGAAGGTCTTGTAATGCGCGGGATTCCCTCCGCCAGTCGTGGCAGCCAGCTCTTGGTTTTTGCTCTCCTTCTTCTTGACCAGGCTTTTGATGTCGTTCCACCGTTTGTTTATCTCTCCTCTGTTTCTGGGTACGGTCCCGACTGCATTGACCTGGTCTACAATTCTGTTCCACATTCTGTTTCTGGTGGCTAGTGGTGTGTGCTGGACCTGGTTGCCATAGATTTGTGTGTGCACCTTGACGATCTCGTCGACCATGACCGTCAGCTCAGTGGAAGTGAACTTGGGCATTCTGTGTGATGCCATGGTGTTTGTGGTGCTGGTGCGGTGTGTGATGTGTGATGTGCAGGGGGTTTGTGGTGCCGGTGTTTGGTGGTGGTGGTGGTGGTGGTGGGTGTGATGTGTGCGTATCTGTGGTGTGCTGCTGTCCTTGCTGTGTCACTGTGTCCTCTCCTCTCCTCTCTGCTTTGCAATGTTGCAAGGGGTTGTGGTCTGTGGAGGGGCTGCTTTTGTACTTACCTGTTTGGGTGTGTCCTGATGGTCTGTTGTTTTCAGGTGTGTTGTGGCCGGTGTTCTGGGCTTTGTGGTTTATTTGTTTGTCCAGGGGTGGTGTGTTTTCGGGATGTGTACTTTGTCTGTGTATTTGTGCGTGGGTTGCTGTGTGGACTTGTTTGCCATGTTGTGTGTGTTTGTTTGAGTCCGGGGCTGTTTCTGTGCAGGGACGTGGCCGCCATGGCTTCTGCCGTGTCCATTTTCTTCAGTGTTGTTTACGCTGGCGGGCGGTGTATTTGTTGTTTTTCCGCGCTCATGTCGGTGCGATCGTAATTTCACGTGCGGTGTCTCGACCGTGAGGGCGGGCGGTTTTGTGTTGTTGTGCGTCTTTCCGTCCGTGGCGGGCGGTTTGACTCCGACTCGGGCATGGGCGGGCGGTATTTTGTGTGTTTTTACCGCCGCTGGCGGTTTTCGGTTCGAGGCATCATAATTGCTTGGTCGGTATTCAGAAGGTGTAGGCGGGCGGATTTTTGCCGCTTTCATGGGTGGCGGACTTTTTTACGCCCGGTATCGTAATGGGCCTTTAAATAACTTAAAATTACAAACTATATATTAAAAACATTAATTACACAAACAATATAAAAAATATACAATTAAAATATAATTTAAACACGGAAAGAAACTTCAAAAATTCTATTTCTTAACTTTAAAAAATCAACATTTTTGTCATCAATATTTTTGCACGCAATATTTATGTGTCACAATATGAAAAATTGGTTATTTCTGCAACTTGATATTTTTAACTTGATATTTTGTCCAAGTACCAGACAAATTATCTCATTTACAGAAATACTAATTGCATAGAAAAATAAAACAAGAATGCACAAAATAGTATGGAGGTTAAAACAACATGCATTTTTTAGAAGTATCCATATGCAGAGTGTGCATGATAGGTATCTAGTAGGTTAAGATAAAAGGTCAACCAGTCATAACAACAAGATTATTTCAGAGAGTCGAGATAGCATGAATAAAAGGATAACTTAAGACAATCCGTTGTGTATTTAAAATATTCTACGTATAGCAGCAGTAGAGAAATCAAAACATTATCTCACAAAGCAGGAGACAGAAGCTTTTAGGAAGTGAGACAAGAACAATGATGGCGTTTCAACAGGAGAGGAAGGGAATCGTGATTACAGAGAAAGGAATCAAGTCTCAGATACTAAAAGGAAGAAAATGTTTAGGTGAGTGTGTGTTGTTTGTTAAAGAGATGAGTTTCCATTACAAGAGTATCCTCGTAGCAGAGACAGTGAGATACACCGGATAATTTTCATTTTTGCACCAGGAAGTGTGGTGTTTCAGAATTGAGGTTTTTGTTTGTTAAGCAGTTTATTTTACTATACATCATCTCTCAATCGTAAGTCATTATCAAGTTCTGAGCCTTCATGTAATGTGGTCACTGCTTCTTGGGGTAAGTCCCGTAGAGCAGCTTTCAAAGAAGTTAGGTATATTATAGAGATCTCTGTACAGTGTGTTCAACCTGTTTAAGGTTGCACTCCCCAGGAAGTGTTTAATGGCTCTGAGTTTTAGATGCTTTTAAGTATTATTGTCGTTATTGTGTATGATTTGTTTTAGGTTGAGTCATTCATCGAAGATCAAACCAAAATATTTGATCTTTTCAATAGAGACAGGCTTCAGTCTAAAATCTTTCTTTCGTCTAGTGTAGTTTGTATGGACATGGTTAAAGAGAGAAGAAAAATCAGCAGAAACTCTGGTTTCCCAGGGTTAATATTTAGGTGGCAATGTTTTGTCAAAGTGGCCAATATTCTCCAAGAGGTAGACTTTCAAATAAAATGTAATGTGACTGGCATTCTCAGCCAATAACATGACAGACTTTTTAAATAAAGCTCTTAGAAATTCTAATTTTAAATTCAAGAGAGATGATGTTAATTTAGAGCCATACGGGACACCTTTTTGGAGAGGAAGTTTCTTATCTTAATTTGCTGAGAAATATTTAGGAGATTAATCATGACCACATTCAGTACATTGTTCTTTAAAAGCATACAGACTTTTGGAACTTTCAGTATTTTTAGGGCTAAAATTTGCTATGAGAGCTAGCAGAAGGCAGAGGTAAAATTCATCATTGTCCATTTGGTGTAGGGTGTCATCAGTTCTTTTCAAGAGGAGAGATTTAGTGTTGTGTCAAGAAGCATGGGGTTCCTCTTACCACTTTTTGTGACCCATGTTCATGCAGGACGTACTTCAAATCTGCTCCTCCTGGGTCATTTCAGCAAAGGCTGGCAGTCAGCATGGAGTTCTGATGGGAGTGGTGCATACATGAACACTATCCGTAGATTTACATTCTTAGCAATCCACAAACAATGTTACTGCACCCAGGAGTTCTCTACTTGGATAGTGGATTCCCCCTTGCTGAGACTTGTCACATCTTATTGACTATTTGTATTGCCCATTGGATAACATAGAAGTGTCTTGAAGTTGTATTGTTGATGAAAAGAACTTCAAACTTGAACTTTTATCTGAATTGTTAATACTGAGGACATGTTCAACTGAGAAGCCATGGAGAATATTATTCATTTATGTTAGACCAATTCTAATGAACATTTGTCTAAGCTGAAAAGGTACCCTCTAGTTAGACCTGACATCCTTGGTGTGGTATTTCCCCAAACCTTTTTCTTTCACTCCTCCTGTTTTGCTGAATTTGTTTCTGTTGGCCTTAGGACTCTGTACACTTTACCACTGCTAATCAGTGCTACATTGTTTGTGCTCTCTACTTCAAACATGGTAAAATTAGCTTACACCTACGTGGCACTATACATTTACTTGTAAGTCCATGGTAAATGATACCACATGTTCCCATGGCCTGTAAATTAAATATTGCTAGTGGGCCTTCAGCACTCATTGTGACACCCACTTTTAAAGACTTTTTTAGCCTTTTAAAACATGTCTCAGGCCTGCCACTGAAGCCTGTAGTGCAGTTTGAACCTGCCCTTTCAACATGGCAAAATTAACCTTGTGTCTGGTACTAGATGTTGCACCAGCCAGTTTATAAAATTAACCTTTTGCCATGCCTAAATCTTGCTTTTTAATACTTATCAGACACCCCTAGGTATGCCCTAAAGATTCATAGGGCAGGGTTGAATGTATTTGAAAAGTAGGACATGCGTATTTAAGTTTGATATGCCCTGGTAGTGAAAAACTCCTGACGTAGTTTTTCACTAATGTAAGGCCTTTCTCTCTCATTAACTAACACTGGGTTCCCTTATTACATTATTTAAGTGCTAACCTTAGGCAAGAATTTTGTCTTTTTTCAGGGGGATTACTATCTCCAGACAAAGGAGGTGGCTATGGGGGCAAGTTTTGCACCAGATCTGGCCATCATCTATATGGATGATTATGAGCACACTCACGTTTTGGGTGACCAGAATCCATATAGAGACAATATAGAAATTTGGAGACGTTAAATAGACGATGTAATGATGATATGGCGAGGTAATGAGCAACAACTTACCGAGTTCCATCTTTGGCTCAATGGAAGATCTAATGACATCCAATTCTCACTTGAATTCAATAACAAAGAGATAAACTTCCTGGATATCTCGATCAGCGCAGAGGAGGGCAGGTTGCATACCACATTATATAGAAAAACAAGTGAAAGAAACACTCTTGTACGTTACTTGAGCCACCACCCCCGTAATCTTAGAGACAATTTACCCTTTGGGCAGTTCCTGAGGCTACGGAGGAACTGTACAAAAAAACATGACTTTTTTGAAGAATCTGCTAACCTGATGACTCGCTTGACTGAAAGGGGCTACCCGGTGAGTCTACTCAAGAAAGCCCGTAAACGGACATGGTTCTGTCACAGGGAGTTCCTCTTAGAGCCCAAACAAAAGGTAGCTCCTGAGCAGGAACAGTTGATTAGCGTCACAACATTCTGCACTAGAAGCAATGAGATCAGAAAGATCGTCAACCGTCATTGGCATCTTGTGGCTGACGAGATAGGGATCACTGAACCTCCTATGCATGCATTCAGGAAAGGCAAAAACGTGAGAGACCACGTGGTTAAGTCTTTACTTCCCACACAAAACTGGGATAGTCAACTGTCGCTTTGGAACATACCACCCGCTAAGGTGTATTTTAAGTGTGAAAAGTGCAAGGCCTGTCCCATGACCAAGGAGATGAAGTATTTCACACACAACGACTACACTCATACATCGCATGATCACACCAATTGCAACACTATGGGTGTAATATATGCAATATCCTGTCCCTGTGATTTCCTATACATTGGGCAGACTAAACAGAAAGTGAAAATTTGTATACTGCAACATTGCAGCAGAATATGATGCAAGGTCCAGGGTGCACCCCTTGTTGGGAATATAGCACATTACAACGCGATGTATTACATCGCGTGCTTTTACAACGAGGTCGTTACAACGACCGCGTTGTTAGTACGCGATGCATTTACATCGCAGGTCATTACAATGACTTGCAGTAGAGGGGGTGCTGTACTTAGGAATAGTATTATTTACTATTCCTACTCCAGTTTGCCCAACAGTAGGGAAGGTGTTGGAATTCATTTCCAATACCTCAGCGCCCCCTACAGCAAGTCGTTGTAATGACTTGCGATGTAAATGCATCGCGTACTAACAACGCGGTCGTTGTAACGACCACATTGTAATAGTACTGCGATGTAATGACAGCATTGTAAATGCTGTTTCCCCTTGTTGAACACTTCACCACGTTCGGACACCCGGCTGAGGGTCTTAAGTGGTGGGTCATTGAGAAAGTAAAAAACAATCCGAGGGGGGGCAACTTCACCAACACCCTGAGTGTTAGAGAATGTAAATGGATACATACCTTTGACACTGTCCTGAGAGGACTGAATGAGTAAGAGGAAATTGCCAAACAGGTAGCGACATTAAATAAGGGCTGAGATTTTGCCAATTGTGTTGTATCCATCATACCCATTATACCAGTGTGTACTTCCACTTTACGGTGTGTATATTCATTCTCCCGTGTACACCTATTTTAACCTCACAATTGTTGTATATACACTGTTTCTGTTTTTGGCTACATTAGCTATCCTAATTCTACTATATATGTAAATATTATAATTGCGCAGCTTCTCAATACCATTTCCACCGTATTCATTGTATCATACACTGTATCTGTTTTTGTCATGTAAATAATGCAATTTCGTCATATCATTGTATGTTCATTGTATACAGTATTCATATATGTTTTGTGCTGTTGGATTCATCCTTGTTGAGTTTTACTAATATGCTGGTAATTGCTATACTGTTATCCTTGTGGAAACAGATTCTGGGCATGACATTTTCCATTTTCCTATTTATTAGGCAACATGCTGAATTGTTAGACAGGTACTGAGAGCTATTTCTGATAGTTAGATTTATTTCCCTAGACTGTTTTCCAATACACTCGCCAGGTTTTTCCGATCCGTAGGCTCGGGCCAGGCAGGCGTTTAGAGCGACGTGCGGCGCTCTGATCGCGACGTGCATGCGTAGCATGCACGCCTTTAAGTACAGATGCTCCACGCGTCGGCCAGTCTCCTGCCGGATACTGACGGGAGAGGAACTTGCATCTCCGGGTTGATGTAATCTCATTCTTAAGGTAATTTTCCCAGAGGCCCACAGTTGTGTCTCATTTCCTTGTCCTGCACGCAAATCTGCAATACGGGACATAGATTCATTCTCGTATAACTTTGTAGATTTAATAGGGTGATTGGTTCCCCTATCGAAGTATTGCATTCTTTGCACCGCTAATCCAGCATTACGGCTGGTTTTGACTGGGATTTGGATACCCCACTACAGTGGATTGGATGTCTTGCTAATTGTCCCACACTGCAATTTGTTGTGGGTAAGTGTTCTTGAGTTCAACACATTCATTAATTGGTCTTATTTGGAATTGGCTATCTAATATGCACCTCCATCTATTTACAGACTACCCATCCCCGGGAGCTGTGATCAGGGCCGACAAACAACAGGCGCCTGAAATAGATCAGTAGTTTAGGCACCCTTTGGTCGTACTTTTTGATTTTTCTTACAATACTTCACTTAATTTTAATTTCACGCTTATCCTTATAGGTTGCCTCCCACACCTTCCCTTGTCCTGAAGAAGACCCGCAAGCGGAGGTTCTAAATTACCCTCTATGCATTAAGTTGGGTCGAAACGTCAACATATATCCCCAAATGTGGGCCTGTACCATATTTTACTACTACCCCATCCAACAAACAGATGATCTTTCTCTGCAATCTTTGAAAACTGTCCAGATTAATGACAAAAGGATGTATTGGGGATAGGCTGTAACTAACTGGTGTTAATTCAACTTATAACCAGTGTAGATTGTAAAACTGTTGTAATTACCTCCATTCAATTATCTTCACTTTGGAATCTCTTTCTTTTTCCATCTACTGCACACACAAGCACTATTCCTTTACACCCCTTCTTTTCGAGCAACCTTTTGATTGGTATATACTTGGTAATGTTTTTACATCTTCGATTGATTTATGAATAAAAATATAAATTACTCTACAAAAAGTGGGTGCCTTCTTCTTTTACAGGTGCATATTTGAAAATTTTATTTTTTCATGTATTAATTACTATGTGCTGATTTTATTCATGCAACAAATTATACTTGAATTCTAAATGTCTCTGACCTGATGAGTGATAAAAGAGTCTAGGACCCTCTGTTTTTTATACTATACGACACCCAGGTCCTCAGACAGTGATTGGGTTACCCCATTAGTCTATAATGGTTAACTTTGGATTGGGAGCAGATAGAGATGGCATGTTCAGCCTCAAATGAATTGTATCGCAAAATCCTATATAATGGTAAAGTTCGATTTTAGGTCCAATTCTGAAAATGCCACTTTTAGAAAGTTGTATGTGGGGCCAGAAGCCAACTGGCTTCTTGGACAAAGATGTGCACAACTTATACTTGATATACAGACGTTTCAAAACATATTAACAGTGATTCTTCTTGTATCTCATTATTTTAATACATTCTTTCAAATTCATATATGACAACTTGATAATTGTCAAATTATACACTTATCATTTAATATCTACTATTTGCTCTATACATAATCAAAACAACATAATTGTTGAAGCAACTCAATTATCCGTGCCGTTAAATGCGATCAACATAGGCCCAATGCATTTCGGGACTCACGTCCCTTCATCAGTGACATCTGTAAAAATTACAAAAACCATGTTTCATGTACTTTCGTGGATCGACATTCATAATGTAACATAATTCGCCATCAACCAAAGCTATATGCCAATATAGTGAAGTTATCTGGTAATCTCTCCTGTAGTGTCTTGTCAATTATCATTTTCAACCTCCTCCACGTGAATCTACGGGCTCATCCAAGAGGCTAAAGCATTCAATGTACAAAGTGGATCGATAACCCAACAACTTAAAGAACTTGAGTTCATATCACAACGCGAATTGAATCAAAGATTACACGCATCTACCTTGATCCAATATCATAAGGTGAAAAGGATCCCGCGAGGATTGAGGCTGGCAATCAAACCCATGTTATACCGATTACAACACAATTGTCAATTCATGGATAAATGGTATGCGATACTTAACAAATGTTCATTGGATCTGATCCTACTATTAATTGAGGAGCTTTCCAAGACAATACATGAATTAGAAGAGGAAATTGACACTGTACGAATGGTTCTATCTAGTAGAATGCCAGAGGATGAGTGGCAACAGTTTCTAGAAGAATTGAACAAAAAATTGGATGTTTATGGAAAGGAACTGCGAGAAATTAAACTTAGAATGTTCAAGCGTGATACTATTGACTATAAGCTCAATGAGGAATACACTTGGGCAGAAGTGTACGCCCAGCGCAGATTTACCCGCAGGACTAATACATCATTGGAGGAGAGTGTATCGTGACTGACAGAGACACAGAAACTACAAGAGTTCCCCTCAAGATCACACAATTAAGTTTGGACACAACACAGAACACATTAGGAGACAAAGATGGATCTGAACATGCACCTTCGGTTTCATTTTTATCCCAGGCACCAGACATGAGACAACCACCAGACCCAATTTTGAACAAAGCAGGTGGAACCACAAAAAAATTTGGCAAGGACAAAGAAAAAGAAAAACCGAAGAAGGGATTAAGGAGTCAGAACAAGACCTAGTGATTAATATTTCATCGACGCCACTTACACCCTGGCAGAGAGAAGTACTTAATAAAGGAACTTCTTTTGTTCCCAACTACAGAGGTACACCTCTAGAAAATGAAGTTGCTTTATTTAAATTTATGAGAGTGTTGAGACTGAGGAACTTTTTTGAGAATGTAATTCCTCCACAAGAACCTAAAGACACCACACTTATTGAATTTAAACCAAAAAGTACATTTGACGCTCCAGTGTCCCATAAAACATTGGACATCTTTGAATCACTTGTGAAGAAGGATTTCAACAAGCTGGATTACAAACGTGTGAGGAACCGCAAACAGAACTTCAGTCAGGCAGAAAAGAGCATCCTCTTTATGTTGGCTAGAAATCCTAAAATCACGTTCCAAAAGCTGACAAAGGTGGAGCTCTAGTCATGATGAGTACTACGTTTTATGAGAATAAGGTTTCAAAACACGTTAAGGACACTTCTGTATACATGCTACTAGATTCTGATCCCACATTTGAAATTCTCAACTTGTTACAGAAGATACTTAACAATGCATATGGACATGAAGTGGATCAATGACAACACAAAACAATACGCAATTTCCACGCAGACCCAAATTGTATATGCTCCCTAAAAGTCATAAGAGCAAACACGATCCTCCATTTCGACCGATAGTGTCGGGGTGCGGCTCTGTTGGCCCGTTGGCAAATTCATTGACACATTTTTGCAACCATTTGTACAGTCTTGGCAAACTTACATTAAGGACACTACGGACTTCTTACAAAAATTGGACGTGATCTCTCGGAAAGAGACCAGAAATTGGTTGCTGTGTACGATTGACGTCGTATCACTGTACATGTCTATTGCTCACTCAGAAGGACTGGAGGCCATTGAATGGGCTTTACTCAAGCAAGAATCCCTTGGAACAAGCAACATCTTCCTTTTAGAGTTATTACATTTTTGCCAACACCACAGTTATTTTGAATGGAACAAGGAATTTTACATTAAACTAAGTGGAACTTCTATGGGATTCGCGGGAGCACCAACGTACGTGAACACCTTTATGGCGAAATTTGAAGAAAAACATGTCCTGAGCAAATCACAATGGACTGATAATTTACTTATCTTTTGTTGGTACATCGACGATATCTTCATGGTCTGGACTGGTTCAGAGGTATCTCTACTCGATAACATCAACAACTTGAATTCCAAAAACCCAAGAATTCAATTTACCCATACTATTAGCAAAACTGGGGTAGCGTTCTTGGACGTTTGGATTGAAATCACTGAGAATGGTCTTTAACCAGTATGTATAAAAAACCTACAGACAAGAATAACTCTTTGTTATTCCAGAGCTTTCATCCATCGACTCTAATTCAGAATTGACCTTTCTCTCAGTTTCTAAGAGTAGGAAGACTTTCATCTGACATCTCTGAGTGTGCAACAACCTTAAGGTACCTTAAGGAGAATTACAAGATCAGGGGTTACCCGAAAGAACTGCTTGATACTTTGGAATGGAGGACACTATCCATTGAGTGCAGCAAACTGCTACAAAAGAAATCTAAAGAACTGCTAAAGAGGCGGTATTTGTATCTAAATTCTCCATGAAATCTAAAGAGAACAGAAACATCATAATGAAATGATGGGAACTCCTACAACAAGAGCCGGATTTCAGTAATCTGTTTCTCCACAGACCTCTGTTTGGATATACAAGATCAAACAACATCAAAGAATTACTATCAAAAAAGATTGACTCTAAGGATAAAAAATGTTCAGGGATGAAAAAATGTCAAAATTGCATCCATTGCAACAACATAATCACAGGAAACACATTAACTCATCCCCACTCTGGAGAAAAAATCAATTTGTTCTATAATGCAGATTGTAGTTCCAGCAATGTCATTTACGCTATTAAATGTCATTGTGGTATGCTCTATATTGACAAAACAGAGAGGAGAATTAAAGTAAGAATCACAGAGCATAAGAGCAGAATTCGTAACAAGATCACTACCTCAAGTCTGGCGACACATTGGGATGAATTCAGGCATACAATAGCACAAATCAAATTTCAAATATTGAAACAGTTCAAATCAGTCCAGGGATTGACAATAGTAAATGACTACTTCAACGTGAAATATTCTGGATCAAAAGACTTGACACCCTTAAGCCAAAAGGGCTTAACGACAAAGTGGAGTTGAGCTGCTTTTTATGATATATCACAGAGTAGGGTCTTTTTGGTAGTATCTCCTACTTGAGTACAACAGAGCACACATATCAAATCAATGGGTCATAACACACAAATTGAGATAAGATGCATCTTGATGTTGATTAGATGAATTCCCATAAATTTGTATTAACTTGTCATGTAGGCTATGTGTCACCTCAAAAAATTCTTTAAGTGCATGCGCACTATCAGAATAACTATTTACGCACCAGACACTACTGATTCACAGACCACATAAGTCTGACGTGTTGGGCCACTACATGACGGATAAAATTAGACACGTCGTAACATTGGTCGAACGATGATATAAAGCTTAAGGATCACTTATGGTGGATGGTAAGATTATTTCATCATGAAATTCATTATTGCATGGGGAAAACATGCGTAACTCAGTCCACTATAAGTTCACTGTCTATCAGGCTTACATTCGGTGGTACTGGCAAATTGCAGGCAGTTCAAGATGACGCTGACGGGATTAGTGTTCAATGGGAATACATGGTTTGGAGTTGCTGACTGCCGCAATCGAGGGCGAGCTCATTCATTGTTTGCCGATATTTTTTACGGCTTTTTTATATCTCGGAATTTATTTAAACTTTTCATCTTCTGGTAGGTGTACAATATCGGAGATTAAGTCAGCAGATTTTGGGGATCGTTACAAGATGGCGACTGTATACTTCTATTTTAGAGATCTATCTACCGTGATCTCGTGATAGACCACCTGACATGAGTAGTGCGGACGAGGTTAAAAACATGGCCACTCCGAGCATTTATGGGGAGAGTCTTTACTTTAGGAACTCTGCTTTGCGCGAATTGGTAAGAAACTTTGTTTTAAATTTTTGAATTCGGAAACCGGTACTCTGCGTAAAAATACTACTTTGTTGTAGCATCGTGGTAATAATCCGTTCCTGGTATTTGTTGTTTTTTAGGAATGGCATATTGACTCCTGGTGGTTCGTTCCGGTAAGCACTTACAGTCTTTGAATTAACGATCGTCATATAGCGTTTGACAAACCAACCTTTTCACTTATTTCTCGGTATCATTGTAATGTGCTATTTCTGGTTCTGACTGTGTTTGTAGGGAAGGTATATTGTCTAACAGCCGTCTTCAGGTACGTGACTAATACCACTTCAGATTTGTTGAGACACGTGTTTACGGTGCAGTCTACACTGAGGTTACAATTGTGTTTTTTTTTACTGACAGCAATAGTTACACAAGCGACTCCTATTGCAAAAGAGAATTTGATATTTCTGTGACTGTCTTGCCAAGAGTGAGTAGTCATATCGAGACTTCCTAATTTTGATATTGCCACCTTTGGGATGTTTGAGTGAATGGGACATTTTGTACTGTTTCATACTTTGCATGCCACGGGATTGGTGGAGGAGGTTTAAATGATAATTGACAAGACACTACAGGAGAGATTACCAGATAACTTCACTATATTGGCATATAGCTTGGTTGATGACAAATTATGTTACATTATGAATGTCAATCCACGAAAGTACATGAAACATGGTTTTTGTATTCTTTACAGATGTGCCCCTAATGAAGGGACGTGGGTCCTGAAATGCATTGGGCCTATGTTGATCACATTTAACGGCACGGATAATTGAGTTGCTTCAACAGTTATGTTGTTTTGATTATGTATTGAGCAAATAGTAGATATTAAATGATAAGTGTATAATTTGACAATTATCGAGTTGTCATATATGAATTTGAAAGAATGAATTAAAATAATGAGATACAAGAAGAGTCACTGTTAATATGTTTTGAAACGTCTGTATATCAAGTATAAGTTGTGCACATCTTTGTCCAAGAAGCCAGTTGGCTTCTGGCCCCACATACAAGTTGCACTGTGTAAGCTAAACACAAGAGAAGGCGTAGCACACAGATCAAAATCTTAGGTTGAAAACAGAGTACGTTTTCCAAAGTTAGGGAGTGCACTGTCTACCTACGAACTTTTAGAAAGCTGGCATTTTCTTTTTCTGACCAGTTATGCCTTCTGTCTCCTGGGTCATATGGGTGTGAATGACTCTACTGTTGGTGTTTGTGTATTTCTCCCAGTGACACAAAGGGGCCTGGACGTGGGCAGGATAGGCTATCATGCTAGGATGGCTTGTGGAAGAGCTGTTTCCTGCCCAGCTGGCACTTCAAAGGGGCTTGCCTCATGCACACACAAAGTAACCTGACACCAGCTTTTGTCACCCCAGACTACTAGGAGCTTTGGTAGAGGAAGGGAAGACGTTTCCAGAACCAGATGTGGAGGTTTTATAGGGAATCTCCCCACTTCAAAGACTGCTACAATGTATAAACATTGGACCTCTAGAACACTCTTCAGTACACCCAGTTCCTCAGAGGACTGTCCTGCAGCCTGAGGCTTGTCTGTTCCCCACAGGACTGCCCTATTTCTACCTGAGCATTGCACAGATGCTTGAGAAATGCATTGAACCCAAAAGGAAGGCCCTGCTGCTTGAGGGTTGTCTTGCTCCCTTCATCCCAGACTACCTGAGTGACTCCAAGGGTCAGTTGGTTAACCTCTTGTCTGAACTACAGAGATACAACAAGCTCCAGAGTCCTCCCCGTAACTGCCAATTGAGCTGCTACACTGGACCTGCTTGGACCTGATTGAGCCCTGCTGACCTCTGTTGGAGTGAGTTCCTGAAACCTAAGAGGTTGCTCCCCAAGTCCTGGACCCTTGGCTGGCATCAGTTGAGCTCCTCCTATGAAAGCAGGTGAACTCCACAAGATTTGGGCTCGTCGTGAACAGGCCAGTTCATGCCGAGACTATGCCGCCTGCGACAGCCGCCAATGCGAAGCTCGGGTGAACTTGACTTTTGAGCTGAAACAATCACTATGGTCAACCAGCAAGGCAAGATCTGCACTTCGCGCTATATCAACGATAGCCCATGGCACATGCCAACATGAAGTGCCAGCAACAACAGTCTGTGATGCCCGACATGATCCTTGCCCTAGAGTGACAACTGTCCATGATTCCAGGCCTGCTGCTCATTCTACAGCAACAACCATCCGCAACCTTCCCCTTGATCCTTATAGCCTTTTCCTCCGCAAACAAAACCCTTCACGCCGGACTTTGAGAAGGTAACTTTTTCAGCTGGACTAACCTGGTCCCTGTATCTGGCCCGTGTTCCATCATGGTCAGTATGAACTTGTGACTTTCACCCAGTCTAGCCTAACCTGATGACCGCGATTGGAGCTTTTTTGCTTTTAGGCGCTATCTTGGCTTGAAAATTTAAGATTGCATATCTCCAGTTCTACTGATTGGATTTTTGTCATTCAGCTTCATTTTACTTATTAAAATTGACTCTATTTTTCTAAACTGGTTTGGTATTTTTCTTGTGTTTTGCTTCCACTTTATTACTGTTTATGTGCTGCATAACCTGACTGCTTTTGGAACAAGCTAGCATAGGGCTAAGCTCAAGCTAATTTAGAGCCCGATTACAATAGCGAGTGGTCACACCGCTGCCCGCTTTTGCGACGGTCAGGAGACTGCCTGACAAGCAGGCGGCAGTCTGAACGACACATTATGATGCGACCGCTGGGCTGGTGTTCGCAAAGTGCTCCTTTTCATGGTGGCTTTTGCTGTGGCCCAGGAAAAGGGCGACAGCACAAGGCACGTGAAAATTAGCACTTCCTGCACATCCATGGACGGTGCACGAAGGTGAATGGGAGCACTACATGTGCCCTCAGGACCTCTTTACAGTGGCCCACGACGGACAAGGGCCCTGTTTGAGTCCCACAAATTCAGTTTCCGACAGCATTTTCGTGGCGGTCTTCCCATTCATTTAGTGTTTCCTAGTGGGTCGCAAATCGACCTACCTCATGAATATTAATGAGTTAGGTCACAGTTTGCGACCCATTAAGAATTGCAGCCATCATGGGATGGTGGCCTGCTGGGGTCAACAGACCACCATGTCTGTGTTTGCTCTTTAATAAAGCAATCTTTTTTTTTTTTTTAAATGCTGCCATTTTCCTGAAAGGAAAACAGGATGCATTTAAAAAGCAAAAAAATGAAACTTTTAAGTTTAATTTTTTAAGTGTAGGCAATGGTCCCACAGACTTCTGCCTGCTCCTATAAAAATATTTACATCAACATTCACAAAGGGGACCCCTTCCATTTGTGAATACTAACCACCTCCTCTGAGGTACTGATAATAAATTAATGTTTTGTGATTGTAATTTGGTTGCAAAACATTCATACATACATACCCCTTCGAATTGGTATTAGGAATGGATGCCTTAGACACGCCCTTCCATATACTGATTTGCAAACCCCAATTGCGATTCAATAACAGGCTACCAAACTACAATTTGACTTTTGTACATTAAAAAAACTCTTTTGCGATCGCAAACAGTCCGGGTTTGCGAATTGGCCCATTCGCGAACTCAAAAAAGGTTTTGTACATATGGCCTCATGTCCATTGACCTGAGAAGAACCTGAACTGCATGCTGTGCACAATAAATTGGCCATTCAGCTTAGTGGTGACCAACTTTTTCCTAGAATGTGGCCATGTAATGAATGTTGAAAATCTAACAATGGTGTCAGGTAACACGCCTTCTGCCTATGCATTTAATCTCAGGATGAAAACCTGTGATTAAGGGCCACAAGTGTGTTATGTTGAGGATTGTGTAACGTGCCTCCCTTCTTCACACCTTCATTGCATTAATACATGAGGCAGGTGTTTCAGAGCCTCTGGGGGCTGGAAGGCGGATGCGATCCATGGCTTCAGGTTTCTGATTATTCTGCCCTCCCCCCCCATTCCCACCATTGTTTCTTGATGATGTACAAGGGCTTGAATCTGCAGCCCGGTGATGTTATGGATCTGGTTCCGGATAATTGTTCCTCTGGACGCTAGGCCCGCTGTAAACGATTGCTTTGGTAATATGCAGTGACTGTACGCCAGAGAAGCTCGAACCTTCACTGGAGATGTGCTGTAAATGGAGTGTGTGATAAACTTTGTAGAGTTCCTGCATGTTGTCATGTGGGAGTTACACAGTGCAGCGGCATCATTAAATGCCACCTGTCCCTGTGGTGCTGCTTGTAGCCAGGGCTGTTCCAATGTTGTATTCTTTTGGCAGCATTGAGAATGTTAGCAAGTCTTTGCACCCTCACAACATTTATTTGTGACATTTGCATGAGAATTGTGACTTTTCCACTAATTTGTTGTATGTGTGCTTATTTAACTCTAACAAAATGTTTCTGCGTGAGGTGCACTTTGCAGGAAACTGAGGGGCATATTATCAAGGAAGTGCGATATTTATCGCTAACCGCGCTTAGCGCGTTTTTTTTTAACGCCGCCTATCGCTGGAAATTATCGCTGAGATAACACCCTATTAGTAAGGTTTATCTCCATAGCGATAATATTTCCAGCGATAGCGGCAAAATGCGAAAATATCGCTGGAAAACCAGCGATATTCTCGCATTAACGCTATGGTGGATTTAGCCTGACAATCCACCCCCTATGCTACAAACAGGTAAGTCACCCTCAGTAGCAGGTGTAAAAATCTAGCTATAAATGCGCTTAGCGCGAATTATATTATCGCTTCGCCTGCCTTGCTAATAGGGGGTAGTTGTTTACAGTCGCTTTTAGTGGGGAACGCCTACCTTGCATGTCATTAGCGATAATTATCGCTGGCATGCAAGGCGATGTAAAAACCGGCCGCTATCGCCTGAAAGCTGTCGCTAACGCCTGTTAGCGAAAGCTTGCTGATAGGGCGATATAATTATCGCCGCTTTAGCGGCAAAAACTGCCGCTAAAGCGGCGATAATGGGCTTGATAATATGCCCCTGAGTTCTCCTGCGTTGTGCAATTGCTCATTGGCCCGCTTTGCAGAGAAAGAATCTGCATCTTTTTTCAGCTTGGCTGACTTTGAATAGTAGAAAAGTATCTAGCTATTCTGAGGAGACCTTACTCGAGTGAAGGTAACCCCGAAAGCCTAGCAAACTTTGTTCCGGGCAAAAATCGACAATGTCTAAAAACTTAACAGGAATGGAAAAACCTTTGTATACCCTACTCACAACCACTGTGAGTTAGTCTATCTAAATTGTTTCCAGAAGTAAGCATGTTATATACGTGTCCTTTGCCTATTATACTAGGGGTAGTACCCTGCTGGAGGGAGGAATGGAATACTTTCCTTGGGCCTCTGTCCACTGTAGTTCTGATTATCTAGACGATAGGCCCCATGGTGCAAAGAAAAGGCCTGGGCTCAATGAGCTGCTCACACATGGACATGGGAAACTTGAGAGTTCTGATACCAAGCATGTCTAATGCTCCTAAAAACTGTATATGTGGCACATCTCCTGTGCTTGAGAGGTTAGGTATAACACAGGTGTCATTGACTGTAAAGGCTCCAATATTTTCCTGTAGATCACTCCAAAGTATAAGTCTTAGGAATGGACGCCATAAAAACCCATTCATAACGGCCTTGTTTGTTCATGAAAGAATGGGACAGAGAAGTTTCTCTAGTCAAATTTTTTGTCTAAAAGCAGGTAGATGAAACTAGAATATGGGCGAAAAGGCTGATGCCGTCTTCTGTAGGAATATATGTATGCAGTGTATGTGTTAATAAAAATATCAATTTGACATTTTGAAAACACTGCTTACCTAAACAAGATTTTGTACGTTAGACAAAATAGTACATCTCTATTGCTGCATGTCCAATTTGGGAGTTTACATAAAAAGGTGAGCAAGCCAGCAAAATCAGAGTGAGCTGAGCTATGGGTCTTTTGAGCAAAAGGCAGAGGCAGTGAGGGATGGGAATTGGAGAACCAGATAAAGGACATAGCCCCATAGGTTCAAAGCATTTTAGAAGTGGGTGCTATTGGAAAACTTTGTCACACATGCGTCTACTGTTTATTTTTAAATATCAGTCATGGGTATGTAGCAAACATGCGCTTTGAACTTGCTTATATATACATGTTTTTCCTGTGCGTGTGCCTATTTACATATTTAGCTACATCGTTAGCTATTTATAGCTAATATAAATACCGGTAGTATTATTTTGAAATCTGAATTGCAAGTGTTTAAATCCTGATTCCTTTAGAAAAAAAGCAATTGGAAGCAGTTTAGTATTTTTTTCGGTTTCAATTGCGCATTTTGCACACCGAACAAAACGATAAAAAGATGCCCTGGCATTAAAAAAGATGCAAGTGTGCTTAAAACATCAAACACCATGTTTTATTTATTTATCGGTGCGCTGTGTGGCAGGAAAGGTGGATGATGTGAATAACATTTACTCTCAAATCCAGTATGCACCCTTTCACTTGCAGACATGTGTCTGGTCATTTGTGGAATACAACCCCCATCTCATGACGGTAAGACAGGAGACAGAGGGGATGGCTTAAGCATAGTGCAAGGAGGTGAGTCCTTAGATCAAGGCCTTAGGGGCTCAGAACCATTTGGCAAGGAGTAAAGACTCCCCCCCCCCATGACTACAGAGGCTATGAATATGCTCCCGTCACGGGGGTGTCGCCCACCCTTCCTAACCCCACTTAGTTCCCTTCTTCTTTACAATGGGTGTCAGGACCTCCTCCACACCTGGGAAGGGGGGGTTCAACCGGGATCAGGGCAGAGGGAGGAAGGGGCTAATCAACTCAAATGCCATCTCACCCCCCCCACCCTCAATGACATCCCCTGCAGTAGCCCCCATCAGCAAGTCTCCGGCCCCATATCTGCGTAGCCAGTTCAGCCTTCCTTTGCTTTCATACCAGCATTCTTATATTTTAAAGGTACGGCTATGCACAAACACCCATGTCATCACCGCACACAAGGGGTTTGTTTTTTGCACTTTTGTATAGCACGGATTTGACCCCAGGGTGTTGGAGCGCTTTGCATGAGCACCGGTTGCATCGCACAAGGACACATCAGTTTTTGTAGGCACAGGGAGATGGAGCGCTTTGCCTGGAGTCGTAGGATGTTGGGTCGATGCCCAGCCTCGATCCTTGTTCCTCAGCTCTGGATTCGGCAGCTCTTACCTTTACGTCACACCCTCTCTAAGCATGAATGAAAGAGGGCATTACACGGCATACTGATTTTATTTGTACTGTTTTTTATAATGCAAATTGGTTCGGGGGCTTTAAATCAGCATCACACTTTTTTGCAATATCTAGGGCTCTTAATGTTAAAATGATGTATGAGGTTGGAATCACATGTTTAAGCTGTCTGCCCTGGATATGGAACACTCTGTATAAAGTCAGCTTACAGTCTCTGACTACTTGCTAACTCAGAAAGCCTTCTCCCACTATATCCTAAACACTGCATGAAAAAATTGCATTGATTTACTCTCACTTGATTCCTCTCCTTTCTTTCTTCAGAGTGACCCTCTTCTTACCTTCCATCCACTGCACACCTTCTATTTCTGAGTATAACCTCCTCTCAGTCTCATGGCTGCCTGCCTCAATCCTTTTTATTGTAATTAATTCTGCAATTGGCTGATACCTCATTTCATAGATCTCAACCTCTCCTCTTTAAATCCCTTTCCCTGCAACCTAACACTATCTAATATCCGCCAGCCTATCTATCCCACCAGCCAATCACCTGAAGCCACATAGCCCCCACTAATGATCACACCTAACTGGTATTACTATATAACAAAGTAACTGGAGTATATGCACACAATTTTTCTTGAGAGCACATTACTAATCACAATAACCACTGGACTAACCACTAACCTTGGGTTCCGGAATAGCATGCTACTCGCCATAAATTAGACGCCTCATCAGGGGTAGTAAGCGCTATATAAATCCAATTACTATACAATACAATACAAATACCTGAAAATAGACTGCTCATACTTTTTCATCATTCCCATAATGTGCGAGGGGACTAGGCAAATATGGTGCTAGAGAAAGGTATTCAGGTCCCTATTTACGAGAAACTAATGCAGCGCGGTGCTTCAAGTCATTATGCTGCGCCGCGCTGCATTAGTTTCGAAGCATGAGGATGCAACATATTTACAACAATATGTTGCATCTCTTTGCTTTTCCCTGCGCTGGCGCACAAATTGCTGCCTTGCGCCGACGCAGGCACCCTTGCACCATGGTGCAAGGATGCCTGCGTCATGGGGAGATTGAGGTCAATCAATTGAGGTGATTTGCGCTTCCAATGCATGCTGTAGAATGCAGAACGCATTGAAAGAGGAAAAAAATGAGGAGAAATGAAAAAATTTCTTCTCGTTGCACCTTGCTACGCCGCCCCTGGGGTGGCGTAGCATTATGGCGCATTTCCAGGTTTACGATTGCTCGTACATCTGGAAATGCATCAGTGGACATGGGGGTTGCATGGGAACACCCACAGCAACACCCATGTCACGCCCCTAACACACAAAGTGTTGTGTGAAAAGGGGTGATATTTACAAGCACACGTAAAGCCACGCAGGGTATCTTTACGTGTGCTTGAATATCAAGCAGCAGGTTGCGCCGCCGGTGCGTCATGCAATGTGGCGCCGCCGGTGCGTCACGCAATGTGACGCACCCGCAGCGCAAGGGGCTTTTAAATAAGCTCCTTAATTTGCACTGCCTTTAATTACTTCCTCGTTTTGATATGTTCAGTAATAGTTGGTTTTCATGTGTCCTTGTGCCCCTTTTAATTCACTTAAAATGTAGACATCAAATGAATGAAGCAAAGAAGGGATCTACTGCAGAGCCTCAGCTGGTCAAAAAAGATCCCCCCTGGCCCCATTCCCCCGCCCCCATTTACAAAGGTTGACCAAATATTATATAATTTGACTATTCTTGATTAATTTCAACTATTGACTTAATCAGTTCCTGTTTTCTAACAACTGGGTGAAGTAATTTCTCCGTACATTTCATTGCTATGCAAAAGAAGCGATGCTAAATTATATGTAGTACCTTAATACACTGTAATACACTCATTGTGAACTTTAATCATCACAAATCCCACACTTAGAATGAAGCGTTCATAACAAAGATCAGTCCAGACTCAAAGAATTAAATATGTACAGTCCCACACAACAAACAGACACGGAATGATTTTCCATGTCTTATGAATAACTGCAAAATGGATAGATCCGCTGTGCAGAAAATTATGCAGCTAGAATACAAAAGACTCATTCTTAAATGAATACTTGATAGAGAAATAAATCTTCTGGAGCAGTGGGATCAGGGAGGCAGGGCATCCGTGAGATTTGTTTCATTGTGTTTGGCTTTCAAGCAACAGTTATTGCAGGAGTGTAAATATGCAAGAGAACATTTTAATAAAAGAAGGAGCAAAATAGGATAAAAACCCATGGACTCGCCTAGCACAGGAGATTTAAAGTGCATTCATATTCCGGGTATAGTATATAAATATTCATTGGTAGAGTTCTTTTAGGTGCTGCGACTTTTAATCTGCATTCAGATTGAAGTACTTTAATCAGATAGTTCATAAAATTCTTCAACTTTTCCATATGAAATAGAGTAGCAGGCAACACACCAGCAAATAAAGCTTTTAGGAAGAGCTAAACTGCAGCTGTGAGGATAAGAAGTCAACACCAAATGTCATTTTGTGCTGTTTTGTCAATATTCTATTAAAGATAAATCTCTCACTGTTAAACTAAAAGTCCTGAACACACTGTCACTTTACTGCAGTCTTCAGAGATGACGGATAACGGGTAAACAAAATTCTGCAGCATCTGTTT
Source organism: Calotriton arnoldi (assembly GCA_963921515.1). Lineage (NCBI taxonomy): Eukaryota > Metazoa > Chordata > Amphibia > Caudata > Salamandridae > Calotriton > Calotriton arnoldi. The sequence continues at coordinate 508,108 of CAWUFW010012090.1, forward strand.
ACCACGTGATTAAAGGCTCTGCAAGGGATGGCAAGAAATGGTAGATCAGTGCATCCGCTGTCAAGGGACCACAGTGCCACATTCACAGTATCCATGCCACGCATCCCTAGTAATCCAAGAGGCACTAGACGCTGGAGTACATAGATTGCTCTAGCATGATAGGTTTGGAAATGGGAGGACTACAAATCCAGGGGCTTATTTACAAGCCCCTTGCGCCACTCGTACGTCACTTTTCCCATGTTAAAAATGCTGCAAAAGTGGCGCAAGGGGCTTGTAAATAAGCCCCCCAGTGTTTACATTTAACAGTTGGTGCAAATGTACTCTGAAAATATCGGTGCAAATATGCGGCGGAAGTGCATTTAGCAGCTTTTTCAAGTGATATTATTTAGTTCTTGAGCAAAGGTATTTAGCAAATTGTGAAAATGTCGAAAGCCACTCACTTTTTTTAATTCACCTGCAGAGTGTAATTGAGCTACAAAAACTACTGAAATTCACTCCAGGGTAAATCTGGATGAATTTAAAAAACGGTGACATCATTTGTATAATTTCAGACATTTCACACCACGTCTCACGTGAAATTCCGTACCTTATGCCATTATGCCAGGACATAGAACCATTCGCAGAAAAATATACCGTGAGCGCTCTGAGATAACATGAATGGCCAGAGCACGAGTGGCTGATGCTTGCACTCTTGTGTTTTTTGCACTATTTTTTTTTACTATAAAATGCATCACATATAACGCTAATGGTGGATTTGCATTTCACGTAATAAAGGGTAATTTTGCATAGTTTTCTTGAAATTCCACATAATTACGCAAAAGCAAATCAGTCAAAAATGTGCACACCCCTACTTCGAAATCAGACTTAGAAATTAATTTTAAAAAAAAATAATTCTCACGATTCATGCGTTTGTGTGGGTCAATTGTGAGGTTCTCCTTGGACCATATTTTACTACAGAGGATCACGTAATCTGCACACACCGCCAGTTTGTGGTTCAGCAGATGACCACCTTCTTCTTTCGATGATAGGCAGGAGAATATTTCAATAAATTATGTCACAATAGGCTTCTGCATACAGCGGCAGGGAAAAAATTGTTCTGCCATCTCTAGTAGTTTGACCAGAATAGTACGTAGCAGGTAAATAAAACCAGATTATAATAACCAGGATGTGATAAAAGATCGTTTTGGCCAAGTGCACAAATCAACGTTGGAACCATGTTCTCCAGGTTCTAATGCCAGTAACTTAAGGGCCAATTATGACTAAGGTGGTTTTACTGCCAGCCTGTAGCTGCGGCAGTCCAGAAAACACAGGCAAGCCGGTGGTATCCCCCCGTATCATGAGTTTCCTGCTTGGTTGGTGGTGTGTAGGCAGCCGAGTGATGGCAATGGCACGCTTTGGCTCTGATAATGAGCCAGAAGCCATTGCCAGCCATGCTACAGTGCCTTCCAGTCGGGCACACTGCTTCCTTGCATTACGTTGTGAAAGTGAAACAGTGCACACACCTGACCTGAAGGCATCAGAGGGAAAAACATGAGCACCAGCCACATTCGCCCTCGAGCCAGTTGTTTTGCCTCATTACCTGCCTTTCGGCTGACTCTTGTATGGCAGTGTCCCCACCAGGAAAAGGTCAGCGGAACGGCTTCTCATGATTGGCACAGCAAGAAGCTCGGTGGGAACCCCACCATGGGCTGCCTCTCCCGAAGGGGCAGCAGAAGTATCAATGGTCTTCTGTCTCCACACAGATCGTAATCGGGCAGTCGGACCGCTGAGGAGGCAGCGGTCGGACCGCCAAAAACGAGATGGCAGGACACATCCTGCCGTCATCATAATCAGTCCTTAAGTGACTAGACCACTTCTCCTCCCCTCTGTTTTTAGACCTGTGAGACTTAGACTACACTTAAATATACCAAAAATGGATTATGGAGATCAACATTTTTAAAATAAAGTTATGTAATATATATAATACATATTACCTACTGGTGGTCGTCAGTAAGTAGTTATAGAGAAACGGCTGAAAATATTGATCTGACAGGCAGGGTGCTGCTTTTCAGCTGCCCCCTGTCTGTCACAGCAATGCCGGCTCCTGCAGGAGGTGGGGATCCGGCAGGGACTGCGGAGGCCTTGAGGCTCCCCCGCGGTCCCCAACACAGTTCATTGGGTGCACTAGAGACACTCAGAATAAAGAGACCAGACCCCGGGGGATGGGGTCCCTGGGGCTGAAATCGGCCCAAGGAGGGGGCTACACAGCCCCCCTCCCATAATAACAATAAATAAAAATAAATAAAAAGGCAGAACGCAGCGGGATTTCTGAGAGCTAAAAGAAAGCACGCTCCATTTCTCCACCACTCTGCGAACGCGCCTCCTGGGGCACTTCTGGTTAGGGGATGAAGGCCCTTGGATGCTGAGGGTCCTTGGGGGCCAACAAGCTCTCCTGTTACCTCCAGTAAATCCCACACAGCGGCATTGCTATGAGATCATGGGAGGGCTCAACCCCTTTCTCCACTAGTAAGGAAATAGAATTTTTTAAAAACCTCAGAAATTTCCTAAAAAAACAAGGTTACAGGGACGTTATAGTTAGGCTCAAATTTCTCACTGAACAAAACCAGTGAAATTCAGCAGTTATAGTTAGCTGAGCTAACTAACGTATGCCCCTGCAATGCACTTCTTATGATCTCACATATTACATCACTCATGACATGGTCAGTGACAGCACTGACATCTCAAATGGCATCACTGATGGCATCATATACAGAACCTCTCACATATACCCACTTATACCCCATACAACATCTCATACACCCACTCCCACACAACCACTGACAACCGTTCAAAGACCCATGCAAACACTCATACAACTACTCACTGATCCATACAGCCCCTCACACATCAACTCACCCATACAGCTACTAATGCATCCATTAACTCACATATACAGCCACTCATGCACCTACTCACCAATACAACAACTCACACATCCAGTCATACATACATAGACACTTACACATCCACTCATATGCCCATACAGCCACTCACACACTGAATCAGTCACCCACACAGCTACTCACACACCTACACATTCACTCACACAGCCACTCACTCACCCATAAAGTTACTTACACACCTAATCAGCGACTAATACATGTACTCACTCACCTATAGTCACTGAGACAAGCACATACTCTCCCATACAACCTCTCTCACACTCACTCACCCATACAGCCACTCACAGACCCATTTGCTCACCCATACAGGCACTCAGATACCCACTCACTCATACACCCACTTACAGATCCATGTACACACTTACACACCCATTCATGCACCCATACAGCCACTCAGTACCCTGTCACTCACCCATGCAGACATTTCACTTATGTGCCTGCTCAGCCACCCATTCAGCCACTCATGCACCCTCTCATTCACCATTTACAGCCACTCACTCATAGATACTCACACAACCACTCACTTATTAATACACCCACTGACACACCCAGTCACTCACCCATACAAAAACTCACACACCCATTCACTCATGTATACAGTCTCACACATACCCCTGCACTCTTCTATACACCACTTACACACTCACTCACTCACCCATACAGGCACTCCTACAGGCACTTACCTTCGTATATAATTTTAACACTCGTTAGCATTTAGAAAACACTCACAATCACTGGATGATGTCATCAGTTATGTCCTTTGTGATGTCATCAGTAATGTCACTGACCAGGCCATGAGTGATGTAATATGTGAGGTCATAAGCAGTGCATTGCGGGGGCGTAAGTTACAGTTATCTCAGCTAACTAATATGAGTAAAATGGGAGCCTAACTATAATGTCCCTGTAAACTTTGTTTTTTTCAGTGAATACATATATAGATATATATATATTTATATTATTTTTTATTTGTTTTTTGCTTGAGCGGTGCCTCATTTTTTGTAAGTTGAACTGCAGAATGTGTTGACAATAGGGTTTCTGTAGGTATTATTTTTCATACGGAAGTTATCAGTTGTAGCTGTCTTATTATATTCCAATTCAACACTACTTATCCAATCTGTTGAAGAGTAGGCTATGTGCTGGGTATGTAATTAAAGTGCAGGCCGAGCTGAGTTGAACATTGCTAGCTTCGTTATTAGAAATTTATTTGAGATGATCTGTCCTTTGAACTGATGCAATCAACAAATTAAACAATATTCGATCATGCTGTGTATGGAAATGATGTTAGGTTTAATTATGGTCTTCATTACTGGCACAGCCCCTGTAATATGAAAAATATTTTTCATAACTCACTGCTCTGTAACTGGCTTCACTTTCCAAAGAGCATTTTCTCCATGGATCAGCTCTTACCTACATTTGATTGTACCTATGGAAGTTATTCTTTATTTGCAAAGTTTATGTACAAAGTTAAAAGCCCCTTAAGACATGTACATCTTCTAAAAGTTCAAATAATTTTCACAACGCAGAGAAAGGCAGCAAAAACCTGTAATACTATGTCCTACAATACGTCCATAATGCAGCAGTTGCTATACGCCATCACGTACACTTGAATAAACAATAATATTGTCATAATAAATAATTTACCAATACTTTATTTCTTCTTTAAAGGTGGGTATAAAGCATAGATAAAGAGAACGCTGCTTTCTAAGAAGGTGAATTAAGTGCACATTATATCACTTTGTTAATAACATCTATAGATAAAAAAAACACTAGTAAATGTTAAAAAAAGAAGGCTAAAGTGTATGCAGGAGTCTAACACCCTTGACCTGATTCACGCTTTTCACATAACTAAATTCTACTAAGTCCACAAGTTCTTGCATTTATTAGCAAAAAGCTGGAACGGTGATATTTGGCTTTGCAAATGCGATGGGCCCGATTTACAAAGGTAAACTTCGACGTTTGATCTAAACCTCAACCAAAAGTTCAAGACTTTAGGAATTCTCAAAGGGCATTTACGAGTAGTATCTTTATGTCTGCCCCGAGTCTGGACAGAAAGATATTACTACATAAGAGACAAAGCGTGTTGGCTACATGGAAGAAAAGATTTTTGAAAAGAACTAGAAGATGTGAATAAAGGAACCCTTTTAGAAAAACGTTGATGGAGTCGGTGCACTATGTATCTCAAACAATCTGTAAATCTTTTATATCTAATATGATGAATGGTGGGTGCTGATCATCTTTTCGTAAATAGTTATGATCGTGTTTCCATTGCCACTTTCCAAAAAGTGCTCTTTTTTGTCTATTTTGTGCATGGAAAGTTTTGGGGTGATCTGTCAAACAGGGGCCAAGAAACAATGGGGTTTCCAAAACTAATTTTCTCCATCCATTGTATCATAGAAACTTTAGACACTGCTTCAGCCCAAATGGCTGAACCGATTTCCAACAAATTTGGCAGCAAGCTAGATCTTGATCCAGAGAGTGCTTTTTGTGATTTGGTGTAAACATTCAGGGGCATATTTACAAGAAACTGACGCATCTGTATAGATGCGTCAGTTTCCCTGAGCCTGCGTGTGAACCAATTGCTCCGCCATGGATGCACCGTATTTAAAACACAGCGCACCATGGCGCAAGGGTTGACAAATGCATCAGAAATGTTGACGCATCTGTTGGCACAAAAGTCATGCATTGTGGAGTCATGTCGCAAGCACGACGCAACTCCAGCAATGCATGGGGTGACCTATTCCTAATACACTGCGTCATTCCTTATGCCTGCTCCAAGCAGGCATAGTGTTTTGACGCAGTGGCATCCTAGAAGTGGCACAGTGAAATCTGCAAGGCTTTCCTGCGTGGGATTGCCCACCCTGTATACATTATACCTGATGCAGGAATAATGTGGCGCAGGGCTTTACAAGGTGACGCATCTCCCTAGATGTGTCACGTTGTAAATGGGCCGCAATGTAGCGCGTTCTTTATGCCGCCGCCGCGTCCCAAAAAGTGACACAACAGCAGCGCAAAAGTGTCGCAAGGGGCTTGTTAATCTGCCCCTCAGCAGTTTTTGAGCAATTAAGGCTCATAAACTTTGTATATTTCACTCCGCTGGGGATCTCTGGGCCAACAGATCTCAAGGTGAGATCTGATTGGCTGCCGCCACATCAACAAGGATGTGGCGGTAGCCATCTTAGGGCGTGACTTGGGACTGAGTCTAAGAAAAAGGTTAAAAAAAGACATGAGGGTCAGGGTAGAGACCCTGACCCCCTAGGCCTGGTGGTGGTGCCCCAGAGGGACCCCGCCTACGTGTCAAAATATTTTTTTTATATGCTGCAAATTCATAAATCTGAGGTAAAAGATTTTTGAAAAGCACCAGCTCCCAAGCAATTTAAAAAAAAAAAAAGAAAAAGATCCTCCAGCCATGGTGGGCCGGGGTAGGGCAGCACATATATTAATTAGGGGGCAAGCGCACCCCCCAAACCTCTAAGAGGAGCTGGTGACCCATCCCACTGGGCGGATATTTTAATATAAGAGAGAGGCACACAGCCCCACTCCTCAAGCTAAAAAAGGCCCCAGGGACCCTATCCCCCAAGTAGGTATAAAAAATTAAAGAGGGGATGGCCTCTCTCCCGAGCCTATAGAGGCCACAGGCACCTGATCACCTGGGGCTGGCTCAAGGACAGTGTCAGTGGGTGCAAAAGCAAACTGCTCCTGCAGGGTGGGAGCCATGCCTCTCCTGCTACAGCTAACATGTGTGCAAGCGGGGAGCCGGCGATGCCCTGGGCCTCCCCCTAAAGCCCTCCAATGAGGGGCCTCATGTGGGAACCGGGGCTCCCACTTGAAAATAAAAACATACTGGCTCCTGCCAGAGCAGGGAGCCGGCAGAGCAGCAGAGGCCCTAAAGCTTCCCCATGTCCCCAACAAAATCAATTATTTATGGCGACCCCGGTGGGCACGGGAAACCCACTCCCGCACCACCCCATGAAATAGGGCAGCTGGCAGGGAGGAGGTGTGGCCACCAGAGGCCTGGGGACTCCCTCCATGGTCCAAATGAGAAAAGAAAAATAGGGGGTGTCATGGGTGGGCCAAAGCCACTCATTTATTATTCACTGCTCATTCAAGGACCACCCTATAACGCCCTGTGAGGGCAATTTACATATTTTTTGTTTTTGATGATGTCTCTAGAAGGGGCACTACCAAACATTTTTTTAATGTTGTGGGGGGCTTAAGGGAGTTCTGTAACACCCAGACAATATTAGAGAAAAGACAGTATGCCTCTTGGGTCATTGAATTCATGACCCCAGGGGAACTTACAATATTTTTATTAAAGCACTCCAAGATGGAGTTCTATGCTCTTCAGCTGGAGTGCAAGGCCCTCTTGGCCCTCTGCGGCCAAACCTGTGCAGCTGTGTATGGCAAGGGGAGTTAGTTGCCCACAGGGGTTGGACTTTAGGCCTGGTCGCATGCTTCGTTCTGCGGCCAATCCCCTGCTGTGCACGGCAGAAGACTTTACGTATGGTAATAAAATATTAATTTTCTTTAAAGAACCCTAGACATGCACTGTAAAAACTAAAGTTTAAAGTGATGTTATTGTTAGGTGAAAAATTCAGAGACAACATAATATTTTAAACATACAAAACCACAGAAATTCTCCAGTTATAGCTATCTCTAGTAACTACAACTCGTGCACTAAGGTAACTAGACCTCACACCCTCTCCATGCTCTGCTAATTACCCCACATATTACATCACTCATGACATCTTCTATGACATTATTGAGAATGTCAATGCCACATTTGAAAAAAATCATTGATGAGAAGATGGGGGCATCAGTTATAGTTACTATAAACTCTAGGATTTCTTCTTTTCTTTAAGGAGAGGTACAACTGATGCTACATCAAGGGTCCAGGACCTGGGAGACACCTCTTGGGGATCAGGATCGCACACCCGAATAGGTCATCAGGGCTGAGGCAGATCTAGTTGCAGGCCCAGGAAAACCAATTGGAGCAGGTCAGCTGGTCAGTTGGAGAGAGGCATCAGGAGCTTGTTGTTTCCCTGTAACTCTGAACAGGAGGTCAGTTATCTGACTCTTAGAGTCACGTCATGCTGGGATGATGGGTGCAGGTCCAGTCTTCATTCTCAGCAAGCAGGCAGCAAGGCATCCTTCTTCGATAGTATCCAGAGGTACAGGCGTGTCCTGCAGAGTGAATCTGAGGGTCCCCTTTTTATACCTGAGGCTAACTATGAAGTGGGAGAAGCTTCTGGAGTATCCCCCTATAGATGTGTCTGGAATTTCTTACCTCCCTGCCCGGCTCATAGAAGTCTGCCCTAAGGTAGGCCCCAGGTAGCACATAGTACAGGTCTCATTGTAATTAAAGGTTGGACATGAACTTTTAAGTTTTACATATCCTGTTGGTGAAAAACTCACATATTTGTTTTTTACTAGTGAAGCCTACCTCTCCCATACGATAACCTTTGGTTATTTTAGTACATTTATTAAGTGCTAATGTTTGATTGAAAACAGGTGGAATGGTCATTTTAGGTATCTGAGAATTGTAATTTAAAACCCTCTTTAACAGTGAAATCAGATTTTAAGCTACAATTTTTAAAATACCACTTTTAAAAAGTTGACATTTTCCTGCCCTAACTCTTTGGTACCTGCAGCCTGTTCCTGGGTCACATGTGAGAGTGTAGTTGGCAGTTGATCTTTGTATATTTATCCCAGACAGCCACACAATAAAGGGGTTTGGTGTGCCTTGATGGGCCATCACTGGCAGGATGAGGGGGTGGAGCTGGGCACAGCCCCACTTGCAATTCAATGGGCTGTTTCCTGTCTTCACACAATGAACTTAACACTAATCCATTGTACCTGCAGGCAGGTTGGAGCCAGGGCGGGGAGGTAGAAAATTCCAAGCACTTCAAAGGGAATCTTTAGAAACTTCTCCTTCAAAGAAGGCATCAGGTATAGATATAGGACCCTCAGACCCACTCTTCGGTTCACTTTCTGGACCGACGGAGGACTCTCAGCAGGCCACAGAAGCAGACTGTCCTCTGTTACTTTAGATGACTGCTTTGCTGCATGTGGAAGCCTGCCTAGAACCCTTAGCCCTGCTGCTTGAACCCTGTTTTACTTCTTGAACCCAGAACTATCAGAGTGATTCTGCAGGCTTGTTGAATGGCCTCCTGATCAGATCCTCTAGGACTAAAAAGGCTCCAACCATCTTAGACCCATACTTGGACCCAGTGTGAGTGAGCCCTAACGCTCCAAGTGGTTCCTGGCCAGTCCTGGACCCTTGGAAGTGGTACCCAGATAGCCGAAATCCAAGCCTTGTGACTTAGAAGAATTTGACTAGAAATTTCTCTGAGAACCAAGAGGAGACTGGGACCTACCTGCTTGCCGATCTACCCAAGGTGCATTGCTGGTTGGCTTCAATTTGCAACAGCTTCCTCTATGTTCTTATCCACAGCAGCAAATTCTGTTCAGCATCTCTTCCCAGAAGGCATATTCGGCCTTGTGGAGCCGTCATCGTCCACAGCTTGCAGATTCATCCTGCTTGAAAATTTAGACTTCCAAAAAAGAGACTAAGAGCCTAATTTAGATATTGGCGGACGGGATACTCCGTCACAACAGGGATGGATATTGTAGGAGAGTAGGATCTGCCTCTTATGTTGCCCCCACTTTTTTTCTGATGTTTACACTGGTTTCTGGCTATAGTCAGGCTGGGACCCTGCTAATCAGGGCCCCAGCCTCTCTGTTCTCTCTAAACGATTTGGAGTGCACTCTAGGTGCACTAGTGATTGGATACTGTGGTACCTTATGAGTCCCTAGTATATGGTACCCTAGGTACCAAGGGCATAGGTACTCCACAGGCCTACCAGGGGCTGCAGCATGTATTATGCCACCCCTGGGAAGCAGACTAAATCTGACACCACAGGCCTGCTACTGCCGCCTGAGTGAGGAAGTGCTAGCACCCCTCACTGAGATATAGGTTCCCTATATCTCTCCTGCACACACATATAACCCTATCAGTCACCCCTAAGGCAGGCCTTATCAATCCTGAGGGCAGGGTGCTTGGCTTCTATGTGAGGGGGTGCCTCTGTCTGAGCAGGGCCCCTCTGCAGCTCTCAGAGTCCATTCTCTGGTGCTGTTTGTGGATGCGGTTAAACCATATACTTTTAAGTGCATTATATCCTCGCGGTAAAATGCTAACTTTGGAATGGCTGCATCGAAACATGTCGTGTTTGGTGTCAAACACCTTGGAATACTACCCCCCGCCAGTCCTGGCGGCGGGGGTAGCATTCCACCCTTCTAGAGGGATAGACATGTACCTACTGTGGAAACGCGGTAGAATCCGACAGAGCCCTGGCATCAGAAAATGGATGCCACCAGTCACAGACACTGGGCTGCCCTCCTGCTGATGACCAACACTCGCAGTGGAGGGAGCCCAACAATAGATATCCTGTCCCAAGGGGGTGTGACCACCTCCCAGACAGGGTTTAGTATATTGGGGCTGGGTGGGTGCACTCTTAGAGTGCTTTGAAGTTCTGCACTGGGGGAGCAGAAGGCTCCTCTGTGCATATGCTAGTTCAAACCGGCTCAGGGGCTACCTGTCCCTGCTCTGGCGCGAAACTGGACAAAGGGAAGTGGGTGTAGCCACCCACTCCCCTGACCCTCCCATAGGTAGGGTCATAGAGCTAGTCCCTCCCCTCCTTTTAGTATAAGAGGGGGAACCTGTGCATTGCACCCTAGATTTCCTGGACGACGCTCTACAAGAAGAATCCTGGACCTTCGACGTTCCACTACCTTTGGAAGACTGAAGAATCTCCCTTGGAGTCAAGGAGTGACTCTCTGCTTGGCAGGCACCAAAAACTACAAACGACGGTCACAAACTACGCCGCTCCTGCCGGAGTACGAAGTCCCTGCAGCCCAAGAAGTGAATTTCCTGACTTCGCAAAGGCCATTGTGAGTTCCCAGTGAAGCTGAGGCCAGTGGACCCCAAGAGTAACGAGGAACTGCGACCCCTGGGTACCGTGCACTATTGTCGAGTGCAACCCCTCACAACGTTCCACGAACTTGTGCTTTGGACCACGTGTGGTCCCAGCCTCCAGCAGGAATCCCTCCTAAGATCAGCAGCCTACCACATCCTGAGTGACCGTGGGCCCCTGTGAGAGAATCCTCCTGAGGCGTCTTTGCGACCCCTTGCCAGCCGGCTTGTGGGTCCCCAGAAGACTTTCCAAAGAAACCAAAGAGCTCTCCTGATTGCTCCAGGCCTTCCCTGACTTACCGTCGCTGGGTGAGTTCTACAGACCTTGCTGGTCTGCGCCATCGCCTCTTCACACTTTCCCCGAGACTTGCTGTTACCAAGGCTTGTTGGCCCCGATCGAGTTGCCGACACAGCAGTAAGCCGCAGACATTGTGGGACATGCCGAATCCAGCTCCTGGTTGTCGTCGACACCCCCTGGACCTCGTGGCTGAAGAGTCAAGGCAAGCATGAACGACCTGAACCCTGCGACGACGGTGGGCATTCATCTTCCTTGCCCCGAGTCACTGCCAAGTGACTTTGAACACTGTCCCCTCTGCTTTCAGGTCATCCTTCCACCGAATCCAGGCTTGGATTCCACCGGACACTTCTTCAAACCATCACAAGCAGCAAGTCTTCTTTGGTCGCCATTGAAAACGACGCCGCGACCCGACACCAAAGGACACCTGTGCACCCGGCTTCCCTGGGTGAGGTAACTCCAGCACTCCGGTGCTCCTGTGGGTGTGGGCCCTTGAACTACTTACCCTGTAAGTGACTTGCTTCTAGGTTCACCAGAAGTATCCTAAAACTCTTACTTTCCCCGTTCGATTCTCGCACTGACTCGTACGTGGTTCACGTCTGTGTTAGACACACTGCGTCCGACTCCCTTGCAAATCCTATCTGTAGACCGTATCCTTTGACTCGTACTGAGTCCGATCGGTGTGTTCGCCTCGAACACGCAAGGGACCTTGAACATTGATATCTCAATCGCGTCTGAGCGCATAGACTCGTACAGGATTCGCATCGGTGCCAGGTCACCGCGTCCGTCCCCTGTGGGTCTCGTACAACTACCTGGGGTGGTTCTTGGGGGTCCCTCGATTCTAGATGCCCTAGACCTAGGTCTAGCAAACTAAGATTGTAATATTCAATTGTGCTAAACTTATCCTGATAATATTTGACTTGTACATAAGTTCCTATCCTCTAATCTCATAAAGAGATTAGTAGAGAGTGTTTATTAATAAATACATATATATTTGATATATATACCTGTGTGGTGTCTTTTCATTTGGTGATTCAAGAGATTGTGTGGTAAAACAAGCTGCTTTACATTCCTTCAAGACTTAGCCTGAAGGCTGCTCTCCACAGCTACCACTAGGATAGCTTTCTATAAAGGTTGTCTTAAACCTATCTACCATAAGAGTCGAATTGTTCTGGTGCAAGGTGTCCACTTTAATTAGTGAACAGCATATACCAGGCCAACTTCTCACAGATATTACCTCCGCTGAAATCTAAATCCCATAATAACCTATGGGAATTCGATTTCGGCAGAAGGGATATCCATACCCATAGCAATGGAGTAACTCATCCGCAGATATCAAAATCAGGCCCTAATTCTGAACATAGAAATCTTCACCTCAACTTTGTTAAGCAGCTCCCTGATAATGATGCCTCCTCCTCAGAATCCGACTGCAGCCTTGCCCTGTTGAACTTTATACCATCTCAGACATTTTTACACAAAATTACCTCTAAGTCCAAAGGTGAGCGCAGATCGGGCCCAATCCAGTGTGTCTGCCCGGGGTCTGTCTCCAGAGGAGTTGGAGGGCAGGATGGCAGGATGGCAGAGAAGGAGCTCAAACTGCAGCTGGCCAAGATGAAACTAGAAGCAGAGGAGAGAAGGCTAAATCAGAGTGAGAGCCCTAGAGGAAAGAAGGGATGAGCAGAGAGCGCATTGGCCAAGGAAAAGGCTGAGAGGGCCTTGACTGAAATGAAACTACTGCTGGGAGCATGAGAAAAGCATGCAGGAGCTGGAGCTCCAAGCCAGGCAAACCTCAGAATCCAGCAACAATGGTGGCAGCATACCTTCATTGTCCTCTGGAGAGGTGAGGGTCCGCATAACATAAGACCTGGCGATCAGTTATGTAGTGAGAGATGACATGGACAAGTGACTTTCTGCCTGTGAGGTATCCCTGAGGATGCATAGGGTCCCAGAAGAGGGGCTAGCTTATGGAAACACATGGCATCAGTTGGGAGGGACACTCTTCTTACACTGGAGATGGGTGACCAGATGCACTACATTCCTATGAAGGCCGTAGTTGTCTCTAAACTTGGATTGACCCCTGAGAAGTACCATCAGAGGTTCAGGGACAGCCAAAAGCTCCCAAACCAGTCTTGGGTGGATTTCTTTGACTATTCCAGAAAAGCGCTGAATGGCTGGGTAAGGAACAGCTATGTTGCTAATAATGTTGAGGGAGCCCATACTCAGTACTTGTTTTAAAGAGCTGTGCTAGCACCTAGTGGCTAGTAAACTCCCTGACCCCAGGGAGCATGCCCAGGAGGTGGGCCTCTAGAGCCAGTACCATAGGGCCCAAGAAAGCTTCTGGGGGGGCTCCCAAAAGATGGCCACCGTTCCAACCAGAAGAAGGGGGGGGGGGATAAAAATAGGAAGTTCTCACAAGGCTCCCAAAAAGCTCACAGGGGAAATGGGCCCAGTCCCAATCTGACCAAACAAAAACGGGTTTCTGGATGAGAACACTGGTAAGTTTGTCCCTAAGTGCTAGGAGTAATACCAATTTGGGCATACCAAGAGAGATGTTATGTGCCCCAAAAGGGCACAGCTCCCCACTGGTTGATATACCCCTGGATTGGCCAGTGTAGCGCTAGGAGAGGAGATCGCCCCAGTTAGTGTGGGGGAGGCAGTGGCAGTTGAGATTACCCTAGTGTCCCTGGGTGACAGAGATGGTGTCCAAAGCCCACCTGCCTTCTAAAATGCCAAAGTATATGGATTCGGACATCATCAATGAGCAGAGGGTGGAGGCTCTGAGAGACCCTGGAGCCAGCATGGCTACTCTCAGGTGTAATCTTATATCCTCTGTGCAGGTGATACCAGTGCATTCCGCCAGGTTGTAGTTACAGACAACCATGAGAGCCACTTTCAAGTGCCTCAGTTCCCCTTGAATGGGGGACAGATGGGGTCCTGGGTTATCTTAGGATAGCTGTGAGCCATGCCTGTGGATTGTTTGCTAGGAAATTATCTAGAGCACCGTGCCTGGAAGAAAGTGGAGGTCATGTCACATCTAGAAATATTGGGGACTACCTGAGTGGATCTCAACAACCACACAGTCCATGGGTGCCCAGGAAGGGAGTCAAGGAGGCTTAGAGCCTGGAAGAATGGCCCAGGCAGCTGTCAAGAAAGGGAAGGGCAGGGAATGTGGGAAACCAGGCCTGTGACTCCCACGGTACAGGTTGATGGGGCACCAGAAGAGGCCCCACCAGAGCCTACCGGGGAGGACATTGCCTCCCTAGGACACCTGCCTGAGCTTGATGGATGGCAAGCTGAGGGTGGGCCCAACAGAGTGATGGTCTGAAAGGCACAGAAAGAGTGCCCAACTCTAGAGAGCATCAGGTGGCAAGCTGAAGCCCAGATAGCTGGTGACACCTCTGGTGTTGGTGGTCACTCATTGTTATAGTGCCTTCCTATTAGGACTGGTTCATGAGATACACCTGGCAGGACACCTCGGGCAGGACAAGACTTCTGCAATGCTTGTCTTCTACTTTTATTGTCCCGGATGAAGCCATCCTCAGATACATTTTGCAGGACATGAACTTCTTTCCAGGCAAGTAGGAAAACAGGGAAAAAGCTAAAGTCTCCCCTGATTCCCTTACCTGTCATTGGCACCCACTTTGAAAGGATGGGCATCAACATTGTTGGACCCTTAGACCCCCAAACTGACCTGGACAACAGATTTATCCTGGTTTTGGTGGACCATGCCACTAGATACCCAGAGGCAATACCTCTGAGGACTGTGACTACACCTGGAGTGGCTAGGGTTCAAATGGGAATTTTCTCCCACATAGAGTTCCACAGAGAAGTGGTGTCTGATAGGGGCACCAACTTTGCCTGCCTAGATTAAGTCCATCTGGGAAGAGTGAGGAGTAGCATACACGTTCTCAATACCTATCATCCTAAAACCAATGGGCTTTTTGATAGGTTCTGCAAGATCCTTAAAAAAAGGCATAATAATGGGCCTACCTGAGCCCATGGGGCAGAAGTTAGACGTCCTCTAACCATGCCTGCTCTTTGCTTACAGGGAGGTACAACAGAAGGGAGATGGGTTTAGCCCATTTGAGCTCTTCTATGCTCACCCTGTTAGGGATCTCTCAGTGTGGTGAAGAAGGGGTGGGAGCAATTTCCAAAGACACCCCCTCAAGATGCAGTTGGTTACTTGCTAGGTCTCAGAAACCAGATGAACAAACTCTGGATATAAGCTTTTGAGAACTTGGAAGCCAGCCAGGGGATCTAGAGTTTCAACCAGGCCAGAAAGTGTGGGTCATGGAGCCAGTGGGGCCCAGGGCCCTCCAAGACTGATGGACAGGGCCCTGTTAGGTGAAACAGAGGAAGGGGAAGGCCACCTACTTGGTGGATCTCAAGACCCCCAGGAACCCCTTTAGGGTACTCCATATCAACCACCTCAAACCCAACTATGAGAGGTCTGAGGTCAACACGCTGTTGGTGACAGATGATGGAGTGGGGGAGGAGAGTGAACCTCTCCCTTACCTATCTAAAAAAAAGATTGGTCAGTGGAAGGTGTCATCCTCTCTCCTACCCTGACCTCAGAAAAGCAGAAGGACTGTCACTGGTTGTTGGGACACTTTGCTTCACTTTGTCCATCACACCTGGGCTTACATGCATGGGTACCCATGGTATAGATACTAGGGACAGCTGGTGGTCAACAATTAAATATGCAAACTGTCGAAAAAAGTGAGGGCCAGCATTAAAGAGGAAGTCTCCAAAAGGCTGCCATTGGGAGTGATTGAGCCCTCCAGTAGTCCCAGGTCCAGCCAGTGGTACTAGTATCCAAAGCCACCCCACCGGGTGCTATACCAGAATTTAGATTCTTTGTTGACTACTCAGTCACCAAGGCTGTTGCCCACCCCATCCCCAGAGCTGATGAACTAATAGATAGGGTGGGGGCTGCCAAGTTCCTGAGTACTTTTGACCCTAGTTCAGGGTCTTGGCAGATGGCCCGAATGGATGGGGCAAAAGAAAGCTCATCATTCTCTGTCACAGAGGGTCACTTTTAGGGTTCTGTTGTGTACTTGGGGGCACCTGGTAGGTGGGGGTATGCTGCAGCCCCTCCAGGCCAGAATCAAGACTATACTGGCCTAGGAGCCCCCAAAAGCCCAAACAGAAGTGAGGGCCTTCCTGTGCCTCACTGGATTATACAGGAGGTTTGATAAAGAATATGCCACCATTGTTGCTCTCTTAAATAGAGCTGACTTCCAAGATGCAGCCCAAGAAGGTGATCTGGACAGAAGCCTGTCAGGAAGCCTTTGACACTCTCAAACAGGTCATGTGTACAGCCCCTATACTCAAGGCCCTGACTTTTTCTAGAAATTAATTGTGCAAACTGATGCCTCAGAGCATAGACTGGGGCAGTGTTTTGAAATGATGAGGGTCTATACCAGCCTGTAGCCTTCATCAGTAGGAGATTATTTCCTAGGAAACAAATTTAGAGTTTCTTAGACCTGTCAGTATTAGGGTGGTCTTCCTCTAAACATTTTGCCTGCTTACCTCTTCTTTTTGCCAAATCTTTTTGTTGTTCTAAGGACTCTGAGCACTTTACCACTGCTGACCAGTGCTAAAGTGCATGTGCTACTCCCCTAATCATGGTAACATTGATGTGTACACAATTGACATATTTAATTTACTCATAAGTCCCTTGTAAAAGGCTATACCATATATTCAGGGCCTGTAAATTAAATGCTACTAGTGGGCCTGCAGCACTGATTGTGCCACCCACACATGTAGCCCTTTAAACATGTCTCAGGCCTGCCACTGCAGAGTCTATGTCTGCAGTCTTACTGCCACTTGGACTTGGCATGTAAAACCCTTTGTCAATCCTTAAACACCCTTTTTATTACACATAAGTCACCCCTAAGGTAGGCCTTTGGTAGCCCATAGGGCAGGGGGCTGTGCAAGTAAAAGGTAGAACATGTACTTTTGAGATTTGCATGTCCTAGTAGCCAAAAACAACTACATTTGTTTTTCACTACTGTGAGGTCCGCTCCTCTCTTACATTAACATTGGGAATTCATTAATACACTTTTAAGCTGTAATTCCTGATTAGAAAGAAGTGGCTGAGTTATGTTGTTGCAAAGTCATCCTGTGCCCTGGGCACCCCCCAACTTTTTGATGACTGATACTGGTGGTAACTGACTCTGACTGAACCTGGGCTCTGCCTAACCAGGCCCAGGGCCAGTGCTATGCTGAAAGAGACACATTAGAATACAGTTAAAACACCTACATACACAAGGGTACACAATGGCATGGTGGGATACCCCTGTGATTGGCATGACCTACCCTATAAGCCCCTAGTATATAATAGGGCAGGGGGATTGAAACTACCTAGAAGTCCCTAGAACCCTAGGGCATGGCAGTTTAGATGCCAGCAGCTCTTTTTGCACTTGCATGTGTGCACTGCTGAAGCCTGGGGTCAGTTTAAAAGCAGCCCTGGGTGCCAGGACTGCTTTTAAAAAGTAAATTGTGCCCAAACTCGACTTTGGGGTTTGGGGCACTTTAAAATGGATAACCTACAATGTTATGACATATTAGGGACCCCCAGGGTCTCCCCTAGGTGTCACAGGGGTGGGGGGGGCAGGTATTTATAAGGTACACCCTTATGAAATTAGTTTTTATATGCCTGGGTAAAGTGAAATTTCACATTTCACTCCCCCCATTGTGGTAAAGTGCTGCCCAAATTCGACTTTGATGCTAGGAGCACTGTGAAGTGAGGATCTGCAATATTTTTACAGATTCAGAACCCCTAAAGTCTCCCCTAGTTGTCCCATGGGGTGGGGGTCCTGTAGATATAAGCAAAGTACTTATAAAATATGTTTTTGTAAGTCCTGGTGCTGGAAAAATGGCCCAAGTCATTTTTCCCATTGCAAATCCCCTGTTACATAGGTTGACATGGTAGGAAGTTATTATCTAATAACTCTTGATAGGAGAGGGCTAGACGTGCCATTCAAAGACTTCCCGAATGGTATTAATAAATTCCACAATATGATATTGTTGAATTTCTCCTAAAGTGTCCATACAAGAAGTTATAAGACTTTCTTGTTTGTAAGTCCAAATTCAGCCTTCCAGTGGTCTGCCCTGATTGTTCAGAGTTAAGTGGATTGAAGGCTGCCTTGAAGAGGTGATAAAGAGCCCCTGGGGTCAACCAGCTCTGCTGGCAGGGCAGTGTGCTGTTCCAAAGGAATGCAGGCCAGGGGGAGGAGTCGTAAACTGTGTTCATCAAAGAGGAGAGCAGAGAACAGTGACATTTACAACTCTGAACTTCCCACCTTAGGCAGATGGTAGGATTAAGGAAGGTATGAGCAGATGCAGGGGGGAGAGTCTAAGTAAATTAGCCATCCTAGGGGTCTGTTTAGCCAGCTCTTGCCTCCTTGCTGGAAAATCTGCCATTAAGGATTTGGAAGATTTGATGCACTCTGGGAAAAATAATGCCACACTCTACAGGAAGTGGTCATATGTTTGAGGAGTTACCCTGCTCCCATTGGTCAGGAGTGACCTCCTGTCTGACCCAGAGAACATGGAATAAGTATCTGAGAGGGGCAGAGCCCTCTAGATCTGCTGCTTGAAACTTACGGAAGCAAGACATTGCCAAGCTGAGAAGTTTTGCTGTGCAAAGATTTCTAAGGCCTGACCTCTGAAGACTGCACCATCTGAAACTTCAGCCCTGTGGATTATCTTGCTGAAAAGGAACTAAAGAGTGGACTCCTGAAAGCTACAGGTTAAAAGAGCTCATCTGGAACATCACCAACTAAATCTGCACCTTGGAGAACTACCAGTGGATTTGTAAGGGTGACGTCCAAGTGGATTGTGGGAACTGAAGTCCTCAACTTTCAAGGACCATCTTGGAGCTTCCAGACCCTTGGAGTGAGTTTGAGACACTTTGGGACCCTTTGAGGAACTTCAGGAAGAAGTTCAAGAAGTTTGGAGAACTTTGGAGGAACTTTGAAAAAAAGCTCCATAGAGGGACCGACTCAACCTGGTCAGCCAAGCCGCCTGCCTTCAACCGCGAGCCGGCCAAGCTATCCAGGTTCGTACCGCTAAAACTCCGTCGGTCCGACTTCCAGAGTTTGACCGGGAGTAGAAGAAATCTGAGGCCGGCGAACCCTCACTGGATCCGGCTACATGAAGAGCATCGAGAGACCCAGCGAGAAAAAGCTCGGGAAAAGTTTCTAAGTCCGCTCGTAGAAAAGGTGACCGGGAGCAACCGCGAGAGCCAAGCCGCCTGCCTTCCATTGCGTGTCAGCCTGGACTCCTGGGTTGCCCCGCTGAAGCGCTAAAGAAAAAGTTTCTAAGTCCGCTCCAGGGAAGGTGACCGGGACCTCGTCACAAGTCAATCCGGCGAACCCTCACCGGATCCGGACTGGCTGGGAGCTTTGAGGACCCTCGGGAAGAAAAGCTCCAGAAAAGGTTCTAAGTGTGAAGGAGAAACTGAGACCGGGACCTGCCGCAAGCTGTAGCCGCCCAGGGCTCCATCGCGGTCGGCCTGAAACTTTGACTTTGCCCCGGTCTATCGCGAGCAGGTATCCCAATATGGTGCTATAATCTTCTAAGTGCTATATTTTATTAAATCTTTGAAAATTCATATCTCCGGTTCCCTACATTGGATGTTTGTCGTTTTGGTGTCATTTTAAAGATAAAAATATTTCCTATATTTATAAATTGGTGTTGGATTTTTATTATGTGTTGTGTCTTAATTATTTACTGAATTGGTGTTTTTAAATGCTTTACATACCTGTCTTTGAAGTTAAGCCTGTCTGCTCGCAGCCACGTTACCAAGGGTTGAGCATGGGAATAATTTTCTAAGACCTATGCTGAGTCCTATCATGTGTTAGTGGCCTTATTGCCAGTGGCAGACCTACATTTGCCCCTACCAATAATCCACTTTCCAACATTTGGTGCTTAGCGGTGTGGATGAGAACTTGTGTTTAAAAAGTACACCTTTCAGTGAATGATTTAAGATTATAAAATCCTCTAAATTGCCTTAGAACAAAACTTTTGAGTTTGATTTTTGGAATTTGGACTAAACTGTTTTTAATCCATTGTTTTGATTTTTCCAAATTGTTCTAAGTCTGTTGTGCCTAGTTGTTGTGACCCAAAACTAGGGAACCATGGAGCTGGACCTGTCTAAACTGTCCCAGTTCAAGCTTGATGAGCTTAGGGAACAGTGTAGGCTTAGGGGGCTGCCTGCTGCCAAGAAGATGAGGAAGGCAGGGTTACTTGAGTCCCTACAGGCCTGGGACGCGGCAGCTGAGGAGAACCCAGGGGGGTGGGAGGATGTTCCCCCCAACCTCACCCAAGAGGGGGGTGAGAATGAGACCTCTTCCATTGTGACTAGTGTTAGCCAGGTGAATCAAGGTGGTGGTGGGAGGGGGGAAGGGTCCCCTACTCAGGAACCACTACCGTCCCTTGCAGAGAGACAGCTTCAGGCCCAATTAGAGTTGATTGCCTTGGAGAAGGAGAAATTGGAATTGGCTAAGAGAAGATGGGGGAGGGAGGAGGAGAAGAGGAATGGTGGCAGCGAAAATGATGAAGATTTTGAGATGTCCAGGGGTGGTGCATTTGAACCTAAACTTCCCAAGGGTATAGTACCCAAGTACACTGAGGGGGATGACATTGACAAGTGACTAGCGGCTTTTGAGAGGGCCCTTAGAATGAGTAGGGTCCACTCTAGGTATTGGGGTGTACTCCTGTGGGAGTTGATTCCAGTAGCTGGGAGGGATAGGCTCCTGACCCTGAAGGGAGAGGACGATACAAAAGGGGATGATGGACCGGAGCGTTTGAGCCAATCAAACACTCACCCCCAGTCAACTGATCTGGGTTTAATCCATCATCATTCTTTAGCTCACTCCACCACCCCAGTTCAGACATGGCCATATGCAAATCAGTCTGACCCTGTGCCTCATGGGAACAGTCCAGCCCGAACTGCCAAGCCATGTCTTCCCTGGACCGGAAACAAGCATCCTAGGACCGGTTTCTGGCATTCCAGCCGTCATCAGCCAGGCTTGCTTGAATCCAGTGGCAAAGTGAGCAAGGGACCCACGTCTGGGCATACCCCGCCAACTTAGGGCGAACAAAGCGATACAAAGGGGATGATGGACGGAACGTTTGAGCCAATCAAACACTCACCCCCAGTCAACTGATCAGGGTTTAATCCATCATCATTCTTTAGCTCACTCCACCACCCCAGTTCAGACATGGCCATATGCAAATCAGTCTGACCCTGTGCCTCATGGGAACAGTCAGCTCGAACTGCCAAGCCATGTCTTCCCTGGACCGGAAACAAGCATCCTAGGACCGGTTTCTGGCATTCCAGCCGTCATCAGCCAGGCTTGCTTGAATCCAGTGGCAAAGTGAGCAAGGGACCCACGTCTGGGCATAGCCCCGCCAACTTAGGGCGAACAAAGCGATACAAAAGGGATGATGGACGGAACGTTTGAGCCAATCAAACACTCACCCCAGTCAACTGATCTGGGTTTAATCCATCATCATTCTTTAGCTCACTCCACCACCCCAGTTCAGACATGGCCATATGCAAATCAGTCTGACCCTGTGCCTCATGGGAACAGTCCAGCCCGAACTGCCAAGCCATGTCTTCCTGGACCGGAAACAAGCATCCTAGGACCGGTTTCTGGCATTCCAGCCGTCATCAGCCAGGCTTGCTTGAACCAGTGGCAAAGTGAGCAAGGGTCCCACGTCTGGGCATACCCGCCAACTTAGGGTGAACAAGCGATACAAAAGGGATGATGGACGGAACGTTTGAGCCAATCAAACACTCACCCCCAGTCAACTGATCTGGGTTTAATCCATCATCATTCTTTAGCTCACTCCACCACCCCAGTTCAGACATGGCCATATGCAAATCAGTCTGACCCTGTGCCTCATGGGAACAGTCCAGCCCGAACTGCCAAGCCATGTCTTCCCTGGACCGGAAACAAGCATCCTAGGACCGGTTTCTGGCATTCCAGCCGTCATCAGCCAGGCTTGCTTGAATCCAGTGGCAAAGTGAGCAAGGGACCCACGTCTGGGTAGTCTGGGTAGACGTGGGTCCCTTGCTCACTTTGCCACTGGATACAAGCAAGCCTGGCTGATGACGGCTGGAATGCCAGAAACCGGTCCTAGGATGCTTGTTTCTACCCAGACGTGGGTCCCTTGCTCACTTTGCCACTGGATTCAAGCAAGCCTGGCTGATGACGGCTGGAATGCCAGAAACCGGTCCTAGGATGCTTGTTTCCGGTCCAGGGAAGACATGGCTTGGCAGTTCGGGCTGGACTGTTCCCATGAGGCACAGGGTCAGAATGATTTGCATATGGCCATGTCTGAACTGGGGTGGTGGAGTGAGCTAAAGAATGATGATGGATTAAACCCAGATCAGTTGACTGGGGGTGAGTGTTTGATTGGCTCAAACGTTCCGTCCATCATCCCCTTTGTATCGCTTTGTTCGCCCTAAGTTGGCGGGGTATGCCCAGACGTGGGTCCCTTGCTCACTTTGCCACTGGATTCAAGCAAGCCTGGCTGATGACGGCTGGAATGCCAGAAACCGGTCCTAGGATGCTTGTTTCCGGTCCAGGGAAGACATGGCTTGGCAGTTCGGGCTGGACTGTTCCCATGAGGCACAGGGTCAGACTGATTTGCATATGGCCATGTCTGAACTGGGGTGGTGGAGTGAGCTAAAGAATGATGATGGATTAAACCCAGATCAGTTGACTGGGGGTGAGTGTTTGATTGGCTCAAACGTTCCGTCCATCATCCCCTTTGTATCGCTTGTTCACCCTAAGTTGGCGGGGGTATGCCCAGACGTGGGTCCCTTGCTCACTTTGCCACTGGATTCAAGCAAGCCTGGCTGATGACGGCTGGAATGCCAGAAACCGGTCCTAGGATGCTTGTTTCCGGTCCAGGGAAGACATGGCTTGGCAGTTCGGGCTGGACTGTTCCCATGAGGCACAGGGTCAGACTGATTTGCATATGGCCATGTCTGAACTGGGGTGGTGGAGTGAGCTAAAGAATGATGATGGATTAAACCCAGATCAGTTGACTGGGGGTGAGTGTTTGATTGGCTCAAACGTTCCGTCCATCATCCCCTTTTGTATCGCTTGTTCGCCCTAAGTTGGCGGGGGTATGCCCAGACGTGGGTCCCTTGCTCACTTTGCCACTGGATTCAAGCAAGCCTGGCTGATGACGGCTGGAATGCCAGAAACCGGTCCTAGGATGCTTGTTTCCGGTCCAGGGAAGACATGGCTTGGCAGTTCGGGCTGGACTGTTCCCATGAGGCACAGGGTCAGACTGATTTGCATATGGCCATGTCTGAACTGGGGTGGTGGAGTGAGCTAAAGAATGATGATGGATTAAACCCAGATCAGTTGACTGGGGGTGAGTGTTTGATTGGCTCAAACGCTCCGTCCATCATCCCCTTTTGTATCGCTTTGTTCGCCCTAAGTTGGCGGGGGTATGCCCAGACGTGGGTCCCTTGCTCACTTTGCCACTGGATTCAAGCAAGCCTGGCTGATGACGGCTGGAATGCCAGAAACCGGTCCTAGGATGCTTGTTTCCGGTCCAGGGAAGACATGGCTTGGCAGTTCGGGCTGGACTGTTCCCATGAGGCACAGGGTCAGACTGATTTGCATATGGCCATGTCTGAACTGGGGTGGTGGAGTGAGCTAAAGAATGATGATGGATTAAACCCAGATCAGTTGACTGGGGATGAGTGTTTGATTGGCTCAAATGTTCCGTCCATCATCCCCTTTTGTATCGCTTTGTTCGCCCTAAGTTGGCGGGGGTATGCCCAGATGTGGGTCCCTTGCTCACTTTGCCACTGGATTCAAGCAAGCCTGGCTGATGACGGCTGGAATGCCAGAAACCGGTCCTAGGATGCTTGTTTCCGGTCCAGGGACGACATGGCTTGGCAGTTCGGGCTGGACTGTTCCCATGAGGCACAGGGTCAGACTGATTTGCATATGGCCATGTCTGAACTGGGGTGGTGGAGTGAGCTAAAGAATGATGATGGATTAAACCCAGATCAGTTGACTGGGGGTGAGTGTTTGATTGGCTCAAACGTTCCGTCCATCATCCCCTTTGTATCGCTTTGTT
This sequence comes from Calotriton arnoldi, assembly GCA_963921515.1. Classification (NCBI taxonomy): domain Eukaryota; kingdom Metazoa; phylum Chordata; class Amphibia; order Caudata; family Salamandridae; genus Calotriton; species Calotriton arnoldi. The sequence goes on from CAWUFW010012090.1 coordinate 532,436, forward strand.
CGCCCTAAGTTGGAGGGGGTATGCCCAGACGTGGGTCCCTTGCTCACTTTGCCACTGGATTCAAGCAAGCCTGGCTGATGACGGCTGGAATGCCAGAAACCGGTCCTAGGATGCTTGTTTCCGGTCCAGGGAAGACATGGCTTGGCAGTTCGGGCTGGACTGTTCCCATGAGGCACAGGGTCAGACTGATTTGCATATGGCCATGTCTGAACTGGGGTGGTGGAGTGAGCTAAAGAATGATGATGGATTAAACCCAGATCAGTTGACTGGGGGTGAGTGTTTGATTGGCTCAAACGTTCCGTCCATCATCCCCTTTTGTATCGCTGAAGGGAGAGGATGCAGAATCATACCAGCAGATGAAGGCATGCTTAGTCAAGAGGTTTGGTCTGACTCCAGAGCAGTACAGGGTGAAGTTTAGAGGCACCCATGAGTTAAAAGTCTTGGGTAGACTTTGTGGACGTTTCAGTGAGGGCACTGGAAGGCTGGATTGTTGGTAACAAAGTTGACACATATGAGGGATTGTATAATTTGTTTTTGAAAGAACATATTTTGACTCATTGTGCAGAAGAGAAGTTATGCCAGTATCTAGTGGACTCTAAGCTGACAGACCCCAGAGAGCTGGGGGAAGCAGCTGATGAGTGGGTGAGAACCCGGGTTTCCATACAGCACCAGGGGGTTGACCAGAAGAAAGGAGGACAGGTCCCTCCCCAGGGGAAAGCCCAATGGAAAGAAGGTCAAAACCAGAAGGGGTCCTCCAAAGACCCACAAAAACCTGCACAAGGAGGGGGGGCCCCGAGCCAACCCAAATCCAAAGGGAGGTGGAATCAGGGAAAGAATGGTAGGTTCTTCGATCCCTCAAAAGTGGGTAAGTGCTTTGACTGTAACCAGCCAGGGCACAAACAGGGAGATGCTGTCTGCGCCAAGAAGCTCCCCCCCTAATGGGCCATCCACAGGGATTGCCAGTGTCAGTGTAGGGGTGGAGAGTGGTGCCCCAGTGAGGAGTAGTCAGGTGGTGGAAGCAACCTTAGTGTCCCTGGGTGGGGTGAATATTGCAACCCTTGCTGCCTTACCTCCAAACATAGACAAGTACAGGCAGAGGCCTAAAGTGAATGGGACTGAAGTTGAGGCTATCAGAGATACTGGGGCTAGTGTAACTATGGTCCTGGATGAGCTGGTGCCTCCGGAGAGGTTGCTACCTGTTGAGTTTCACCAGGTGACTTATGCAGACAGCACTATGTTATGTTAAGTACTCTTATAACGCGCAACAGCTACTCCGAAGAGTGTCCCGGCGCGGGTCCAAGAGGAGTCCCTAAACTACACCACTAATAACTATGGAAATAGATGAGTTTTTAAGAGTTTCTTGAAGGCCAGCGGGTCCTGAGTATTACGTAATAGAAACGGAAGGGCATTCCACGCCTGGGCAGCCTTAACAGCCAAAGAGCAGCCACCCAGCCTATGGCGGGAGAAGCGAGGGACCCTAGCAAGAAGAAGGGCTGAGGAACGCAATTGTCTCAGAGGGACATAAAAGGTAAACCGCTTCTGTAAATAAGCGGGTCCAAGACCGTAGAGGGCACGGTGGGCAATGACTAGGGATTTAAATTTGACTCGGTCCGCCACGGGTAGCCAATGGAGAGCGCGAAGATGTTCACGCACACTGCTCCTCTTCGCAATTCCCAGAAGCAGCCTAGCGGCCGCATTTTGAATAACCTGGAGTCTATTCAGAGAGTAACCGGGGTTGCCGATGTACAGCGTATTAGCGTAATCCAATCGAGAGAGGATCAAGGCACGGATAACCGTCTCTTTGGCAGACCTGGGAAGGAGAGGCAAAAAGCTCCTGAGTGTTTTGAGAAGGCCAAAACAACTACCTGAGAGCTTTTTCACCTGAGCAGAAAAGGAGAGGTTACCCTCAAACCATACTCCAAGGTTTTAGCGGATTGCCCATTGGAGGTTGGTAGCGGAAACCCAGGAGGCCAGATCGAGTCTCGAAAGCCAGGGGGGAAATTCCCATACAGAAGAATCTCTGACTTGTCTACCAAACTCCATCCTATGGCTGTGGTGGATTTTGAATGGGGAGGTTTGACAGGCCCTATGAAGGTAGCTGTGTCAAAGGTGCTCCCAGTCCAGTGTTTACTGGGCAATGATCTTGAAGCCTCTGTGTGGTCAGAGGTGGAGAGAGGACTCCATATGAAAATATTGGAGCTCCCTGAGTGGGTATGTGCTGTGACTAGGTCACAGACTAAGTAAACAACAAGGGGGACAATGAGGGCTTGATAAAGGTCCACCGTACTTGCCCTGGGTAGAACTAGAAGACAAAAGAGGTACGGTGTTCCTGGGTGGCAAGTTGGCCACCTGGTTAGTACTCAGAGTGGTGGGGAGGTGGGGAATACCTCCTTTCGGAACTAGGACCCTCACACACCCAGCAAGCTAGGTGTCATGCTTCATCATATGGGTCTGCTCCTCGTCGAGCCGGCGCTGCAATGCTCGACGGGCACCCATAAAGGGGCTCTTTATCAGAGAACTTTTGTTCCTTGCCGTATAGGTGCCGTGGGTGTGAGGGGCCTAGTAAGATGTAGATGTGGTGTGTGGGTTAAAACAGGTAAGGGAATCCTCTATAATTATTTTTATTCTGGAGAGGTCACAACCTGATTAAAAAGTAAAGAAGAAGGAGGGCGACTATTTTGTTTTAATCTGACAAAAATTAAGCCCTACCCCTTAGTGGTCAACATGTTTCTCGCCTATAAAATGTCTCTAATAGATCAGTTGGCGATTCCTCAGGACCTAGTGACTAAATGAAAACTATCTACAGCGTGTGGTGTGGTTCTACATACCACTTCTTCTCTCGGTAGGACGTTGCCCCGGAGAAAAGCAGCCAACCTAGAGTACAAACAAAAAGGATCAAAAAACCAAATGGAAATATTGGTACATGGTCCTATTGATTCAAGTGGGTGTGTTTCACTGTACACAACCTCTTTGAATCTCTACAAGTGATAAAAACAATGTGATTTCATGCATATCACATTCTACGTGTGCCTTCATTTGTATTTAGAATATAAAACCTCTGTGTAACCAGTTAGAGTAATTGAACAACATGGTGAGTGAGTATCAGCTCACCTCTTAAGGATTCAAGTGCTGCTTCATCAGACTGCAGCGGAGTATATGAACACTCAACGTAGTGTCGCTGTTTATTAAAAGGAAAAAACAAAAACAAACAACAAAATAATATATGCTGGGTGTGGGCTTGTAGGCACAACGTTTAGTTGCTAAGGCCATGACCCTAGAGCATTAAAAGTGAAAGTGGGCATGGTTCAGGTTACAGTAAGCCCGTAGTCGTGAAATTGGTATCATTGACAAGGTTATTCAACAGACTCAAAGTGCCCCAGACCTGCCTGCGTAGCTGCTGGCGCCTTCACCATGCGCTCCGACATTATGCCAATTGTGCGGTGTGTTAAGAGCGCCTACAGCGCCCAAGCTATGTCTTAGTGCAGAGCTCTACAGAACATCAGAGTCAGCGTACCCTTCCCAAAGACCAGCGGTAACTTGTCAGCAATTCCCAGCACCTCTTACCTCTCTTAAAAGCTTGTGACCAGGCATAGTCTCAACGTGTAATCCATACTCACCTGCTCCCGCTCAGAGCAGTCCGGCTCACCTGCCCGCTCCGCTGCATCAGGAAGGAAAAGACAGGTTGTCGGTTCCTGTCTTAAATACCCTCTCCTGGTGCCATTAAGCATGGTAAATCAGCCGCACCTGGTGTGTGGTGTGATGGTGTCGGCATGACATCATCTACAGTGTAACCATGGAGGCCATCTTTGAATGTGGTGAAAGTCTATAGTTCTGGCTATTAGCTTGATTTGGACGCGCATCAAGGGCTTCAAATTTGGCATTGAGTGGCGCGGTTTTATCAACAATGTGAACAAGAATTTATACAGTGCAAAAGTGCTCGCGTCACTGCGCTAAATTCGTGCATAAGTTGCTGGCGACTGCCGATTGGGTGATTCGTATGTCAGCCATCTTAGAGTGTAGTATTGTACTCTATTGTTAGTTATTAGACATATCGTCCTAACATAGCCTAATCTCCATATCTGACTAGGCTGATGTCGATATCATGTGGCAGAGATGTATAAAGAGGTGAGAGACTAGCGTGGAGTCCTCAGTTGATATATTCATTCGTTAAAGATGCGGACAATGGTTGTATATATCAGATTAATTAATGATGCTCCAGGGTATGGCGTCATTCAGGCCATCATTTGCTAAGTCAAGACGGAACACCCACCTTTGTTCAATCCTGTACAAAGCAGTCTGTGTTATTTGTTGGTGGGATTCTAGGATGACCCAGCGTAGACTCTCTGGGGGGTGTCCGAGTTCAGAGAAGTGGGTGTATAGTTTGGTGGTAGTTTTATGGCAACGAATATTGCTCTTGTGCTCAGTGATTCTGACCTTAACGGGCCTCATGGTCATGCCAACATACCTCTTGTCACAAGGGCAGGTCAGCATGTACACACAACGTGGGGTGTTACAGTTAGTGTGTTTTATTAGCGTCCATGTAAATGTGTCTGATAGAACCAATTGTTTGGTGTGTCTGGTCTGTGGGCACACGGTACAAGAGCCGCAGGGATAGTGTCCTGTCACGAGTGGGAGATCCCACAGTTGCCTCTGGTTAGGGATGTTGCTCTTCTTGGGTCTAGTGTGCACCAACATATCTTTCAAATTGTTGGTACGTTTAAACGCAAACCTTGGTTTGGGTATTGACAGAGTACCCGTGTTCAGAATTGCCCAGTGTTTGTTCACTGCCTTCTTTATTAGATTGGATCTAGGTGTGTACGTGGTCACACAGGTCAAAATGTCAGTGGGTTCTTTCTCATGTACCTCTAGGAGGCTTTCACGATTATTGTTTCTTGCTCGTTTCATGGAAGAGTGAACCTGTTTCTTAGGGTATTGTCTCTTCAGCAGATTGTCAGCCAGTATATCTGCTTCAATTTTGTAGTCCTCTGTAGAACTACAATTTCTTCTAATTCTTAGAAATTGGCTGAAGGGAAGGTTATTTCTCAGTGTAGCAGGATGATAGCTGCTGTACAGTAGCAAGCTGTTTCTGTCGGTAGGCTTTTTGTATAGGGATGTCATTATTCTACCCTCTTGTAATCTGATGGTGAGATCTAGGAAGGCAATGTTCATGGCAGATATAGTGTGGGTGAATTTCAAGTGCTGGTTTTTTTGTGTTAATCCACTCGCAAAATTCAGCGCATCTCTGTATGTCACCCTGCCAAAAGATGAGGATGTCATCTATGTACCTCTTCCACAGTCTCAGGTTATCTCCGAAGGGGTTACTCGCATGTTGGATGGTCTCTTGTTCAAACGCCGCCATATACAAACATGCCACACTGGGGGCAAAGGTACTCCCCATCGAAGTACCCTGAGACTGGTGGAAGAGTTGGCTGTCAAACTCAAAAAAGTTTTCTGTTAAGGCCAGGGTGGCACATTGCATGATGAACAAAATGGGTGTTGCTGCTGTCCATTCACTCCCACTTAGTGCAGATTCTATTACTGCCAATGTCTCTCTCTGTGGGATATTGGTATACAGTTGTTCCATATCCAAGGTGACCAGGAGGTCAATATCGCCTGTGTTTTCTATTAAACCTATAACACAGAGGATATCTGTTGTGTCCCTGATGTATGATGGTGTCTGTTTGACCAAAGGTTGTAGGTAATGGTCGCAGAATTTTGAGAGCGGCTCTAAGAGTGAGCCGATTCCTGAAACTATAGGTCTGCCCGGAACAGGGTGGTCCCCTTATGTATTTTTGGCAGAGTGTAAAAATAGGGTGTTTTGGGATGTTTGGTAATCAAGAAATCAGCTTCTTTACCACTGATCCACCCATTACTCTCTGCCTCATAGACCATGGTGGTTATCTCGGTCGTTAATCGAGTCGTGGGGTTTGTTGTTATCGGAGTATAGAATTTACTATTCCGTAGTTGGCGTTGGCACTCGGTGTTGTAATCCGAAGTGGATTGTATGACCGTGTCGCCCCCTTTGTCAGCTTGCTTTATTGTAATGCTTTTGTCCTCAGTCAATGATCTAATCGCTGCATGTTCTTGATTAGAGAGATTATGGAAAGGAACTCTGGTATCCTGGTTCTTCAGTTCTTTTAAGACAGCTTTCTCAAGGTCACTACCTCCACAGGTACCATGCCAACGGTAGGTGTGAAGGTCGAGGGATTGCGAAGGCCTGAATCCAGTCTGGCTGGTTCCTCAGTACCATCGAAGTGGGCTTTAAGGCGTATTTTCTAAACAGGTTCTGGATTTCGCATTGTTCCCGAAAACTGTCTTCTTTGGGGGTGGGGACATAGCCAAGGCCTTTCTCAAGTACTGTTTGTTCTGTAGGTGTCAGTTGTCTATGTGACAAATTAACCACTAGACTCTCCTGCCCTCTGTTTTGCTCCTGGTTTCCATCATATTCGGTTCCTGGTCCTGCCACTGGACTTGTTTTTGTCCTCCTCTTTTGCGCCCTCTTCCTCTGTCCCAGCCTCTGCCTAAAAAAGGTGGATTGCTGGCAGGGAAGTATTGCGGTTGGCCCTGGGGATACATCGGGAAAGGCCAAAAAGGAGGCTGCGGGCCTTGAAAATTCTGTACAGGGTAGTGGGGGTTTTGTGGATAATTCTTTCTCCTCTGATTCGAACCCTTCCAGCTCCCATTGCTGGAGTCACTGCTAGCCGAGACTCTTCTGTCGGATTCACTATTTTCATCAGAAGAGTAGCTAGTTTTGCTGTTGGTATAGTCTGCTTTCAGATAGGGGTATATATTTTCTTTGTTAAATCTGCTTATATCCTTCTGAAGCTTGCTAACCTTCTGCTTCATCAGAAATTCCTTGTGCTCAGCAATCTCATGGTTGAGTTCTGTCAATTTGGTTTTAAATATAGTGCCATGTATGGTAGGCCTTATGGCCCCTGCAGCAACCTGTATTCTAATAAGGAGGGTATCAGCTATCCTCTTTGCTGAATTAATAATGAGGATAAGTAAGTCCCTGGTGCATTTCCATGCTACCAGGGACCATTCCTTTTTAAAGACAGCGTCATCCAGGAAAAGTCTAGGGAAGTTCTTGACTATTAGGCCGTTTGGTGCAATATTGGCCCTCAAGTACTCCGTCATCATTGCACCGTGGAGCGTTATTTTCACCCAGTCTCTTTTCATATTGGTAAGTGGGGTCCAGTCCTCAGATGGTGATCCAGAGGCTGATGAACCTTCACCTCCCAGGATAGATGGTGTATTCCTGAGAATTTCTGCAGCCATTGCATCATCAAAGCTAAGTCTGGGATTGTCATCCATGATGACTGGTATGTCAGAGGATTTGGGGGAAGGCAAAATAGAAGGGGCGGGACTAAATAATAAGTCCCAGAAAATGGGCCAATGAAGGATATTATCCTTCTGGTAACCTAAAGAGTCCCACGGGAGATCCCGTGCAGTACTTAGTAAACAACAAGGGGGACAATGAGGGCTTGATAAAGGTCCACCGTACTTGCCCTGGGTAGAACTAGAAGACAAAAGAGGTACAGTGTTCCTGGGTGGCAAGTTGGCCACCTGGTTAGTACTCAGAGTAGTGGGGAAGTGGGGAATACCTCCTTTAGGAACTAGGACCCTCACACACCCAGCAAGATAGGTGTCATGCTTCATCATATGGGTCTACTCCTCGTCGAGCCGGCGCTGCAATGCTCGACGGGCACCCATAAAGGGGCTCTTTATCGGAGATCTTTTATTCCTTGCCGTATAGGTGCCATGGGTGTGAGGGGCCTGGTAAGATGTAGATGTGGTGTGTGGGTTAAAACAGGTAAGGGAATCCTCTATAATTATTTTTATTCTGGAGAGGTCACAACCTGATTAAAAAGTAAAAAGAAGAAGGAGGGCGACTATTTTGTTTTAATCTGACAAAAATTAAGCTCTACCCCTTAGTGGTCAACATGTTTCTCGCCTATAAAATGTCTCTAATAGATCAGTTGGCGATTCCTCAGGACCTAGTGACTAAATGAAAACTATCTACAGTCTGTGGTGTGGTTCTACATACCACTTCTTCTCTCGGTAGGACGTTGCCCGGAGAAAAGCAGCCAACCTAGAGTACAAACAAAAAGGATCAAAAATCCAAATGGAAATATTGGTACATGGTCCTATTGATTCAAGTGGGTGTGTTTCACTGTACACAACCTCTTTGAATCTCTACAAGTGATAAAAACAACGTGATTTCATGCATATCCCATTCTACGTGTGCCTTCATTTGTATTTAGAATATAAAACCTCTGTGTAACCAGTTAGAGTAATTGAACAACATGGTGAGTGAGTATCAGCTCACCTCTTAAGGATTCAAGTGCTGCTTCATCAGACTGCAGCGGAGTATATGGACACTCAATGTAGTGTCGCTGTTTATTAAAAGGAAAAAACAAAAACAAACAACAAAATAATATATGCTGGGTGTGGGCTTGCAGGCACAACGTTTAGTTGCTAAGGCCATGACCCTAGAGCATTAAAAGTGAAAGTGGGCATGGTTCAGGTTAAAGTAAGCCCATAGTCATGAAATTGGTATCATTGACAAGGTTATTCAACAGACTCAAAAGTGCCCCAGACCTGCCTGCGTAGCTGCTGGCGCCTTCACCATGCGCTCTGACATTATGCCAATCGTGCGGTGTGTTAAGAGCGCCTACAGCGCCCAAGCCATGTCTTAGTGCAGAGTTCTACAGAACATCAGAGTCAGCGTACCCTTCCCAAAGACCAGCGGTAACTTGTCAGCAATTCCCAGCACCTCTTACCTCTCTTAAAAGCTTGTGACCAGGCATAGTCTCAACGTGTAATCCATACTCACCTGCTCCCGCTCAGAGCAGTCCGGCTCACCTGCCCGCTCCGCTGCATCAGGAAGGAAAAGACAGGTTGTCGGTTCCTGTCTTAAATACCCTCTCCTGGTGCCATTAAGCATGGTAAATCAGCCGCACCTGGTGTGTGGTATGATGGTGTCGGCAGGACATCATCTACAGTGTAACCAAGGAGGCCATCTTTGAATGTGGTGAAAGTCTATAGTTCTGGCTATTACCTTGATGTGGACGTGCATCAAGGGCTTCAAATTTGGCATTGAGTGGCGCGGTTTTATCAACAATGTGAACAAGAATTTATACAGTGCAAAAGTGCTCGCGTCACTGCGCTAAATTCGTGCATAAGTTGCTGGCGACTGCCGATTGGGTGATTCGTATGTCGGCCATCTTAGAGTGTAGTATTGTACTCTATTGTTAGTTATTAGATATATCGTCCTAACATAGCCTAATCTCCATATCTGACTAGCCTGATGTCGATATCATGTGGCAGAGATGTATAAAGAGGTGAGAGACTAGCGTGGAGTCCTCAGTTGATATATTCATTTGTTAAAGATGCGGACAATGGTTGTAAATATCAGATTAATTAATGGTGCTCCAGGGTATGGCGTCATTCAGGCCGTCATTTGCTAAGTCAAGACGGAACACCCACCTTTGTTCAATCCTGTACAAAGCAGTCTGTGTTATTTGTTGGTGGGATTCTAGGATGACCCAGCGTAGACTCTCTGGGGGGTGTCCGAGTTCAGAGAAGTGGGTGTATAGTTTGGTGGTAGTTTTATGGCAACGAATATTGCTCTTGTGCTCAGTGATTTTTGTCAGATTAAAACAAAATAGTCGCCCTCCTTCTTCTTTTTACTTTTTAATCAGGTTGTGACCTCTCCAGAATAAAAATAATTATAGAGGATTCCCTTACCTGTTTTAACCCACACACCACATCTACATCTTACCAGGCCCCTCACCCACGGCACCTATACGGCAAGGAACAAAAGATCTCCGATAAAGAGCCCCTTTATGGGTGCCCGTCGAGCATTGCAGCGCCGGCTCCACGAGGAGCAGACCCATATGATGAAGCATGACACCTAGCTTGCTGGGTGTGTGAGGGTCCTAGTTCCGAAAGGAGGTATTCCCCACCTCCCCACCACTCTGAGTACTATCCAGGTGGCCAACTTGCCACCCAGGAACACCGTACCTTTTTTGTCTTCTAGGTCACAGTCTAGCCAGAAGGGAGGAGCTGGACACTTGGACCCTGGAACAAAGGGCCAAGCATCCAAGGACAAGGGTACTGGGCCTGGTGAGCCAGCCCACGGAACTCCAGAGGTGCAGGAAGAATCTAACCCTGATGGGGAGGATCTGGCCTCTGAGGGAGGGACTCCATCCCTGCCAGAGCTGTCAGATTTGGCAGAACTGACAGGAGCAGGTGGACCCTCCAGAGAGGAGTTCAGTAAGGGACAGCGTGACTGTCTCACCCTTGAGAGCTTGAGGCGGATTGCTTCTAAGCAAGAAGAGGGGGATGACAGTGGGTTTCACAAACTCTACTGGGAAGATGGACTGCTTTATACTGAGGCCAGAAACCTCAAGGAGGGGGCCACCAGGAGGTTGGTGGTGCCCCAGAAGTACAGAGAGTTCATCCTGACTTTGGGTCATGATATCCCTTTGGCAGGACATTTGGGACAGACAAAGACATGGAACCGGTTGGTGAACCATTTCTACTGGCCCCATATGTCTGAAAAAGTAAAGGAGTTTTGCAGCTCCTGTGTCACCTGTCAGGCCAGTGGCAAGGCAGGGGGCAAGACAAAGGCTCCCCTAATACCACTGCCAGTGGTTGGGGTTCCTTTTGAAAGGGTGGGTATGGACATTGTTGGTCCCCTGGACCCACCTACTGCATCAGGGAATAGGTATATCTTAGTGGTAGTTGACCATGCCACTAGGTACCCTGAAGCCATACCTCTTAGAACCATTGATGCTCCTGCGGTGGCTAGAGCACTGCTTGGTGTGTTCACCAGAGTGGGTTTTCCAAAAGAGGTGGTGTCAGATAGGGGCACAAACTTCCTGTCCAGCTATCTGACTGCTATGTGTTGTCAACTACAAGTTCACCACCCCCTATCACCCACAAGCAAATGGTCTTGTTGAGAGATTCAACAAAACCCTGAAGGGCATGATAAATGGGATGTCAGAGAAACTCAGGAGGAGATGGGATGTTCTCCTCCCAAGATTACTGTTTGCCTACAGGGAGGTGCCACAGAAAGGGGTTGGTTTCAGTCCCTTTGAGTTGTTGTTTGGACACCCTGTGAGGGGACCATTGAGCCTGCTGAGAGAGTCTTTAGAGAAGCCCCTTAAAGAAGCAAAGGACAATGTGCTTGACTATGTGCTAGGCCTGAGATCTAGAATGGCAGAGTACATGTACAAGGCAAACAGGAAACTGGAGGCCAGCCAGGAGCTCATGAAGCACTGGTATGATCAAAAGGCTACTATGCCTGAGTATACTCCAGGACAATTGGTGTGGGTGTTGGAGCCTGTGGCTCCCAGGGCCCTCCATGATAAGTGGAGTGGGCCCTATCCAATCTTAGAAAAGAAGGGTGAGGTTACCTATTTGGTTGACCTTGGCACCCGCAGGAACCCTCACAGGGTCCTGCATGTGAATAGATTAAAACCCCACCATGACAGGGCAGACATGACCATGTTACTGGTCACTGATGAGGGTGTGGAGGAGGAAACAGCCTGTGCCCGACCTCCTCTCCACTAATGTGCAAGATGGGTCAGTGGAGGGGGTGATACTCTCTCCCAAGTTGACAGACCAGCAGCACAGAGACTGTAAGCAAGTGCTGGAGCAGTTTGCTGGCCTGTTCTCTTTGACCCCAGGCATCACTGAGTGGTGTGTGCACCACATTGACACTGGTGACAGCCTACCTGTCAAAAATAAACTGTACAGGTTGTCTGACCATGTCAGCATTAAAACTGAGGTTGCTAAGATGCTGGAATTGTGGGTAATTGAACATTCTGAGAGTCCATGGGCCAGTCCAGTGGTGCTGGTGCCTAAACCTAATCCTCAGGGGGGACCCAAGGAGTTAAGGTTCTGTGTGGACTACAGAGGATTGAATGCAGTCACAAAGACTGACGCTCACTCTATACCTGGAGCTGATGAGCTCATTGATAGGTTAGGGGCTGCTAAGTACCTGAGTACTTTTGATTTGACTTCAGGTTACTGGCAGATTGCCCTCACTGATGGAGCAAAGGAGAGGTCAGCATTCTCCACCCCAGAGGGACATTATCAGTTCAAGGTAATGCCCTTTGGATTAAAGAATGCACCTGCCACCTTCCAAAGGTTGGTGAACAGGGTCTTGTCTGGGTTGGAACAGTTCAGTGCAGCTTACCTGGATGATATAGCTGTATACAGTTCTACCTGGGGGATCACTTAAACCACCTAAGGGAAGTGCTTCAGGCCATGCAGCAAGCAGGCCTGACTATTAAGGCCAGTAAGTGCCACATAGGGCAGAGTTCTGTGGTGTACCTGGGCCACCTGGTAGGTGGAGGCCATGTACAGCCTCTCCAAGCTAAAATCCAAACTATTTTGAATTGGACAGCTCCTGTTACCCAGACTCAGGTCAGGGCATTCCTTGGACTGACAGGGTACTATAGAAGGTTTGTTCAAAATTATGGGACCATTGTGGGGCCCCTAACAGAACTCACTTCTAAAAAGAGGCCCAAGAAGGTGATTTGGACCACAGAGTGTCAGAAGGCTTTTGACACACTGAAAGCTGCCATGTGTTCTGCACCAGTACTACTAGCCCCTGACTACACAAAGGAATTTGTGGTTCAGACAGATGCTTCAGAGCAAGGGATTGGGGCAGTGTTGTCACAGCTAAATGAAGGGGGCCTTGTTCAGCCAGTTGTCTTTATTAGCAGGAGACTTCTTCCCAGAGAGCAGAGGTGGAGTGCCATTGAGAGAGAGGCTTTTGCTGTGGTTTGGTCCCTGAAAAAGTTGAGACCATATTTGTTTTGGACTCACGTTCGTGTTCAAACTGACCACAGGCCTCTCAGATGGCTCATGCAGATGAGAGGGGAGAATCCCAAGCTGTTAAGATGGTCCATTTCCCTACAGGGAATGGACTTTACAGTTGAACACAGACCTGGGGTTGCCCATGCAAATGCGGATGGACTTTCCAGGTTTTTCCACTTAGCTGATGAGGACTACCAGGGTGTAGGTTAGTAACACATCACCTTTCGTTTGGGGGGGGCTATGTTGCAAAGTCATCCTGTGCCCTGGGCACCCCCCAACTTTCTGATGACTGATACTGGTGGTAACTGACTCTGACTGACCCTGGGCTCTGCCTAACCAGGCCCAGGGCCAGTGCTATGCTGAAAGAGACACATTAGAATACAGTTAAAACACCTACATACACTAGGGTACACAATGGTATGGCGGGGTACCCCAGTGATAGGCATGACCTACCCTATAAGCCCCTAGTATATAATAGGGCAGGGGGATTGAAACTACCTAGAAGTCCCTAGTACCCTAGGGCATGGCAGTTTAGAGGCCAGCAGCTCTTTTTGCACTTGCATGTGTGCACTGCTGAAGCCTGAGGTCAGTTTAAACGCAGCCCTGGGTGCCAGGACTGCTTTTAATAAGTAAATTGTGCCCAAACTCGACTTTGGGGTTTGGGGCACGTAAAAATGGATAACCTAAAATGTTATGGCATATTAGGGACCCCCGGGGCCTCCCCTAGGTGTCCCAGTGGTGGGGGTCAGGTATTTATAAGGTACACCCTTATAAAATATGGGCCTGATTCACAGAACTAACTTACGTCAAAATCCTAAACTTACAACAAATTTGGTATTCACAGAATGAACTTACACATTTGGGTATTCACAGAATGAACTTACACATTTGGGTATTCACAGAATGAACTTACACATTTGGGTATTCACAGAATGAACTTACAACAATTTTGGTATTCACAGAATGAACTTACACATTTGGGTATTCACAGAATGAACTTACAACAATTTTGGTATTCACAGAATTAACTTACTCATTTTGGTATTCACAGAAGGCACTTACTCATCAATGAGTAAGTGCCTTCTGTGAATACTAAAATGTGTAAGTTACACAAAATGTGTAAGTTACACAAAATGAGTAAGTTACACAAAATATGTAAGTTACACAAAATGTGGAAGTGTCTTCTGTGAATACCAAAATGAGTAAGTTTATTCTGTGAATACCAAAATGAGTAAGTTCATTCTGTGAATACCAAAATGGTAGTAAGTTTAGGATTTTGTCGTAAGTTAGTTCTGTGAATCGGGCCCTGAGTTTTTATATGCCTGGGTAAAGTGAAATTTCACATTTCACTCCCCCCATTGTGGTAAAGTGCTGCCCAAATTCGACTTTGATGCTAGGAGCACTGTGAAGTGAGGATCTGCAATATTTTTACAGATTCAGAACCCCTAAAGTCTCCCCTAGTTGTCCCATGGGGTGGGGGTCCTGTAGATATAAGCAAAGTACTTATGAAATATGTTTTTGTAAGTCCTGGTGCTGGGAAAATGGCCCAAGTCATTTTTCCCATTGCAAATCCCCTGTTACATAGGTTGACATGGTAGGAAGTTATTATCTAATAACTCTTGATAGGAGAGGGCTAGACGTGCCATTCAAAGACTTCCCCGAATGGTATTAATAAATTCCACAATATGCTATTGTTGAATTTCTCCTAAAGTGTACATACAAGAAGTTATAAGACTTTCTTGTTTATAAGTCCAAATTCAGCCTTCCAGTGGTCTGCCCTGATTGGTCAGAGTTAAGTGGATTAGCCAGGCTGCCTTGAAGAGGTGATAAAGAGCCCCTGGGGTCAACCATCTCTGCTGGCAGGGCAGTGTGCTGTTCCAAAGGAATGCCAGGCCAGGGGGAGGAGTCGTAAACTATGTTAATCAAAGAGGAGAGCAGAGAACAGTGACATTTACAACTCTGAACTTCCCACCTTAGGCAGATGGTAGGATTAAGGAAGGTATGAGCAGATGCAGGGGGGAGAGTCAAAGTAAATTAGCCATCCTAGGGGTGTGTTTAGCCAGCTCTTGCCTCCTTGCTGGAAAATCTGCCATTATGGATTTGGAAGATTTGATGCACTCTGGGACAAAATAATGCCACACTCTACAGGAAGTGGTCATATGTTTGAGGAGTTACCCTGCTCCCATTGGTCAGGAGTGACCTCCTGTCTGACCCAGAGAACATGGAAAAAGTATCTGAGAGGGCAGAGCCCTCCAGATCTGCTGCTTGAAACTTACTGAAGCAAGACATTGCCAAGCTGAGAAGTTTTGCTGTGCAAAGATTTCTAAGGCCTGACCTCTGAAGACTGCACCATCTGAAACTTCAGCCCTGTGGATTATCTTGCTGAAAAGGAACTAAAGAGTGGACTCCCTGAAAGCTACAGGTTAAAAGAGCTCATCTGGAACATCACCAACTAAATACTACCAGTGGATTTGTAAGGGTGACGTCCAAGTGGATCGTGGGAACTGAAGTCCTCAACTTTCAAGGACCATCTTGGAGCTTCCAGACCATTGGAGTGAGTTTGCGACACTTTGGGACCCTTTGAGGAACTTCAGGAAGAAGTTCAAGACGTTTTGAGAACTTTGGAGGAACTTTGAAAAAAAGCTCCATAGAGGGACCGACTCAATCTGGTCAGCCAAGTCGCCTGCCTTCAACCACGAGCCGGCCAAGCCATCCAGGTTCGTCCCGCTAAAAGCTCCGTCGGTCCGACTTCCAGAGTCTGACCGGGAGTAGAAGAAATCTGAGGCCGGCGAACCCTCACCGGATCCGGATACGTGAAGAGGATCGAGAGACCCCGCGAGAAAAAGCTCGGGAAAAGTTTCTAAGTCCGCTCGTAGAAAAGGTGACCGGGAGCAACCGCGAGAGCCAAGCCACCTGCCTTCCATCGCGTGTCGGCCTGGGCTCCTGGGTTGCCCCGCTGAAGCGCTAAAGAAAAAGTTTCTAAGTCTGCTCCAGGGAAGGTGACCGGGACCTCGTCACAAGCCAATCCGGCGAACCCTCACCGGATCCGGACTGGCTGGGAGCTTTGAGGACCTTCGGGAAGAAAAGCTCCAGCAAAGTTTCTAAGTGTGAAGGTAGAAACTGAGACCGGGACCTGCCGCAAGCTGTAGCCGCACAGGGCTCCATCGCGGTCGGCCTGAAACTTTGACTTTGCCCCGGTCTATCGCGAGCAGGTATCCCAACATGGTGCTATAATCTTCTAAGTGCTATATTTGATTAAATCTTTGAAAATTCATATCTCCGGTTCCCTACATTGGCTTTTTGTTGTTTTGGTGTCATTTTAAAGATAAAAATATTTCCTATTTTTAGAAATTGGTGTTGGATTTTTATTATGTGTTGTGTCTTAATTATTTACTGTATTGGTGTTTTTAAATGCTTTACATACCTGTCTTTGAAGTTAAGCCTGTCTGCTCACAGCCACGTTACCAAGGGTTGAGCATGGGAATAATTTTCTAAGTCCTATGCTAAGTCCTATCATGTGTTAGTGGCCTTATTGCCAGTGGCAGACCTACATTTGCCCCTACCAATAATCCACTTTCCAACACATGTTTTATATCTTTGGAATGGTAATGATGGATACTGGTAAAGATGGATTTACTATTACTATTTTAGAGATGCCAGTTTTATAAAGTGGACATTTCTCTGCTTTTACCGCTCTGTGTGCCTGCAGCCTGTCTCCAATACACGCCTGGAGTGGGTGTGCACTCCCTCTAGAGAGCCACAAGCACAGGAAGGTTAGGTGTGTCTGAGTATGTATCTGCATTCTGATGGCTCTTCCTGGGCAGGAAGGGAGGGAGGAGCTAACACATAAACACAAAGGGCTGATTACCCTATACTGATAATCTAGAATCAAGGCTAGGAAGAAGGGACCTCTTTGCACTTCAAAGACTCTTCTTTGAAGTCACCCCCACTTCAAAGTCACAACTGGGTAAAAGCACCGGGTCTCTGACCCCATCGAATCAAACTCTTCTGGACCTGTAACTAAATTATGCCAGAAGAACTGCTGTGCTTTATCAAGGACTGACCCTCTGCTGGACTGCTGATCTGGAAGACCTACTTTTCTGCTGTGCTGCGCTGCTTGCTGTTCTCTGACCTTGCTGAGGGAGAGCTTGAGACTCAGGGCGATCAAAGTCTCTACACCTGATCCTGTGCCTGGTTAACCAGAAGTGGACCCAGCTACTTGCACCAGAGAAATCGACGCATCTCCAGTCTGCATGTAGCAGAACCAGCGTATAGGCCCTGTTGTAGGAGTAGAATCGGCACATCCCTCTTGAAACCAATACATTGCCTTGAGAGCCCAATGCATCAGAACCGAGCATTGCCATTGCTGTAGTGTGGAGAGATTAACGCATCCCCTCGGCTGCATGGAGAAACCCAGTGCATCACACTGTGTAGCCAAAGCATGTCAGCTCGGCGCATTGTCTTCAGAACAAATGCATCGCAACTACAGCGTAGAGAAGATCGACGCATCACCTCGACTGCGGGTTCAGCATTGATGCATCACCCTAACATTTGCCTACGGAGCGTGTGAGCAAAAAGGCCCCTGCTATCTAGGGAAAAGATTGCTTCCCTACCATCAAGAAAGAACACTTTGTTCCAATGGACAAAAACTTCTACATGTTCCAAGGGTCACCAGGGCAAGGAAAGGTGGTTGTTCCTTTTCTTGCTTAACCTCCAAACTAGGGAACTCTTTGCCTTCAATCCCCTGATTCGACCCATCTGAATCAGTCTTCCGGTAACTTCTACAGACTTACTTGTTTGATAGTTAGGCATCTAGCATCCAATATGGATTCATTCTCCTACTACCCCTTAAAAGCTGCGCTAGTGCCAGGATGCCTCTTCGGATTCAGCCATGCACTTTACAGATCCATATTGTATTGTATTGTGTGCACCCACATCTCGCTGTTGCGACAAGGATCAAGGTCCTCTCTTAAACGGGCCTGCGTGGATCCTGTCCCTGGCCTGTGCTCCATTGTGGTTGGCCTAAACTTTTGGATTTGCTCCGATCCAGCATGACCAGATAACCCCCAATGGCACTTATTGCTTCTAAGTGCTAGAATTATTTTTATTCCTTAAAAATTTATATCTCAACTTCTGCATATTGGATTTTTGTCATTTTGGTCTTGATTTATTTATAAACTTTATTGTCTATTTTTCTAACCTGGAGTGGTGTTCTTTCATGGTGCTTTCATTGTGTCACTATGTATATGTGTGTTACACAAATACTTTATACGTTTCCTCTTTATATAAGCCTTACTGCTCTGTGCTAAGCTACCAGAGAGTGAGCACAGGTTATATTAGTGTGTATCTAGCTTACCCTGACGAGGATTGCGGTTTCTGCTTGGACAGAGTACATACCTCTGCCAACCAGAAACCCATAACCTTGGTCATCAGTAGTGAGGACAAGACTTGTGCTTGTGCAATACCATATGGTAAGTCATTGTTCACTACTACTCAATACTAAAGACCAATTTGAACACTTTTCAATTCTCCCTAATTGGCTTTTTGATTTTTTTGCTGAACCATGTGTTTCTCTGTAGCTGCACCTACAGTAATTGATTTTTAGCTGGCCAAGTTAGTGTCCAACACTGTGGCCCAGCGGAAGGATTTTTATAAGGGGTTTCAAGTTTCCACTAAAGGCTTCACCCGGAAGGTGGAGCTGCAGAAGGCTTTGAGAGCCTGGGCAGGGGTTTGTATTGCAGGAGCTGAGCTCCCAGAGGAGGAGCAAGAGTTTGAGGAGGAGGATGAACTGATCCTGGAGTCTGATGTGGATCTGGGACTACCTGTGGAGTGGGCCAACTACTTGCTGTAAGCAGTGGTGGTTCTTAGAGTAGGCACCAGTGTCTCCTCAAAGAACCTGTTCCCAGAGGAGCATGCAAATAGGAGGGAGGAATGACAGTTCAAACTGGAGCATGCTAAGTTACATCAGGAGTAGAAACTCGCCCATCTGGAGAAAGAGCAAGCTTTGGAAGATTGTGCATGAGCTGAGCCAATTCTGGTAGACTTGTTCCCTGGAATGGGGTGGCACTAAGGCAATATGTGTGCTTTCAATTGCTCCAACCACATGTGGTAGAGGACCAAAACCATAAGAATATTTGCAAAATCGCCATGACGTGGAAACTGGATGAAGCTATTGATGTATCTCAACTTAGAAGGAAGAACTTCTTGTAGCAATGGGTTTTCCAACCAATAGGCCGAGAGCTACTCATGGGTGCATGAAACAACTGTTTCTGTGGTGTCTGTTGAATTTAAACATCATTTAGGGCATGGATGGCATTGGATTGAAATGCAAAATGTGTTTTTTTTGGTATTTCACTTTTGTCATGTGTGTTAAATAAATGCCTTTGTTGGATGTGTGTGGTTGTTGTGTAACTTGCAAACATTTGTTAGCCCTCTGGATTTTCATTTTTGGCATTGTTGTATTAAAGCTGTGTTGTTTAGAATGCTTCCTTTGTCTGGCCAGTGTGTGAGTGTGTTTATAATAGTGGGCCAGCATGTGCCTTGGCTGAGCCTCCCCATGTGGCCAGGGGCCATTTTGTAAAGTCTGTGTCCATGTAGGCCTGCTTGAGTTCATTGTTTTCCAGGCCTCCTGCTTGTTGTTGTTGTGAGTGGCCATGTGGCTGGTGGCCATTTTGTGGTGGTGGTAGTGCTTTTGCCATAGTCCTGCATGTGTTCTTTCCTTTGTTCCTCTTGGCTTATTGCTTCTTGTTGTGGCCTGCCTGGCCATGTGGCTGGCGGCCATTTTGTGAAGGCAGCCAGTGTGCTTTTGCCATAGGCCTGCATTGTCTGTCTTCCCTTTCTTGTTGTTGTGGCCTGGCTATGTGACTGGCGGCCATTTTGTGAAGGCAGCCAATGTGCTTCTGCATTAGGCCTGCATTTTCTGTCTTCCCTTTCTTGTTGTTGTGGCCTGACTATGTGGCTGGGGGCCATTTTGTGAAGGCAGCCAGTGTGCTTCTGTATTAGGCCTGCATGTCTTTCCTTTGTTCCTCTTGGATTATTGCTTCTATCCATTGTCAGCTGCAGCTCCCTGAATGCTGAATCCCACGTGATGCACAATGCCAAACCGGGTCCGTTACATTTGTATTTTTGTTGTTCTTCTTCTTCTTTCCTTTCATTCCTGAGTGTACTGTGCATTAGTACACCAACCATGAAAGCCCTTGTTTTGGCAAAGTCTCACAAATGTCTACACTGTATTGTTATGCTTTTTTAATAACTGAGGTAATAAAGTTAATAATATTAATAACACTAACAAGTGTGACAACACACTAAGTTATGTATTATGTTTGTTTGTACTAGTAGTAATTGAACCACAACAATGAATTCCATGTTTCACTGATGTTCTTCTTGCTTCTTTGCTTTTAGGTGTTCAAAAGAAGAGGAGACAACATCACCTATTGTACTGCCAGACAGATGCCCTACTGCGCACAACGTCACAGCGAAAATCTCGGCGCTAGCTCCTCGAGGATACCCATCTTGACTTCACTTGTATATATTAACATTCATTGTTTGGGTATCTCTACTATGTAAATTTCACCACCAATTGTCTTTTTGATGCGCCCATTCGTGTCGCTGTACATACTTCCTCATG
The DNA here is from genome assembly GCA_963921515.1 of Calotriton arnoldi. NCBI lineage: Eukaryota > Metazoa > Chordata > Amphibia > Caudata > Salamandridae > Calotriton > Calotriton arnoldi. The sequence goes on from CAWUFW010012090.1 coordinate 552,897, forward strand.
TGTCACTTGCGTCGTCACCATTTCACGAGCACTTGCGCACAGTAACCCACAGGTTACATGCCATTTAATGTAACACAGTGCTGTTCTTGCACATGTCTTAATATATGAAGTTATTTATAACAAATATATGCAATTACCAAAATCCACTTTTATGTTGTCCAATTGTATTTTTGTCTCCTTGGTTTCTCCTACTGCTCCCAGCAATTAATTGTGCTGCTCTAAATTGACCATTAACTAATACCCTTAGAGACATTGTTCTATGTTACAGATGTTCACCCTGGTCTCTATAGGGTGTATGGGCTACTTCCTGTAGTCTAATATTGCTTACGTCTGAGTTGGAGACACGCCACGCCCACGAGACAAGGCTAGGGAAAAGAAAGGTTCCAGAAACCCTTAGAGTTATGGAGGTAGATGTAGAAGAGGAAGATGATGACGAGCCTGTCATCATAGACATTAGTCTCGCCCCAGTGGAGACCGACATTACCCCATCCCAAATTGCTGTGAGGGATGTGGCACAGATACCACCAACACAGATGATACCACCAACACCACCTCCAGCTTCCATATTTCGCCAGCAGCGACCTACATCCACCACAACCACCTCAGTAGAAGTAGGTAATGCAGAGAGTCAAACTTCACGCCCACCCACCAGTTCATCGGACATTCCAAGTGGCACCAGCAGTGCCAGAAAGTTGACCTCACCAGTTTAGCAGGAAGGAGGTGAACATTGCTATATGCTCCATTTGTGGACAAGGTGTTAGTCGGGGTAAGCTTGATACAAACTATGGTACCGGAGGCCAAACAACCCATCTGAGCAAACACCACTTAATCCAGTGGGAGGCGCAACTTAGCGACCAAAAAACTGCACGTGTTGTTGGTGGAGGGGATGAAGAAGATCCAATCACAGTGGAAGGTGAACAAGAGGGAGACATTTTGTCTGCTACACAAAGCAGCCCTGTCCCCAGCAGTGCAGTGGTACCACTCACATCATCATCAGTAACATCGCAATGGCAGGCTGAGACATTAAGGGGTCCCAGGCAAGAAAGTACTGCAACAAAAAAACATGTGTTCAGCCTAACATCTGGCATCAAGAAGTCACCTGCATCAGTGCCACTAGAAAAGAAAAAAATCCAGGCTACTATTCTCAGCATGTTTAGGTTGGAGGGGCAGTACGAACGCAACCACCCAATGGCACGTTTGTACAACGCGAAGCAGGCTAAAATGTTAGCGTTGGACCTCCTCCGTTTTTCTTTTGTGGAAGGGGTGGGTTTTCTTGAATTTGTTGACAGCCATCTGCCCAAAGTGGAAGGTTCCCAGCTGGTCCTATTTCGCCAGAGTTGCTGTTCCAGCACTACATCACGACGTGCTGGAATTGCTTGGACAAGCTTTGCAGCAGAGTGCTGTTCACACTATCCACCTGACAACAGACATGTGGACCAGTTGCCAAGCCACTGATTACATGTGCATCACTGCACACTGGATCTCTTTTGTGGGGGTTAGAGAAAAGATATCTGCAGCAGGTATTGTTGACACTGCTGAGATTTTTAATGCCACTCGGAATCATGCAACTGTAGCCATGTTCACCATGGAGAAATCTCATACTGCTGCAAACATTTTGGAAGACTTTGACAGCAAGGTCTTTGAATGGCTGCGACCAAGAGGGCTTAACATTGGTTTTGTTGCCATGGACAATGGCAGTAATATAGTTAAGGCCATGGCCGATGGTGGCTATTTCAGAGTCCTGTGTTTGGTGCACTGCATTAACATCATTGTTCAAGACTTTCTGAAAAAAGAAGACAGAGTCAGCAACTTACTGACCACTGCAAAAGAGTCTGCACACATTTCAGCCATTCTTTTAAAGCCCGGAAGCAGCTGAGGATCAACATGATAATCGAATGCCAGTTAAAGCACTCATCAAGGAGGTGCCAACACTTTGGAACTCAACTTATTACATGCTTGAACGTCTGTTTGAGCAGTACAGACCAATCAATGGATATGTCATGCAAAGAGGGGATGCTACTGTGAAAGGCATGATCACTGAGATGGACCAATGGGGCCTAGTTAAATGCCTGACAGAGATGCTACTTCCTTTTGAGCCCTTCACACGTGAAGTCAGCAAGGAGGACTGTACTATGGGCCAAGCTATCCCATTATTGCGCATGCTACAGGAACAGCTGAAGGGGGTGTCTGCAATGTACGCAGGTGAGGAGGAAAAAAAGGAGCATATGAGTTGGTGGAGAGCTTAACCCTTCGCTTATCTGAAAATACAAGGGTGCAAAGAGGCATTGTGTCATCCATCCATTACATTTGTGCCCATTGCTGTATTGGTATGGGACAAGGCGCCAATGACCAGTGCTCAGCGGGCTGGCGATAAACGATCTGGCTTGCCCTGTTGCAAGGGTCTCTTCTGAGCATGTTTTCAGTGCTGCTGGTGCCGTTCTGACAGTTGGAAGGACCAGTATCTCGCCCCAAAATGTGGAAATGATCAAAATGAATTAGCACTTTATACCACCGGATTACACCATACCTGAAGCAGCACAGCAGGAAGATGATGACGGCGAAATGAAATGAAATGAAATGAAATGAAATGAAATAGAGATTTATAGAGCGCGAAACAATCACCCAAGGGTGTCAAGGCGCTTGCTCATCAAAAACAGGGTTTAAACTAGGAGGTTCGCAGATATGTTAAAGATTAAATAGCCATGTCTTTAGTGATTTCCTGAAAGCTAACAGATGTGTTTCTTGTTTCAATCCTATTGGGAGGGAATTCCATAACTTAGTTGCGCCAAACAGAAAACTTCTACCCCCCCAGGAGCATTTCTTTACCCTGGGAATAATCAGATCATGGGCAGAGGATGAGCGGAGACAACGGACTGGAATGTAGGGTAACAAGTTCCTCTTTAAAAAACCTGGTCCTATATCCTGTGTTGTCTTAAAAACAATGCATAAAACCTTAAACTCTATAAGTCTTTTTATAGGCAGCCAATGTAAATCCTTGAGCACCTTTGACACAGATTTGTGTCTTGGAATGTTCAGCAGCAGCCGAGCCGCAGCATTCTGTACAACCTGCAATTTAGACAGGCATTTTTTCCGAAGATTGATAAAAAGCCCGTTACAGTAATCGGCTCTTGACAGAACAAGTGCGGAGATTACCAGTTTACGTAGCTCGGCTGGAATAAATGGGAGGATCTTTCTCAAAAGCTTTAGCGTGTAAAAGAAAGAAAGTAACCTGATTAACATGGTTTTCAAATGAGAGTTTGGAATCAAAAATGACTCCCAAATTCTTAACCTTGGCCACTGGCGTAGGAAATGGCCCAAGCTCCAAAGGCCAGAGATCAGGTGACCAGGTGACCAGAAATCAGTGTGAGCACCAAAAAGTAGGACCTCCGTCTTACCAGAGTTAAGCTTTGACTCAGGTCATTGAAGTATTGTGTTAGATGACCTACTTCTGGGTGAACCACCAGAATTTGAGGACGAGCTCTACTTCCCTGACAACTAGGCTTTCGAGTTACTTTCCTTTTTGCTTTGACGCCCCCCCAAAAAAGCCCCCCAAAAAGATACAGCTAAGGAATATTATTTACTTTTATTATCTGTGTGTACCAGAGTTAAGCTTTGACTCAGGTCATTGAAGTATTGTGTTAGATGACCTACTTCTGGGTGAACCACCAGAATTTGAGGACGAGCTCTACTTCCCTGACAACTAGGCTTTCGAGTTACTTTCCTTTTTGCTTTGACGCCCCCCCAAAAAAGCCCCCCAAAAAGATACAGCTAAGGAATATTATTTACTTTTATTATCTGTGTGTACCACTGTCTTTCTGGTTCGAATCACAACAAATCCATCACTAAGTCTTACTCTTTTATTGCCGGATTGGAGTTGCAACTGTGTGCAGTCAGTGAAGAAGTAAGTTCACTCCTCCGAGTCCTGCTCCAGTCTTGACTCGCCCTAAATCCATTTCCCTCAAGCCAGACATTGGATGGAGAATAGTACAAAAAATGTGAAGTGAATGCCTGCCTCGTCGAGTCCCTCCAAAGAACCTGACTATATCTATCCTCCTTTCCGAGCCTAGAGGGACTGCCCCGTAAGAAGTGAACAGGTAAATGATGGCATGCATTGCACGCTGACTCTGAGTGATTGGTGTTTGTGTTGTTGTGCATGATGTATACTAGTATTTAATCTACACACAAAAAAGTGACTCAAGTCAATGTTTCCCTTCTTGTTGTTCAATAACAAAATTATACTACTGCAGGCCGATCCACTGCATTTTTGATTCTGGACTCACTCCGTACACTACAGAGTTGGACACCATGATGACCATACCATACTCGCAGTCAGTCAGTAGGATCGGAGATGATTGATGGAATAACTCTGCTCGTTTCATGAAGTGGCCTTAAAGGTAAACGACAACAACAACACCAGACCTACATGTCTGTGTAGTGGTTGAGGCGAGTGTAGTGGTATGACTGACAGCGGTGCATAGATTTTGTTACTTAACTTGGAAAATGCAATGTTGCTGTGTATGTGTGCGCAGTGCTGTCTGGCTCAAAATCTAAGCTAAGTGGAGTTTGGGTGGGTGGGCCTGCTCCTGTTGTTGTTGTAGGTTAATGCTGGAAACAGAGTGGACATGATTTAGCCATGCCGCCTCTGAAAGTTTTCGTGTTGCACTCCTCCTTAATTTATGCAGTTTAACTTTACTTTTCTCCTTGATTTTTCAATATCCTTTTTGTTTTTCCATCTACACTTACAGGCCGGCCTTTACTGTGTGCTATACTGGGAAAAATAACTCACACTTACGTTACCAAATCGCATCCGCCAGGCAGGCCGCCAAGATTGACGGACGGAGCGTCCATGGAAGAGACCAAGAGGAATGCCGAGATGCAACTCCCAATTTGACCATAACATAGTTATAGTATCCTCATTTCATTTGATTAATTTTTAGGTCTCGCCTAGCGTTGCAGTGCGAATGCGCTGCTATCGCTTTGCGAGGCATGCAGTATACACTATAGCGGGGGAAGCTTCGTTTAAGCTCCACCCACTCTCTGCCCATCTTTTGGATTGGCTTAGATCGTAAATGCTGGCTTCTGATTGGTTTTTGGCTTGTTAGTCCCTCCTCCTGATGGCCATGTTCTGATTTGTATCCTTCCATGGCTATCGGCCCCTTTACTTTAAAAACAATTTTGTTCCCATGGCTCACTCCCTTCCCTTTAGCAGTCTGTGACTTTTGGGGCCACCACCCCCCCCCCCCCCCACTCCCGTTCGTGCCTTTTTGCCCACCCGCACTCCCGTTTTAAATGCAATAGGACTCATGTAAATGCGAGTTCTATTGCATTGCAAATGCTTGTTTTTAAAGTAGTGCCCCAAAAGTCAAGCATCAGTTGCCTGGTTGTGGGCGGGGCTCAATCAGGAAAGAGGACAGCAAGTTAACCTGCACTTTCAGCGAACTTGCTTGAATTTTGCTCACGATCGGTTATTATTTTTATAGAACATACGTATCCCATTTCCGGTGATTATAGGCCCTTTTTGGTCAGGTATTACCATACTTGCTACGGGGTCCGAATCGTCCAACCAGGACTTCTGCCATGGACTACATGAGCACAAGGTACTGTTTTGACTAGAGGGTCCTGTCTGTCCCTGAGGATTATTTTGAGCGAACCCGCTCCACCCCCACCTGCGCGTTCCATCCGGCAGGTGCGCGCTCGTGACTTCACTCCTAGCCCATTACTAGGGGCAACAAAGAAAGTTGCAGATGCGTCCTAGAGACGGCACGCTCCCGCCGCCTCACTCACTCTGACCGCAAGCGCGCGAGACAGCGGAACCCAGGCAGAGCACCAGCTACTGTCCCTGCAGCATGCCTCCAGAGCACGAGTGCGGCAGGGGAAGCTTCTCCACCCTGCCCCGCCTGCCAGAAGAGGGTGAGTTACGGGAAGAAGGGAGATTGCTTTCAGCTATCTGTTCTAAAGTTACACGACCCAGTAATCACAGCCTCTCCTCCAGTGAGGCTTCAGCTTTCTCTAAAAGGTGTAGTGCTGCCTGTACCCTGGCATCGCCAATGAATTAAACCAAACGGCCCTCCTTGCTGCCCGTCTTCCATGCGCACATGAATGCATCTTTCACGTCTCCTTCCTAATTGCCGCCGTTCGCAGACATAACTTGTCACAGGATATGGAGTCGGAGTAACCTTATCACAGAAGGGCATTGAGAGTTTTCTACTAGAAGGACTTGCTAGTTTAGCTGGAACTTCTGTTTCAAATTTGCAGTACTTAGCGAATAACTTGGAACATTGGAAACTAGACGTGTTGTTTTTGTTATATTTTTGGTCTGGTTTCACAGTACAGCTGCTTCTTCACGTATAGTTACTAATTATTTAGGCCTAGTTTTTTCCTGATACGAATCCCTTAACAGATCTGCTGCCACCGAACACGTGAAAACTATGCAGCCCCTCCCCCAGCTCTCCCCCTGTAACCAGCCTGGAACGAAGCCGACGTATATTAGCTTGTTAAACACACAACGTATGTTTCTGCTTGCCACTTATAACCTTGTTGTATGATGTACTTCGGCATGTAACGAAAGACGAAACCACCCCCCCTCCGCCGACTTCCCTTTACTCACAGGGACATGTGTACAGCATTAAATGGGCATGTTCCATCTGTGACTTGGGAGGGACTGAACACCACAGGAAAAACACAGACAAGGCTTGGCGAATTTACAAAGGCAATTGAACATGTACCAATGGGATCGCTTGATTGTGGAAAAGGTTCCACTTCGTTTAACTAATAACTTACAAATAGGGATTCCAACACTACACTTAAATAGCTCACTCTATGGTGTGAATAAGGCAATTCTTGTGTCTGAAGGAGGAGGGAAACCTATTTCTATAAAGAAACATGGTGTGTCCAAAGCGCAATTAACCCTATGGTACCAGGGTGGGTCATAGAGACTGGTGTGTGCAGGACATCTGCCAAAAATGGGTGTATGTCCTGTCCACCCAGTTTTGAGTGCATAACGACGTATACACGAATGAGCGCGGAGTGGACATCTGCGAAGCTTAAAATCACCACCCATGCCTTTGGTTCCTTTCATGATCAAATGTGGCTTCTGAGGGTGTCAAAGGAATTGGGTGGGACAGCAACACAGGCCATTGAGATGTACACTTTGGATCAAGGTGTGACGTGTCGTTCTGTATCTCCTGATATAAAGGTGTGGTAGTGGCATACTCATGAAGTATCTGGGCAGTGTGATCTCTATATATCTGATGTTACTCTTATCTGCTTCTCCATCAATGCAGTTTTATCAAAGGGACACAGACTTTCCCATCTTTGAAAGTTCATTCTGGATTAGAAGAGGAATACATTTACTCACACTAAGCACCTGGATACTCTCTGTGCTTGGAGAATAATTCAAGGCATTTTCATAGATGCTTCTTACAAAATGCAATTCTTTGCAGCCCCACTACCAGTAATCATAGGAGAGATCTAGGAGTGATGGACTGCCCCTGAAGGCCACACTTCAGTAAGCACAGCACACTGATCACACTAAAGTTTCATATCGTATATAACATACCCCTTGATTAATAATAAAATGCAAAAAAAGGACAAGGCTTTAAATTGCATAATATGCAGCATCTAGACACTTGTCTTGTGGGTCTATCATGCATAGACTCCCATTACTCTGGCTCTAAACAAATAACGACTGTTCACTGTTAAATCAATACAAACTGTCAAAATAATCAAATCAGCATTGGTAAAGCAATAGGTTTGGCCATGGTAAGCTTGCAGTGTTTTCTTTTTTGCAAACATATGTAATATGTAAAATAAAATAAAGGAGTGGCCCAGCTGCTCAAACAAACCAGGCTTGGCACTGAAGTGCACTTTCCAAGCAGCTGTGGACATGTGACCAGGCAAAATGCTGAAACTTACAGGGCCAGGGGATGCAGTGGGATGGGCAACTGCCCCACGATGTTTGCTGTAGTGAGTGGAAGAAAATATGTTTAACAATAGAATAGAACAATGGATGAATAGGACTGGACGGTATAAACAATATATGCATATGTATGCATTTTTATTATGATTTTTGGGAAACATAGGACTGGCTAGAAAGCTAACACCATCTCTTGACCAGACCTAAAAATTATATTCATTTCACAGAAAATGACTGTGCATTACATTAGGACACTAAGTTTTTGTTACACAATTAGATCAATACTAAATGCCCAACACAGAGCATTTCATAGACCAGATCATAGATTAACGAAAGTGTAATGGCTTTTGTAAGATATCAAATAAACCAAGGCCTTTTTGTCAAGGACGTGGCATGTGTTTGTTCTGGTGACAGGAAGTAACTTTTAGAGTGACTGCTTATTGAAAGGGAAAGCACACATCATTCTATTCAGAAACACAGCGGTAATACCTAATATGTTGATCATTTGTGACCGCACTCAAGACCCATCATGTTTTACCAAGTATGCCCCTTTCAACAGAGCCCCACCATATGCAGGTCAGTCTTGGGCCTGCTTTAATATGAACAGTACAGCCCTATGCTGGTCCCGCACAGTCAGCTGATCTTCAAACATCGATTGCATTTTGTGGATTTTTGTGCTGGCACAGTCTGAGGAACATCTTCAAGGCCTTGACATAGTATGGCTATTCTGATCTATTCTAACTAGTAAGAGCCTGCTTAGGCTTCTTTTGGTGACAGTTTAGTAATTTGTCCCCGTCATTACAAAATATAGGGATAAATGTGCAGCTTTGCAGCATGACACAGACTCAACCGTGGCAGACTAAACGTTTTAAACCTCTGCTGTGCTATTCGCTTCTCAATTGTACTTCCCTGTGAGCTGCTCCATTCAACAACAGTTTTGCTTCAAACAATGCAGCCGCGTGGCAGAAAGCTGTTGGTGAATGGCAGATCTTGTGGTTAATAATCTTTCGGTCACTTCCTTTCCTATAGGTTCCTGTAGCACTATTCTTCTGGTTGTTTGCCGTTTGGCACATCATTTGTAGAGAGCCCTGGGTCTGTCCTGTCTGTTTGTTGCAGAGATACATTTCCCCAGAAAACTTTCCACCCTTTAACTTTACCAGCCATAGACAAGGAAAGTAATAAACACAAACTATTCCGTGACCTTTGCCAATTGAGAGCCAGTCAGAGGAAACTAGGTCAGCATTCTGGGATGCTCCGCAGGCCAGTTCTGAGTCCTAGCAAAGGCATCAAATTCATAATAGAATCACCACAGGACTTGCATTGGGCATCCTCACCTCCTTTTTGCACTCCTTCGCCTCCCACATCAACTTATGTACTAGGCTGTGTTTTTTCCTTTATGATCTACATGTATGTATATGGTATTTCTTTATCGCAGACCTAGCCAAAAGGCAGCGGAGCGCTGCACATGGTCATCTACGATATTGAGCCTCTAAGTCTAAACATCTCCGGAATTGGCAATCCTTTTGCTCTGCACTTAAGAAACTCAGTGATGCAGATTTTTCAGTTAATGGTCATCCATATCCTACAAGCCCTTTTCACTCCACCTGCTATAGGGCTACTGTGATTTGTGTGCTTGCCATCAATTTACCCCATAGTTTGTCACTCTATTTGCAGTTTTTTCAAAAAATATTTTGTTTAGCTCAAATGGATGAAATTAATTCTGCCAGAGAACGTGCTGCATAATTTCGATAACCGTGTCAGATTATTTAGATACATTTGCCACATAATTCTAGTAGCCCTTGCAATGGGAAGTCTGTACAGAGTGGTTTGTGGGCTGTCGTTAAATTAAGTAATTTTTAATAACATGACTTAAACACATTGGCAGAGCCAATAGCTCTGGCTAAACACTTACAAGGTCCCAATGGCGAGACCGATTGCATTGCAAATGCTTGTTTCTCTTCAATCATTACGACTGTGTGTGTTGTTGTTTATTATGTTTGCTTATATTTGACTCCTACAGATATTTTTAATTTTTTTTTGCAAGCTTTGAAAGGAAACCCAGTACGACAGAACATAAAATTAATGTAACTTGGGTCTCTCTGGGGGCAGACAGGCAAGGCAATTGCATAATAATAATATTTAATAATATACTGCTGCCCTGTACTGCTAGTCTAGTACTACTCATCAAGTCATTATCATGCATGCATTTCCTTCTTCTCCCTTAACAGATTTATGATGGTCGGTGTAGGAAGGTGGAATCTGACTATATGGTTGCCCCCACTTTTTCCTGGTGTTTTGCTGGTTTATGACTTAGTTGGACTGGGACCCTGCTATTCAGGGCCCCAGTCTATCTGCTCTCTCTAAACGACATGGAGTGCACTCTAGGTGCACTAGTGATTGGATACTGTGGTGCCTTATGAGTCCCTAGTATATGGTACCTTAGGTGCCAAGGGCATAGGTACTTCACAGGCCTACCAGGGGCTGCAGCATGTATTATGCCACCCCTGGGAAGCAGTCTAAATCTGACACCGCAGGCCTGCTACTGCAGCCTGGGTGAGGTGGTGCTAGCACCCCTCACTGAGATATAGGTTTCCTATATCTCTCCTGCACACACATATAAACCTATCAGTCACCCCTAAGGCAGGCCCTATCAATCCTGAGGGCAGGGTGCTTGGCTTCTATGTGAGGGGGTGCCTCTGCCTGAGCAGGGCCCCTCTGCAGCTCTCAGAGTCTATTCTCTGGTGCTGTTTGTGGATGCTGGATTAAACCATATACTATTAAGTGCATTATATCCTCGCGGTAAATGCTAACTTTGGAATGGCTGCATCAAAACATGTCGTGTTTGGTGTCAAACATCTTGGAATACTACCCCCCCGCCAATATTGGCGGCGGGGGTAGCATTCCACCCTTCTAGAGGATAAGACATGTACCTGCTGTGGAAACGCGGTAGAATCCTAAAGAGCCCTGGCATCACAAAATGGATGCCACCAGTCACAGACACTGGGCTGCCCTCCTGCTGATGACCGAAACTCGCAGTGGAGGAAGCCCAACAATAGGCATCCTGTCACAGGGAGGTGTAACCACCTCCCAGACAGGGTTTAGTGTATTGGGGCTGGGTGGGTGCACTCTTAGAGTGCTTTGAAGTCCTGCACTGGGGAGCAGAAGGCTCCTCTGTGCATATGCCAGTTCAAACCAGCTCAGGGGCTACCTGCCCCTGCTCTGGCGCGAAACTGGACAAAGGGAAGTGGGTGTAGCCACCCCCTCCCTTGACCCTCCCATAGGTGGGGTCATAGAGCTAGTCCATCCCCTCTTTTCAGTATAAGAGGGGGAACCTTGCCATTGCAAGGCAGATAATCCCTGGACGATGCTCTACAGAAGAATCCTGGCCCTTCGACGTTCCACTACCTTTGGAAGACAGAAGAATCTCCCTTGGAGTCAAGGAGTGACTCCCCTGCTTGGCAGGCACCAAAAAACGACAACGACGGTCGCAAACTACGCCGCTCCCGCCGGAGTCCGAAGTCCCTGCAGCCCAAGAAGTGGATTTCCTGACTTCTCCAAGGCCATCGTGAGTCCCCAGCGAAGCTGAGGCAAGTGGACCCCACGAGTGACGAGGAACTGTGACCCCTGGGTACCGTGCACTATTGTCGAGTGCAACCCCTTCACAACGTTCCACGAACTTGTGCTTTGGACCACGTGTGGTCCTGACCTCTAGCAAGAATCCCTCCGAAGATCAGAGGCCTACATTGTCTCGAGTGACCGTGGGCCCCTGTTGAGTGATTCCGCCCGAGGTGTCTTCGCGATCCCTTGCCAGCCGGCTCGTGGGTCCCCAGAAGACTTCTTAAAGAAACCAAAGGGCTCCCCTGGTTGCTCCAGGCCTGTCCTGACTTACCCTTGCTGGGTGAGTTCCACAGACCTTGCTGGTCTGTGCCATCGACTTTTCTTCATCTCCCCGAGACTTGCGGCTGCCAAGGCTTGTTGGCTCCAATCGAGTTGCCGACACCGCAGTCAGCTGCAGACGTTGAGGGACCCACCGAATCCAGCTCCTGGTCATCGTCGACACCTCCTGGACCACGTGGCTGAAGAGTCAAGGCACCCACAACCGACCTGAATCAACCGACGACGGTGGGCATCCATCTTCCTTGCCCCGAGTCACTGCCAAGTGACTTTGAACACTGTCCCCTCTGCTTTCAGGTCATCCTTCTTCAGAATCCAGGCTTGGATTCCACCGGACACTTCTTCAGCTCCCGCAAGCAGCAAGTCTTCTTTGTTCGCCATTGAAAACTACGCCGCGACCCGACACCAAAGGACACCTATGCACCCGGCTTCCCTGGGTGAGGTAACTCCAGCACTACGGTGCTCCTGTGGGTGTGGGCCCTAGAACTACTTACCCTGTAAGTGACTTGCTTGTAGGTTCTC